>VZTH01001017.1:0-57067 GCA_013397815.1 Aleadryas rufinucha | reverse complement strand
CTTCTATTTTGTGCTGGTTTTGGCTGGAGTAGTGTTCATTTTCTTTACAGTAGCTGGTGTGCGACTGTGTTTCAGATTGGTTCTGAGGACGCTGCTGGTAACACAGGGATGTTTTAGCGGTTGCTGAGCAGAACTTACACAGGGTTAAGTCCTTTTCTGCTTCTCATCCCATCGTGCCAGTGAGGAAGCTGGGGGTGTACAAGGAGTTGGGAGGGGACACAACTGGGACAGCTGACCCCAGCTGACCACAGGGATATCCTACACCATAAGACATCATGCTCAGCATGTAGACCTGGGGGAAGATAAAGAAGGAAAAGGGGGTGGAGTAATGGCATTTGTCTTCCTCACTCACTGTTATCTCTCATGGAGCCCTGTTTTCCTGGGAATAGCTGGACACCTGCCTCCCCATGGGAAGTGGTGAATGAATTCCTTGCTTTGCTTTGCTTTTGTGTGTGGCTTCTGTTCTATCTGTTTAACTGCTTTTATATTAACCCATAAGTTTTCTGACTTTTACCCTTCCAATTCTCTCCCCCACCCCACTGTGGGGGAGTGAGCTGGTGGCTGAGCTACCGGCTGGGGTTAAACCACAGCACTCTTACAATTCATTCATTTTATCTGACTTTCTGCAATGCTATGTAGTTTGTTGTCATTAATGAGACAGTTTTGATAAATTGCTCTTTACATACTGGCTGTTCTTGATTTGCAAGAGAACTAACATTTTCCTTCAGGCTAGTACAAGTATTTTTTGAGGACTTGGTGTTTCAGCAGTCATGTTTGCTTTGGCCTGATGGCCTAGACTGTCCTATTCAGCCTGTGTATGGGAGCTGCTGCATGTGACTTTACAACAAATTACATTTGTGAGTAAGTAGAATGAGGTAGATACGGTAGGAATGAGTTCCTAAAAAAAAAGCCATGAGTGTAGTCTAGCAAGCAATGCTTCTGAGAAGGTTTGGTTTTGTATTTTATAGGTAGAGAGAGCCTGATTTTAATCATATTTTTCATAAGCCCTCCCAGGAGTGAGGGTGTGTTAGAAATTATATTTCTATGTATTTCATGATATAGCTCAGTTCCTCTCAGAAAGAGCCATGTTCAGTGAAACAAATCCACTTTCCTATCCACTGTTTAAAGATTCTTTCTCAAATACAGTCTACATGCTGTAGTTGGACTAAGGGTGCTAGCTTATATAGATATTTGATCTGAGCTTGTGTAGTTAGACCCATTTTTAAAGCAGACAAACCATCCCAAGCAAGAGGAACCTGTGGTATTGATTATGTTGCTCATTAACAAATTAACATTCATTAACAAATAACCCTCTTTCTGATTCTGTTGTATTGAAAACTGACAGAAGAAATAACTGTTTTTAAATGTGATGATGAAAATACTGGAAAAGGTGACCTGTCATGTGGCTGGTGGAGCTTAAACAATTAGCTACATTCAGACATGAATGCAGTGTTGGAATTGTGGACCAGCCATGACACATATGTATAGATTTAGGTAACCATGAGATATACTGAACACCAGTGGTGTATGTATGTGTGTGTGTGTGTGTATATATGTATATATATATATATATTTATGTATAGTTGGTTTACAGATCATCTCACTAAGAACATGTTGCAGTCACACTGGCTACCAGCAAAAGGCATGTTAGGATTGACACAAAATACAGTCTTGCTGCTTGGAAACCTCCAAATGGCATTGAATACATAGGAAGCCAGGTGGTGTTGGAGGAAGGGGAATTTTCTTAAATGCTGTTGTTTCCCTTCACTTTAACAATTCCTCCTGCTCTCTTCAGGTTTAATTTCCATCTTTGGGGAAAGATACTGTAAATCTGCTTGTATCTATGCTGTTACCTCAGTCAGTGACTAGGATAATAATCAAGGCTGTAATTCAGCTTAAAGGATCTATAGGTCTGTGCACTGGTAATGCTGTGATGCAAAATGTTTATCTGTGGTGGCAGACAGATCACTGAAGGCTCCAACTTCTGGTATATGTTTTTTCTTCAGTTTTAAATATCTGCTGATAGATTCCTAAAAACAGTATTCTGTTTTTAAACTGTCATCTTCCTTTGGCTCCTGGTACATCATGAAAAATAATTTAAAATTAATGCTTTCTAACTCTTAAGAAATGTGTGATGCCCTCTTTCAGTTAAAGTACAGGTGCAAATATCTAAAATAATGTCGGGTGTGTTCATAAAAACTGGAATAAAAATCAATTTCTCAAGGCTGTCTTCAGTTAATAAAGAGGTAAAAGAGGATGAGAGCAGGAGCTTGATTTAGCTATGTAAGTCTGTTTTGCTTTTCCTCCAATCTCCTTTTTTTCTTTCTCTTTTTCTTGTTAACTGTACAGCTAGCCAAGGAAAATTGGGCTCCACTCCGTAAATCTATGAACATTCTTTGAATGTTTTTTTTCTTCTTCTTCCCTCATGTTGTCAGCATGGCTAGGGGACAGAAAGATAAGCTTCGATGTACCATCATAAGATTGTTTTATTTATTTTTATTAGTATTTTTGCTTTGAGCTTTATCTGAGATTGGCTGATATCTTATTTTTATAGTACTCATTCTTCCTTTTCTGTCCCCCTTTGCTTATTGCCTTGTGTTTTACAGTTAGAAATTTGGGAATGTTTTTTAAAGTACATAAAAGATAAAATACAGGGGCTGACTTACTGTGGATGATCTGGTACTGCTAAGTCATGTTGGCACATTTGTCATTCAGGTACTCTCTGATTAAGGATATACTTTAGGCTTTATGATCTTTCAGTAACTTATGATATGTTGTACAATATTTCTCTCTATTTCACCACTACGTATGAGAGTAACATTTTGTGTCTGATCTGGGTTTGATGAAACCACTGAGCCTTTAACTGTAAATGAAATAAATTCAAATTCAAGTTCCTAATGAACATCCATTAACAGTGTTCTGGAATGTAATAAACTTGAGGTGTTGAATTATGTGGCAGAATTCTCTTATTGCCCCTCATTATTTACTTTGGAAATCACTGTAACCTATTTTCAAGTAGAGAGCATTTATAAAAATGTCTGATAGTGGAGCTGTACTGAGAACTATGACTATGTGATGTCATAGTTTTGCCACAAGAATATGCCACGTGGTATAAATCTGGCTGGATTTTTTTTTGGTAGTGTGTTTATAAATCATACAGCAGGCAATCTGTCTAGACTGGTACCATGTGACTGGTAATATTTTCCTGCTAACACTAAGGAAATAGGGGTCACATATGAAAATAGAACAGTTTTCAGCCCTGTTTCTTTAAAATGCATCTGTTAAGCCTGCAGATTTGGAACACATTGTTACTCTGCTAATGCATGAGAAGTTACAGTACAAAAATCCCTTGCTGACCTTCTTAAATTAATCTCTCCAGCATTAGTTATTTCCTTATTTTCAGTGGGAAGACAGATGAGTTTAAATGTATTCAACATGTTTAAGTGGTGAAATTGGTGCTCATAAAAAATGCATTGTTGTCTAAACTAAAATCAAATCGTCCTAATACGAAGAAGAGGTATTTCTGTTTGGGGGTATTGCAGTGTGTACTTGCTGTATCTATGTATGTGTAGCTGACTGCTGAGAAGACTGCTGTGCAGTAAGATACTAGCTCTAGATTTAACCCTCTGAGATTTTTACTGCTGTTTGAAGCCAAGCTTTCAGATCTTGGGAAGTCTGTCTTTATTTTGTTTTATGAAGGCTGTTTATTTTCCTTAGGACTTTTTCTAACCTGTTTGTGTCTATTGAAATTCTTTGAAATAGTATATAAATGCCCATGCTCTATGTATGTAGATGTAACATTGCCATTTTTGTCTTGTAGTCTTACAAGTCTAACTGCTTGCATTTGCTCCCTGGAAATGTTCAAAGATAACCATTTTAATCTGAGCTGCAACTGGTGCTGTCATATGTTTCTAGTGAAAAAAAAGGTATAAAGAACAGAACAAGGATTAAGATTTTTTTAAATTTTTTTTTTTATTTGTTGGTTTTGGTTTGCTTTTTTTATTGGCACTGGGTCTTCTGCTTCAGTTAAACAAAATTTCAAATTCAAATGAGGAAAGTAGATCTGCATAACCATTACATATCTGTTGCAATCAGTATATTCCTTTGTGGCATCACAAAAGTGTTTGGCTTTTAGTTGTGTTGTGAATAATAATCTCATGATCTGTGGATATAAGCAGAGCTTGAAAATTTCATATTGTAGTGGATACTGAATAGGAAGCTTTCAAAAGATGTGCCTTTGTTTGTGTGGAATGTAAACTTAAATACAGAATACACTCCCAGTTAAATATATTTCTCAGTTAACAGGTAAACTATGAAGATAGCTTATGAATGGTATTTTTCTTTGAACCAACATATCTAGCATTTGTTTGAAAGCAAAAACATAGTGAAATGTGGTGTGTATGTATGTATTATTTTAAATTGTTATACAGACCGAAGATAAAGTGGTGAAATTCAAAATCACCTTTACTGGCCAAATTTTTATTGACATGTACCAATGCACTGCAGGCTTCAGTGTACAGAAGCTGTGTTACTGCTGGAACAGAAACTTTTTCTTTTGTATTCATTTGGGTGTGGTGCCACATATAATGGGGTCCTAAGACTTTATCTACTTTGGCAATATAATAATTCTTGTTCAACGTACAGTAACTTTGTGTGAGACCTATAAACAAAGCTCTGCACTTCTTTTTACTGTATTTTCCAATATTGCAAATTAGCTAAATTCTAAATGAAAGGGCATAATTATTCTGAAACCCATTATAAATCAACAGCAAAATGCCGACTTGTTTCTGTAAAAATACACTTACATAAAGAGTCTTTCTTTAAAACTCAATTTTAATGTTCTCATGGCATAATAATCTCATATCAATAATCTAAGCTGCAGAAGTTTGCTGTATCATAAAACATGAATGAGAAAAATAGCATTTTGCTGAGGAAATAACATTTTCATGTGTGAGCTCAGCTCTTCTGTTTCTTAGGTTCTGCCTTTTATGGTGTCTGATAAAAAAGTTGTACAGCTGAAGATTGCACAAAAGTTTTCAAAGAATCACAGTAAGAAAGTCTTAAGTATTTACAGGTTCAGCCTGGATAGCTGGCACATAAAAACATAAAGCTTTCTCCAGACATAGCTCTTTAGAAACGTGCTCTTGAGTGTAACAGCATCCTGGGTTGTGTCAACAAGAATGTAGCCAGTTGCTTATGGGAAGTGATCATCTCTGCTCAGCATTGGTCAGACCATGCCAGTTTTGGGTCCTTCCGTACAAGACCAATATGAATGAGCTGGAGTGAGTTCAGCAGAAGGCCTCATGTTGTTTGTGGACAGGTGCTCCTACCCTGGGACATCAGGCTGAGGCTGTGGGGCTTGTTCAGACTGGAGAAGCAGCAGTTTTGAGGGGAGCTAAATCACAGAATAGTCATAGACGCATAGAATGTTTTGGGTCAGAACGGACTTTTAAAGGTCATCTAGTTCAGCCCCCGTGCCATGAGCTGGGACATCATCACTGAATCATTTAGGCTGGAAAAGTCCTCCAAGATCATAGAGTCTTGGAGTCTTGCTGGTCAGAGCCCTGCACAACCTGACTGAATATTTCCATGGGTGGGGCATCTATTACCTCACTGGAAAACCTGTTCCAGTGTTTTACCACTGCCACTGTAAAAAAAAATTCTTTCTTATTTCTAATCTGAATCAACCCTCTTTTAGTTTATAATCTTTACCCCTTGTTCCGTGGCAACAGTCCTTGGTAAAAAGTTTGTCCCATTTACCCACAAGTTCAATAACATAAACAGTGCATGGTGGGACAATGAGAGACAAGGGATATGGATTGAAACAAGGGAATGTGCATCTGGATGTAAAGAAAAAATTGAGGACAGTCAGACTGGAATGGGTTTTTCAGAGAGCCTTTGTAGTTTCCATAGCTGAAGGTTTTCATGACCCTCCTGGCTAAAGCTCTGAGCAAGCTAATCTGACCTTATAGCTGACCCTGCTTTGAGCAGGAGTTTGGATGGAGAGGCCCTTTGAGGTCCCTTTCCATGTGAATGACTGATTCTGTGAATGATCAATGCAGATTTTCTACAAGGCAAATGCTGGTGCAATAAAGATTTAATTAGTCTCTATTGAGCTGGATCTTATCTAACATATTCCTAGTAATTTTCCAGCTGGATTTTGAAAAGCTATGCTTGATATAGAGCAGTGGTAAACCATGTTTAGCTTCCGGAATAAGGAGAAGATGTGGACAGAGCTGAGAAAAAAACCTAGTTGTACTTTGGAAATTTTATTTCTGATTTGACCATTTCAGGGCATCCAGACTTGTGTCTGGCCAGCTGGGGCTGGGGGTGGCAGGGTGAAGGGAAATGTATATAACACTTACTTGCCTTTGCCATCTTCCACGTCTCTCACTACAGAAATATGATTGTTGCATTTCTTGTGAGGCTGTGTCTTAGAGAACATTATCCAAAGCATGGAAAATTTGCTTTTTCATCATATTGCTGTGCACAAATTGCTAGGTTTGCTTAGAGTTTATCCATAAATCCTGCTATCTAATGGAAATATTTTAAAAGGTAATTTCTCTTCCAGTGGGGTCTTGTGCCTTCTTCTCTTTGGAAATAAGAATTCTCTGCAGCTCCCTACTAGCAGTATTAGTACTTATATCAGCTACAGCATTTAACACCTCACAGTTGATTGCAAAACAGGATTTCAAAAATGAAATTTGCCCTGCTGGAACTTTCAAGATTCTTACAAAACAACTAAAATCAGTGTAGTGTAGTGAGAGTTTTTAATAGAGTTATGTAAGAAAAATGTCTCCTTCAATCATCATCTTACAAATGAAAAGGAATATTGGTTGAGTACAAGCATGGCGATGTTGACATTTGTTTAGCAAGAATCAATACCAACTTACTACACATCTAATTTTAGTTCTAGGATAAATAGATTTTATTGCTTGTGTTTCTGTGTACTAGGATGTACAGTATCATTCTTCCAAATGACAATCAGTCTTCTATTTTGTATTGAGATTTAGTAATTTTGTTAGGTGATTATGTTAATCACTACCCTTCACTAGTGTCTCCCTTTTTTTATTGATACATCTGAGACTTTAAGAAAGAAATTATTTCATTCATTTGTATCTTGAGGAAGGTTGCATCTGGATATAAGATCAAAATGAGATCTACTTTTGCTGTAGTGTTGTTCAACATATCTGTCATATTTGTTTTCTTACAGTGAAAGATTTTTTTTAAGACTGAATAGAAATGGTTTGCCGAAATGTCCAGAAAAGCCTGAAAGACACTGTTCTCTCTTTGTGGTGAGTTCTTCCTAGTCTCAATCTTTTTTGTGCTGGATGTTGAGAATAGAAGTTGGATTAAATTGTTATTCTGTGGTTGACTCAGAACTCCTCCCTAAGCTTGTACATTGCTATGAACATCAACTCAAAAGGCTGGTTTGAGGGGCTGAAGGGTATGGGTGAAATCCCGACCTGAAAGTTTTCTGGCAGTGTGTGCGCACTCACTGAACTTCCATATAGGCATATGTACCAGTCATTCTCTCTGCAACAAGGACCAGCTATGTTTCCTCCTTGTACTTTTTACACCCAAATGATTGTTTGTGCAGCACTCTCTGTACTTCCAGAATATTTGGAATTGCACAAATGCATCACTGCTGTTCAGAGCACACAGAAAGTCTCTTGTGCCCTCCCACTGATTTTGCTACCTTACAGCAAATTCTAGCCATGATATTTTAGGACACTCATTTTGAGTGCATGACTGCCAATTTAAAGTGTTGAAGGGATTTGTTAATGCTGTATAAATGAGCTCGCTGTTCATTTATCACTTTCACTGGCAGTGAAAGCAGTGTGTACAGATCTCTTTAAATGTCGCATTTTAATCAGGAGTCATAAATAATGAGGTTCTGATCTTGTGCAGGATTTGGGTAGCAGTGAACTCAGGAAGGACATCTATATCACTGTGCACATTATCCGAATAGGTAGGTATAATCTTATATTTGTTAGACATATGACAATAAATAAAAGAGAACTGCTTGTAGCTAACTTTTGAATTTGTTATAATAGCTAGACTTTTGAATAAATTTTTGGAAAAGAAAATACCTGGTTTTTGTTGGAAAAATTGCTTTGGATTTCTTAGTATTGTTTTATGTTATTTATCAAGTATACTGCTAACTGAGTTTAGATGCAGTATACTTTGTTACTTTCACAAAACAAAATGAAAATGTCAAATATGAACGGTGTTAAGATGATGGAGTTGTCATTGGGGAGTCCATTCATGTTCTGAAGTGTAATTTCAAGCATCCTTTGAACAAAGAAAAGCTTGCCTGGACATTTAGTGTACCTAATTTGTATATAATACCTGATGCCTGATGTATTTCTGAAATTATTCAGATGAATTTTGTCTTCTCTCTGACTCCTTTAAAAAGGGATAGAGGGGAAGAAAATGGACAGTATTTCATAAAAATTTTAATCTCTGATGCTACAGACATATAGATATCAAGTCCTCTAGAAAAAAAGTGGAGGAGAAGAAAAGTGTACATTTGTGTTAGGTACTTATTTTAAGAAGTTATCCTCTGGGCTGTACTGATGTGAAACAATAATCTTTGGGTCTGCTTCTGACCTCTTAGATATATTGTTTTCTTTGTAAACTGCCTCTAGTTGCATCAGTGCAGTACTAAATATAACTTTTCTTCCAATTTTTGAAAGACATTTTGAAGTATAGTTGCTATAACTTGTGTTGAGTTCAGAAACAACTTGTTACAAAATAAACTTTATTTTACAACTTTGAGAAATAATTTTCCTTGTATTTTTATGCTGATTTGATATTTCATCAAAATACAGTGTTTTGTTTTTATTGGCAAGGTTTTAGAGAAGATATGGTAAACCCTAATGTAAGTACAGTTAGAAAAATAAATGTTTTAAAGAATATTAAAGAGTTGGATTTTTCCAGTTGTATGATTTTCAAATATATTGAGTCAAATTTATACATGAATCACTGAAATACTAAAAAGTTAAATAACTGTAGTGGTTTCAGTTCACCTCTTTATCTTTTGTGAGATAGGAGATTTGGAGGAATGCAAAACAGGCTCAAAACTTAAAGAAAATGAAAAAAAAGTTTATGAACAGAACTAAAAGAGAAAAGAAAATAATAAGAAAATCAAAGCAAAATCCCTCTTTTACTCTCACACCTCCCTCCTCCTTTCCTCTTCCCCAAACCAGCACAATAACATTTATCTGCTTTGTGGTATGAAAATGTACAATTACTCGTCAAGCTGCTGTGATGCATAGGGATATTTGGAGGAGACATTACCCTGCAGCCACTGCAGCTATAGGGTTTTTTTGTCAGGAATTAAGACTTGGTGGGAAAGATACATAGCTGATAGTGCACAATTGAATAAAATGGATAGAAAGAGGGCAGTTTCAAATGCCAGGAACACAGCAAGAGGATTGATAAATTGTATTTAAATCAAATAGAAAAGGGTAGAAAAAATATTTTGTTTCAAATCTCTTTCTCTTGACTGCCTTCTTTCTTTCCTTACCATAAATTGTTCTTCTGCCCTTTGTCATCTTTTCTCCGCATGTTTCATTTCTTCTTTATTCTTCTGCAACTGGTCAATTATCCCCTTGCTTTCCAGTTGCCTATAAGGAAACAGCATTTGATTACTAAATTGTAATGGCTCAGTCACAACACCTCTCACGTAAATGATGGGTAGCAACAGCCACAGTAAAATAATTCTTACCAGACAGTGAATGTTGAACACCCTGTCATGTCTGAACTCTAAATTTAATTCGGTAGTGTCATGAGGTTTCTATGACTGGGTATTTCAAAATGGTGTTTGTTGAGTCGGGGTCACGAGAGGATGAGCAGAACCTCTGGTCTGAGACCTTTCAAGATCACCACATATTGAGTGGACTTGCAGTACCATTTGTTATCTGAATGTAGTATAAAGATGGACCCAGTTCCCAATGAGAATATGCTTGGCATTGTCTGAGCTGGATTGCTTGCTGCCTCCCTTCTGTGGTTTGGAGAGCAGTTCCATGGATTATACATCAAATATGTGTTTTGTTTGGCAGGACGAATGGGAGCTGGAGAAAAGAAAAATGCCTGCAATGTACAATATAGACGGCCCTTTGGCTGTGCAGTCCTCAGTATTGCAGATTTGCTGGCTGGAGATTCAAAGGATGACCTCGTCTTAAAAGTCTACATGTAAGAAATATTTTTTTCTTAATTTTTGAAAGTACCTTAGAGTCATTTTGCATCAGAATCAGTGATGTTAAATGCAGTGTAGTAAATAGCTCTAGCTGCTTTCTATTCCAAAAATGCACAGTGGCTGGTTTTTTTATCACTGTGGAAATTTTGGCTAGTTCTACAGGTGTGTATATAAAGTGGGATAATATTAAAGATAAAGGCTACGTCCTTTTAGGTATTTGTGTATGTTTTGACATTTTTCACAGTATTCTGGAACTCTCTTATTATGGCAACATAAAGTGCTTTTAGGACTTATTTAAGTGCCTTGTGCTGCCTAGGCATCTAGTGGAAGTACTTTAAAACTACAGAAAAAAAAGCAGGCAGAGTATCTTTTTGTGAAATGAAGCAACTATATAGTGGGAATAACAAAAATATAAAAGGCAGTTAGTGCTGGAGAATGAAAAATCAAAAGTAGATCTAAAAATGAATGCTTGATTAAATAGTGTATTTTGGCTGACAGCAATTGGAAGAAAGTTCAGGTTTCTAGTAGCAACTCAATGCATGTAATTTCCTGCTGATCTTGGACATTATAGTAAGAACTGTTTTGTGGAGTGGTCTATTCTAAGTATGTATACCTGGGACATGTATTGTCATGTGTATGAGAAAGTTCTGCCCCTCCCAGGGGTAGCACTCAAATCTTGAAGGCATGAATGTCTTTGCTCTGTTTCTATCTGTGTTGAATTACAACTGCTGGAATCAGTGCTGCAGAAAAGCAGTTTAGTGTAATAGTGGAAAGGTGGGCTGGCTCTTACTTAGAATCCTAGAACATTAAAGTCGCATAAATGTTCACTATTGGTTAAAAAATTGTTAGGTGTGTCTGCCTATTATATTTTGGTTTTGGTTTTTTTGTTTGTTTGTTTGTTTGTTTGTTTTGTTAATTTTGCCTGTTTTAAAATAAGAAAAACAATAGAAGAAGAATTACCACTAAAAATCAGATTTAATGCTAAGGCTAACTCAAGTCCAAACTTTGAAAAGTGATCGTTAGAACATAGTCAGGTTTTCCTTATGGAAAACCAGCTATTTTCTAAATTTATACTGAAATGTAATTTACTCTTTTGCTGACTACTTCCTGAAGATCACAACCTTTTTAAGTAACTTTGAAGTGTATAGCACAGATTTTTCTGTCTGCTAAGACCAGCTCTGAGTCCTGTGTCTCCTTTCAGGTGTCACAAGATAGATTTCTGTATGGGTTAGCCCTGAAGGATAGATCTATACAGAAATTAACCTGGTCATGGCTGAGTTCCTCAATATAATTGTTCCTATCTTTCTCCCATCCTTTGCCACATGAAGCAGGTATTTCACGGTGCCTTTCTCAAATGGTAAGGGCACTCTTTCCATTGAGACAGGCAGTTTCATGGGGCTTTAGCTCCTATTGCGTTATTTGTTTCATGAGCTAAAGAGGATTTACTTCGGGATATGTTATGAAGTTGGTCTGATAAACTTGTGTTCCCATTTCAGAATTTAAAAAGTTATAATTTTTCTAGGTGCAACACAGAGAGTGACTGGTATCAGATCCATGAAAATATCATTAAAAAGCTGAATGCACGTTACAACTTGACAGGCTCCAATGCAGGTGAGTAATTTGCTACCTTTCTGTTTGCATTCTTCGGGGTTTCTTAGTTTGCAAATGAAGTAGCTCTATTCAGAAAGACTAACATCTATGAAATAAACATTTTTGCACATAGAGAAAAAGAGATGAAAATGTACAATACTGCTGTTTGTGTGCACATTTGAAAATAAAAAGTCACTGAATTTTCTTCAAGGAACTATGTAATGTAAACTTTTGTTCTGTGCTGAGGAGCTACAGTTTGCTGGAGTTCTGTTCAGTTCTGGAGCTGATCAAATTATTGATCCATATTGCTTGACATTTCTGCTTCACATTTTCATCAGGAATATAACATTTGCCATTGGCATTACTGTTGTGTTTTAGGAACGGTATTTCCTAATTTAGTACTCACACTAAAAAGAAAACCACGAGCCACTCTCTTCCCCCCTCTGGTGGGATATACGAAAGGCAGAGATCCTGGGGTGACAATTTAATGGAAAGAGCAATGAGATCAGAAAAAGAAACAGCAGCAATATTAATAACAAAAGTGTACAAAAGAGGGTGATTCACGTGCAAAATGCTCACTTGAAGGCCCTGGGCAGCAATCAGCAATAGTGGATGAGTTTCCCCCTCCCTTCAGGCTTTTTCTTGACCTGAAGCCGCACCACTCCTTCCTGGAAGCCAGAGTTCCTTGGTTCCACACCATCAGTGATGTAGCTGGTATAGAATAGCAACCTAGACATGCCCACACGGCTCCAGACTTCATTGCCTTGTGGCCGAAACCAGAACAATTATATATTAAACTCCAGAAAAAAATGAATGTGCAATCTGCATTCCTACTGGTAGCTTTGCATTCCAGCTGAGCAAGATACAGAGTCATAATTTAAGAACTTACCAATAGTCCTCTACAGTCAGCTGTATGTTACTGGAACTGTCACTGAAATAAATTTGTGTGTGAGACTTAAGGAAAAAAAGCACAACTGAGCTTTGTTATTATGAGATGGAGATGTTGAATTGCATTTTTTGTTTTCTTTTTTTAGTATCAAGTTGCTAATTTTTCCGAATTCTGTCATTCAAAGATGGGGTCAAACTTGAAATGAAGCCTGAAATGAAGGCTTATGAGTCTATTGTCCCTGTATTCAAATGTTGGTTTTCCCTGTGAAATGTTGATTAGTTGAAACATGACTACAGAAAAATCTCATTTTCAAGGTTCCAGTGTATTGTATTTGTAATGCCTTTCATGTAATAGACTTCATGCTTCTTTAACTATCTATATTGTACAATGCAGGCTTCTTTAACTTGATTTCAAGCATAATGTTGATTTTGAAAATGTATGTTTAACAATTTTTAGTGGATAACTAAGAAGCACATAAAACCTCATGTTATTTATCAAGACTGAAGTAATATATTTAACCATTTCTAATTCTATTATTTTCTCATATAGAATCTAGCCATATATATATTTAAGGTTTAGAATATCATGGATCTTATTGGACAATAAATATAAAAATCATGTACTGCAAATAGAAGGGTACATTACTGAGTAAGTTTAATGTTTGGCTTCTTAAATATGTTAATCATATTCATCAAGAAAAAACTTATTCTTGGTTGTTCTGACTGTCCATGCAGTATGTGCTTACTCTGCGATACATTGCTAATCCTGTTTTCCTCTCATGAAATAAGAGTCACAGTTAAATGTGCAGTTCTTAGGAGACATTGGATAAATTTGAATACTCTTAATTATGTGAATATTCAACATGAAAGATGTTGTACATGAATTTTTTTACAGGTTGCAGGGGGCTGGAAACTAAAGGTAGCAAATGGAAGATCAGTTACATTTTGAAAAGATTTGTCAGGGTAAAAGAGCAAAGAGCAGCACAGAATTCTAGTAGTGGATGTGAAGGTTGGAGAGAGAAGGAGGAAGTGAGCAGTAATGCCACTTTGAGTACTGAGCAACTGAAAGATAAACTATGGAAGGTTATTTATATCACACACATGAAATTCATTCTCCTGTGACTCCTTAGCAGCCTGAAAAAGCACTTGCGAGGTTTTAGCAATATGTTCAGATACTTCTGCTGACACCTCATGGAAAATATTGTTGTTACACTACTTTTTATTTTTCATTTGCTGTCTTTTTCTGTGATAGTGTTGAGTGGCTGGTTCTGAAGCCTCATTAGCTTTGGCTGCCACCTTGTTGTTGTCAAAAAAGGATAACACCTTGCATTACAGGAGAGAGAGGTCTTTTCTCTCCCTTAGGAGCTGTTGTAGGTATGAGCCAGATGTAGGAAAACTTGATTGTTTGATTTATATCACACTCGCCCTTTTCAAATCACCTAGAACACTTAGAAAAGACTTAGAAAGGAAGCATGGTAAAAACAACAAACATAAAAGATGCTTCAGACTGTTGTTTATTCTCTAGGCTTGTTCCCTCTTCATATTCCTGCACAGTTTCTTTCAAGTCAGGAGATTTTACACAGTAGTTTCCACAAATTGTTGTATCCCCCTGCTAAAATAGTTTATCAGATAGTTCATAATACTCTTCAGGAAAAAAAAAATCTTTCAGTTTTTGGGGCAATCTAAAAAGGAACTCAAAATGTGCTTTGAGTGTCTTGCATGTAAAATGCATAGTGACAGACTATAGCATTTGTATTTGCCACTCAACCCCCCACTCCCAAAAACCTACTTTTTCTGCTTCAACTCGTGACAGTTCTTAAGTACAGAGTCCTCTTGCATCTTATTCTCAGCTTGTGTCTTAAAAGGATCAAATAAAGGCAAATGACTGTCACTTCTTAATAAAGCCCAAAAAGGAGCAGGGGACAGATGTTCATCCCCTTTCCTCTTCTCAGTGGTGCAGGAATGGAAGGAAGGGCACACTCTCATGGATAATTTAGTATCCTTTGCTGAAGTGGGAACTGGAATGTGTTTTCTGCATGAATTTCCAATCTGACAGAGAGTGGAGTAGCAGGTAGTGGATATAATTCCCATTCACCACTGGTCTTTGCAGCTGGTGTGAGGTATCACATTACTGGAAAACACCTGGTTGCCTGGCGTAGGAGATCAAATCATTATTGCAAAGGCCAAATTGTACAACCTTTGCTGCATTCAGTAGCTTTGTTATTTCTTACATTGAGTTTATGGTATTTGTGGAATGTCATTATTAAACAAACCAGGTTTTAGTAATTTCTGGAGCAGAGCTGGCTGTAAAACCTTTTTTTTGTATAATATTTTTTTCTTAGAATTAGAAGCTGGTTACTTTGTTTTAAAATGCAAAAAGCAGTGGAAAAACCAATACTCCTGGATAGGCATCACACTTAATTGCATCAGTTTTATGAGGAGAATAGCACATTTCTATTTTTGTGTCTGTAGAAACAGAGATCTGATTTGGAAAAGGGTTTTCAGTCAGCCTTGCATGTCCCAGATGAGCATGCTAATTGCTTGGTTTCTCCAACTTCCCTGCAGCAACTATTCAACTTTGTATATGATCTGAAAATATTCATGATACCATGGGGAAAGTGGAAGTGGTTCTAAAGCCTTCTGAGTAGCACATGACTTTCTTAAGTGCGATCTGTATTCATGTTCTCTTACCAAATCCTACAAAAGAGAAAGTCTGGATCTCATGATATGTATGAATATTCTCCCCAATGAGTTACCTGATAAAAAAAGTCATATTTAAATATTGATGAAATGTACTACAAATTTCTTTTTCTTAACATTGCTATGAAAAGGAGGACTGAATAACTTACTTTTAAGGGTTTGCAAGACATTCTGTTTTGCTCTGCTTTTTCCTTTAGGCTCCTAATAGTCTCAAGTGTAAGCTTCTCTATAAACGCCGATTAGGATTTCCTTATAGCAAGTCTTGAAAAGTTGCATGTGCCTGATGCAGTAAGTCTTGGGAGCTGAGAAAAGGATACATGTGGTTTTCAGTTGTTACAGCAAAGGAGGTGAAAATCCTTTCATGTCCTATAGAGATTAAATTACTGATGTAAGAAATTAAAAACACATCTAGCTGCTTCGTAGCTTTGAACTCTTGTGTGGATTCCGTGAAAATAACTAATATAGTGGGAAAGTCTTTTCCCTCTGCGATTATTTTGGAATGTTCTGATGAACTAGACAAGAGTGATGTAACCTAATTGCATTTTACTGAATGCAGTGTGATGTATTCTGTGGTAGCAATGCCAAATTTACTTTGCAACTCCACTGGAAACACTGTTAATTATACATTAACTTTAATTGATGTGAGTGCTTGAAACTAGAATGCCCTGATTGAAGTATGGAGGACTTGAAGCCCATGTGTTGACAGATGTTTGCTAACAATACCATCATGAGGAAAGACAATCTGTCATCTGAAGGAGGAAAGTTATTCATCAGATCATACAGTAAGTTAGGCTGGAAGGGTCCTCGGGAATTTGTGGTCCAACACCAGCTGAAAGAGAAACCAACCTCAAAGTGAGATCTTACTTTCCTGAAGTTCAGTGAGGTTGCTCATTCAGAGGCAAATAATTTTAATTTTAATTCAACTAATCTAAAGTAAGTTTCATAGAACATCATTCGGTTTAGGGAACAATTTTGACCTCATTTGTGGGACTTTTTTTCCCCAGTGTACCTGTCAGTTGCCATTAAGTCAGTCTCGCTCAATGGTCATATAAGGCTAGGTCAGAAAAGACATGAGGTACACCAGCCCAGTGCATGAACTCATCTGACAAGATGCAAGTTCTGAGACAAGTATGGCAATGGAGATGGTTGGAAACAGTGATATGTGCTTTGGGGTCTTCTCAAGCCTATTTACCTGCATTCAGCAGCCCCTTGGCACTCTAATGATATCATTTCTCCATGGTTACTGTCAAACGCTGAGAAATTTAAAGAAACGTATACTTGGTCTGTTTGATTTCAAAAAAAGTGAGCTTTGGCTTACAAATTCCTTGATCTGGAGCAGGAAGCCTGTTAGAGTCATTGTGTACCTTGCAGGGGAGAAACTGCAGAGGCACCTTTATCAAGGAGCATAATTTTTTCACACTTGTTAAATGAAAAGCTACAAGAAGTCAAATGCAGCGGGGAATCAATAGCTCAGTATAAGTTTACAATATTTCTAGGAATAGAGCTGTGGTAACTTAAAGTATTTTCTAGATACCAGAAGAAATGTGACTATGTTTGCATGACACTACCCCAGCAGTTCACAGCGTTACCACACTCAGAGTTGTTGCAAGGAGAGCTTTTTCCTGTGAATCAGCACAAGAAATGTCAGATGGGAAACTAAATGTGCATTCCCTGCTAGAAACAGCTATGAGTTTTAGCCAAAAAGAAAGTTTAGGCTTACAGTGGAGAACTGACTGAAGCAATGACTGGGAAACAATGAGGAGGAATGATAGCAGGAGCGGTAACGTGAACTTGACAAAGAAGGTAAAACAGAATGAAGTACGTAACTCTTAGGTAACACCTGGGCATATAATTAATCATGGAAAAGTCTTCCGATGTCTGTATTTTATCAACAAGGTTCTCAGGTGTCAGCATTGCTTTGAAATGTCTTTTTTATCTTGACATCACTAATATTTAAACAGCAAATGCATTTGCTTAGTTACTCTAGTTCTAGGACAGTTAGAATCTGTAATTTTTAATCTTTGTTTTGTGACAAGGAAATTATGTGTATTCCAGTTTGATATGTTTAAGAATTAGTTGTCACTGAAGGCTGCTGTTTGAAATACATTTAAAATAAGAATACTGCTCTTATGTGCTTCACTAAGTATACAATGAAATTTTTGTTCTCAAAAAATGCTAAAGCCAGAACATTACACATATAAAGAATTTTGCACATAAAGTGTTGTTCCAAGATCATTCAGCCCTGAAGAGATAAGGGTGTAATAGAGTTAAATTCATGTTGTTCTCTTCAGTGTTGCTAAAAGATTTGTTTTTAGAGAAGAATGAAAAATGTGCCATTGTGATACTGTCAGGGAGATCTTATATTCAGTAGAAACTATGACTTGTTGTTCAAGTCAGTACTGCAATTATAGAATCATAGAATCGTTTAGGTTGGATAAGACTTTTAAGATCATGGAGTCCAACCATTAGCCCAGCACTGCCAAGGGGGTCTTTTAAATATCTCCAGGGACAGTGACTCAAGTGCTTCTCTGGACAGCGTTTTCCAATGCCTGACACCCTTTCCATGAGGAATCTTTTCCTAAGCCTCCCCTGATACAACTGGAGGCAGTTTCCTCTTATTGCTTGTAACTTGAGAGTAGAGACAGAGCCACACCTCCCTGCAACCTCCTTTCAGGTAGTTGTAGAGAGTGATAAGGTCTCTCCTCAGCTTCCTTTTCTCCAGATTAAACAACCCCAGCTCCCTCAGCTGTTCCTCATAAATACTGTGCTCCAGACCCTTAACAAATTCTGTTGCCCTTCTCTGGACATGCTCCAGCACCTCAGTTTTCTTCCTGTAGTGAAGAGCCCAAAACTGAACACAAGGTTTGAGGTGTGGCCTCACCAATGCCAAGGACAGGGTAACAGCCACTGCCCTGGTCCTGCTGGACACACTATTGCTGTACATGATTCAAGTGGCGCCCAATTTAAACCCAGAAATTCCTAGCTAAGGCTACATAATAGCAATAGCTGGTTCGTATTTCTGTCTCGGAGTTGGGTTATGTTTTTATAAACCTTTTCCAAAAATTTTTTCTACTTGTTGGAAGTGTTGACTTCCTTCATTTTATCTCCTAAAAAACCAAAACCTCTTAACACTGTTTCAAATAATGACTTATAGAACATATATGCATGATTTTAGTGCCTTCAAAGAATATATTTACAAGTTCTTTACAATTGTTACCTAGGTTCTTATGTTGGTGGGGATTTGGTTTTTGACATTTTGTTCAGATAGCTGTTAAACATCTGTTTCCTTTGAAATAAGACACATAATTGGAATGCAAGTAGCTAAATTTCTGATACAATTCTGTTTGCATGAAGAGCTACACTTCAAGGAGAAAATGTGTTTCCTTGGAACCTTTTGTCTGTTATTTGCACTAGAAGCAATATAAAGCACTTATAATTGCAAAATTGTGTATTTTGCACACTCCATAATATTCTAGCTAACCATCCTCTTTGTAAAAATGTAATTTTAAAAATTTTTGTGCAAGATGGTTCACCTTTGCAATATAACACTGTAGTTTGCAAATGGGTGCTAACATGCCCTGTGAATTGTAAATAGAAAAGGGCAGCAGTGGGCTTGCTAAGGTAAGAACTGGAGACATTATTTCTGAAATCTATTGTCTTTTTCTGGAAGTTAGACTAGGTGCTTATAATAGTAATTTAGCCTTTTGAAGAAATACTTGAGGTTCTACCATATACCCCATAAAGAAATTCCAAGCTAGTTTTCCTATGACAGTTAAATGTAATTTTCATTTAAATGTTTATGTTCCCTTTGAAGAAGAAAGATATACCTACTTTATACACTTGAGTGCATTTCTGACAAAAGTCTTGGGTACAGGAGCTCCAAGAAAGCTGTCAAAATGTTGCAATGGCATTCGTGCCTTTTTTTTTTTTACTGGGCTAAACCCCAGAATTTAAAGCTGAGGAAAAGAGGAGTTTGGAGTTTCCTTTGATAATTCAAATTAATCAGAATGAAGTCTTCAAAAAAGCCATCAAAGAGTGGACCTACCTCTCCTTTTTGATCTCTCTATTCCCAGACTGTAATTTGTGGGATTTTCTAGATAGAGTTTTCTTTGGCCAAGATTTATCCAATTGTTTGTCCCAGATCATGTTAAATCAATAAATCATTTGTTTGCCAATAGCATTGTGCAAATCTAGTGGTTTTACGTTTACCTTTTTCCCTTTGCACTTAAAACACTACTGGAAATGGGAACACCTGTAAACCCTTAGAATACTTTTAGCACCGTTAGGCAGCTTTATTTGGACAGATTCCTTATTTTATTACCTTTCTTAAAATACAAACAGTGCTGAATAACATTCTGTCTGAGGTTTGTTTCTTTTCTTCCTGCGCAGCTGCTAGGCATTTTCTTCTTAATATGATCTAGGATTCTCTGCTGCCAGTAGATAGTAGCTGAATGTAAATTCTTTCCCCTCCCCGCAGAAGCTCAAATGCAAATAAAGGGTTTATAAGCATAATGAACAGATGCCTTTTGTCATAACTAAGTGCAGAAATCAATAATGCAGTACAAAAGCTGTCTGAAGGTAAAATGACAAATCTAACAAAAATCTGGGATGCTTATTCAGCAGCTTGTCAATTTTCTGCATTCTCTTTCATCTGAATGATAAAAATAATCTGTTGTGTTGAAATTCAGTACAAGTTAATAGTAAGAAATTTCATGTGTTTGCAAAAGAAATAAAATCATATCTATTTGCAGTTCCTTACAGCGTATTGTAGTAGTAGTTTCAAAACTGAGGTAAATAAGGAATAATAGCTAACACAAGAGATTTTAATTACCACTAGGGAGGTAATTGAAGTTTCTTCTGAGGGGACAAAGCTGAGCTACATACCTTATTAAAGAAAATGTGCCAGTCCTTCAGAGACTGGATAATCATTTTCATTGTTGTGTTTTAGCTCCTAATGTTCTAGAAATGGAAAATGTATAGTTATGAAGTTTTGGATGGCTCCTAGGTTTCATAGATGGTGCAGTGGTCCTGTCAACTACAGTCAGATGCAGTGTATGGTGGCATGTTGCAGATCTCTATTTTGCTTTGTCTGTGAACAGCTGTCCCATCACAAAATGCTGTAATTTTTTTCTAAAGCTAGTAATTTTGCTGTATGCAGCCCACTAGATCAGGTTGCCCAGAGCCCAATTTAACCTGGTCTAGAACACTTCCAGGAATGAGACATCCACAATTTCTCTAGGCATCTTTTTTCAGTGACTCACCACCCTCACTGTAAAGAATTTCTTCCTATTATTTGGTCTGTATCTCCTCTCTTTTAGTTTAAGGGTGTTGTGTTTCAACTTGTCAGTTCCTCTTCAGTCTACTTTGTTTCACAGTGTGCCTGAGGGAGTCCCTCTTCAGCTGAATCTGCACCCTTCTGAAAATTGGAATGTGATGTGTCAGTCTGTTTTAAATTATGTTAGTTAATGCTCATTGATATTCCAGTAGCTCGATTTATAATAAGCATACAAACTGTAGTCCGTTGTAATATGAATTGTTCCATCTTTTTAAAGTATCTCTTCCTCATGATTTTTATTACAATTGCATGGTTCCTCAGTCATGATGGGTGTCTACTTTCTTTAGCAAGTGTATTGCATTTTTATAAACCCATGAGTATGGGATTGCTGTGGCTTGCAGCGGGCCACAGGCTTTGTGTTTAGCTGCCAACAAGCTCCTCATTACCTGTCTGGCTTTGGCTGGCTGGACTTGTCTTACCCTGCCTGCAGATTTGTTCTGACTTGTAAAAGCGTATATCTAGTGATAAAATAATAAATTTCGTTTGCTTTATTATAGCTCTTGCTTAGTTTTGTGCAGTTATGTGGTGTAACCCACCTTGGTGTATATTCTTTGTATTTAACAAATAGCTATAACATGTAGTTACTCTGTGTCTATAACCCTGGGCTAAAATGGAACACAGAAGAGTAAAGACATGTGACCATAACTGACACCTTGAAAGTGCAGACACAGGATGACACTAGAGGCCCCAGACCTGTGAACAGCTCACCAGTGGCCAATTATTGGTCATCAAATAGTGTGATCTTGAGAGCAGAATAAAACCAGTTCTGGGGGAAACCTTTTCATATACAGTATGTTCCTTTTGCCCATCTCAACATCCTGAATGTAAGAAATCACTGGGAATTCAGGCAGCCTGTTCTGTAATGTGGGTATCACACCTCAGCAACAGTACGCCTGTTACGATTTTAGGTCCTTAATGGGGGGTAGCCTGGGTTCCTTGCAAAATTATTGGAGCTTTGAGGGAGCAATCAATGCTTACCTGGGACTTGTGTTCTTTTCATTGATTATGTAAACTCTGTGTGCTCCCAACTTCAGCATTTTTACCAGATTTACCAGTTCTACTTCCCTTCTTGTCAAATCCCTTTTATTTGGCGACCAGGTCCTCAGTGACAAAACTGTTAACTTGAAGACTTGATTTTTGGAGGTCCTTCAGATTTCCTTCCCTTTGCATCCTTGCTTTGTTTTCATTCTGGTTGACTTTCACTCTTTCCTATCTACTGGCCTGTTTAGTAAGAGGCCAGTATATAACATATAACATTTTTAAGTAACTTTGCTGTCTGTAATCCAGTGTTTTTCATTTTTCTGAAAAGCTGGGGAATGCATGCCATTTATATTCCAAAGATTTATTTAAAATATAGGTAAAATGACTAACCTGTGTTTCAAGTGTGTTCACTGGGAGATTTCTTGGATATATAAAGATGACTCTTCACTTTCTAACAATGAATGCTGTGAAATACAGAGCTTTATATCCTTCTTGCCTTGCATGAACAGGTACTTCAAATCTTTGACAGATAGCTTTTTTCTCAAGTTAAAATTGTTTAGCCATTGATGAGGTTTTTTGACATTTGATTTTAGAGTTAAATAAAATTCTTCAAGGAAATCTGTGAAATTTGTACTGAAAGAAAATTGGACTTGGGGTCTTTAACCTTTGTTTAGAAAACACAATAACTTTACTCAACATCAGGTGATGTACAATATCTAATTAATGCTGTTGTGGTTCATGTGATCTGGAACAATAGCAAATGGGTTTTTTGGGTTTCCAAGGAAACAGTGCAATAGGGGCATATGAGGGCATGATTATACATGTGTATGTATAACAATTTCTTAAAATATAAAAGCAGCAAGATTGTAGGTGGGCTAAATATCCATATTTATAAGGGAGTTATATCCAGCCTAGTTCTTTCCGTACAGCAATGAAAAACCTTTCACCTGCTCTAACAGAGCCTGAGTTTTGCCTGTATGACTTTGTTCCAAGCTTCTGTACCACCACCTAGCCACAGTGTGGTTTTTCTCACCTACCCCAGTAATAATTGTCACTACTGCCTAAATGTTGTTCACTGTATAGATGGAATTCACCTACAAAAATAATGTCCATGGCATTAAATACAGTCCTTAAAATAGAACAGACTTCACTGAATGCTTTTCCTTGTAAGATTTGTTTATGTACCCAGTTGGAGATGTGTAGGCGCTGTTTTTCATGAGAAGGAAAGTTTGGTCAGAGTATCACATTCTCTGGAGTTGCCAAAATAAGAAAATGTAAGTGTAGGTAAGAGGAAAAATACAAAAGTTGTCATGGTAATTAGGTACTGGATCTGCAGTAGCTTGGACTGGCAGTACATAGTACAGATTTTTAGGCCTGATTTTAGGAACCGCCAGACTTCAAGTAAATTTAGTTAAACAGTAACATGGTTGTAGGAAAAATGTCTTTCAAAGCTCAAAGGACTGATGACCTTGTTGCTTAGTCTGTGTTGTACATGTTATTTGTTTCAGCTTAATCTCAAGCTCATTATGACTCTTCTTCTGAGTTGTCTGTTTATCTCCAGTTGTTCACTGTATATGAAGAGTTTGCTTTTATCTTCTCCTTGATCTGTATGTTGACATGTGATAGGCTGTAGTAATGTTGAAGGTCAGGCAAGATTGATCTTTACAAGCTATGTCATTCTGATGCTTGCCTCAGTGATTATATTTGAAATAACCAAAAGCCATGCCTGTTGCTTTTGTTAATCTCAGCTGTAATGAAGTATGCTCTTTGCAATTAGTTTGTATACTGCAGAGGTAGTAGAAGTTATGCTTCCTTGGTTCTAGAGGAATAAAAATTAGAAAACTATTATATGGCTACCCTTGCATTTTGCATGTCTTCTAGCAAACATAAGAAAGAGTATGATTGATTAAATCTGATGAATATTGAAAAAAGATTGTAATTTCAGTAGTTATGAAATTATGGTTCCTAAGTAAAGAGTACTGATTATGCTGTATTGGTTTACTGGAATTTTTTTATTCAGATTTTTGGATGAATAAATTGTATAACTTTGTATTAGGTTAAGTGGTATAACTTTGTATTAGGTTAAGTGATACGTTGTGATGAGACTTCTGCATTTCACCCATAGCTCAGGACCATTGTATGTGCACCTTTTCTTGCCTATCAATGAAGGCAGGATTGTGTTGAAGGAAGTGAAAAATTGAAATGGTAGCAAATATTGCTGATTGAAATTTCTCCAAATTGACCTCTTGCTAGTTCTCTTTTTTATTAAAACCATCCCTATTGAGATAATTTTCATACGTGTCATCATAGTTCAATTACACATCAGTAATAATTTGCTAATGCTTTTTCATGGGTAGTTGTTTTCAAGTCTTTATTGATTTTTGGATGTTGATACCCTTCCGAAATACATTTAAAAATTGAAGTAGGTTGGCTTGCTATTACTAAACTTCCTCTGAATTTTCTGTTCTCAAGAATGCATATATACTTGCAAATATATAAAATTTTTAGAAATACTGATAACAACAATCTGTTTGAATGTCTTATTTTTCATTGTTTTTCTCTTCAATTTCAGGTTTGGCAGTTTCTCTTCAGTTGCTTCATGGTGACATAGAACAAATTAGGAGGGAGTATACATCCAGATTTACCCATGGAGTATCCATAACAAGGAAACTAGGTTTTTCCAATATTATAATGCCTGGTAAGTAAAAGAGAAAAATATCTCAGTAAGCAGTAAAAGGAAGAACTTATGAGAAATTACTTGATTTTTCAGATGGTTTTCAAATAAATACTGTATTCTGAAACTTCTTAAACAGTTCCAGAGACTTTTATGTCAGCATTTTTTCATAAAGGTAGAAGAAAACTGTGTCCCAGTGGCCCCATTACATTATATTGTATAGTTACTATGCTAATGTCAAAAGGGCATATGGCTATAACAGCCTTTTTTGAGAGCTAGAACCTCACTGTATAGAAGTCAAGATGACTTGAATGCAAGACTGCTGAGCTCTATGCAGGGAAAAAGATAACCAGCAGAACATTTTGTTCATAGGAGCTGGTAGCTTTCTAAATAAAGACTCACAGAATTTCACTGGTACTGTACAGCTTCCTTTTTCACGAGGTTTGTGTCTCCGATACTGGAAATGACTGGAAATGGGTAATAATATAGATGCAGAGACTTCATTTTGCTTATTTTATATGAAAATATATGCAAACACCTAAACAGATACTAAGGAAGGTAGAAAGATTGTGCCAGTATGAATGTGAAGAAGCAAATACAGGAAGAAGATCGTAGAACAATTTATAGCTTCATCCCTGAAATGAAATTTTTAAAAAGTTCAGTGGTTTGCTGAAAATTAGGAAGCAAATGTCTCTTTAAGGGAAAAGCATACTTTCAAGCAGACCAGTTTGACATGATTATGGTGTTATGTTGTTGCTGAGAAATGTTGCAGGGAGGAGCTCACATCTTAGTTTCAGCTGAGTCCACGCATACAGTCTTGACTTTTTCAAATGTAAATCATCCTCATGACTTTCAGATTTTTAATAGAGACTATCTTCTTCGTATAAAGATCTTTGTATTTATGTGGACCTAAATCAGAAGTAAACTAAGGTTCTCAGGCAAGAATAAATAAACTTTCATACTTCACTTATCAAGGAGGTCTTAAATAGGCATTTGAAACTCAGTAATGAGGCTCAGCTTTAGCTGTGGGCATGTATTTATCTTGAACTTCTGCCTGAAAGTTGACAACTGAGAATTCACTCTTGTATGCTTACTGCCAATTAAACATCTGTTCTTCTGTGTCCTTGATCAGCACTACTGGTCACTTAAAACATGCACATAGCACAGATTAATAACACAGTTTCAGCACTACAATGAAAATACTCTGTGGGTATGACTGCAGTATTTAGAATAATAAAATGCAGAAGTCAAGTGCCATTTAATTTGAAGTTAGTTTATATATATGCCTAATGGAAGCAATACCATTAAAATTTTATGGCTTATTAGCTAGGCTTTAATTGTTTTCTTACTGTTGGATTTGAAATTTGAATCAAATGGATGTTGTGGATAATATGGCAGATAACCGTGGAAGCAGTTTTACTGAGCACACTCTAACTCCCATTAAGAATAATTTCTCCAGTTATCTATGATTTAGTGACCTGCCTCTGTGTTACCAATTTTGCTACATTCTATAAATAGATCTCATATCTCCTCATTTTCCAGCTGAGAAATAATGTGATGTACTAAACTGCAAAAAACATATTATAGCAGAGTACAGTGTAATCAGCTGTCGGAGGAGTTTCTTGATTCAGTTTTAAAGAATTATGCAGGTGCATTTTGTCACTGTTTTAGTTAAAAAAATAATATATGTGTTCTGGTGTAGTGCCTTCTCAGTCCAATTGTATGCGTGCATCAGTTTAAATAATGTACAACTGCTATGTTTACTGGCATAGAAGGGGTTTCTACTAAAGAGAAATAATCATCTCAGTCTTGCAGTGATGAGTTTCAAGGACTAACCAGAGCAGTATGCCCTAGGCCCTGAAATGCCCTCAGCAACCTAGCCTTTGAAATGCTTTTTTATTTTAAAGCTCCCCTTTCATTTTGTTTCTCTTCTAGTGGTTTTTTTTTCCACAGATAAATTAGAGAACTTCATCTTTTGCCACTAGAAATGGTCATTAATTAGATCTTATTTTATATTTTTGTTGAAAGTGTGTTGCTGTGGCTAATTAGCACTTAGTGTTGTGAACCAGACTCTCTTGAATTATTCAGTAAGAAGTACTTCATGCTGCTAAACTGCAGTATCTCTCTTATAAATGCCATATTTTAAGTCTCTCCTGTTCTGGTGTATTTAAACTCTCTCTGACCTTCTTTTTTTGTCATATCAATTCTTTTCTCTCTGGAGGTTGCACTGTGAAAAGTAACTGGGATCAGCATACATGCCAAACCAGAACTGACAATAATAATGCATGTTTTCATAGAGTAATGCTTTTTGTGTCACTGCAGCCTGACAAGGTGAAGCCACACAATACACTATCCAGGACTCTTGGAATTTCTTAGTGAAGAACTCCAAGCATTTTAGGAAATGAAGTAGATGGCTGAAAAAAAATTAGATGGTTCTGATTCAAAAAAGCTGTGAAATGAGTAATTCACTTTATTCTAGCCAACAGAAGAAGAACAGGCAGTGAAAGTGTCAACTTGTAAATGTAATCAATATGCATTTTCTAGGTTTGACCAGGACTTCAGGGCAGACTGTATGCAACCACTGGTAAATTCCATTCCGGCATTCTAGTGTGGGTGTCTGCAGATATACAACCAGTATTCTCAGGAAGCTTTGTACAACATTGAAGGACAACTCTGCTTGCACACTGAGTTTCTGTGTTCACCATTTCCTGACAACCATGTCATTACCTAGTATATAAAATTTAGCATTTGTTATTTACTAATGGGCTATACTTTTGAGGAGCGCTCTAAGTTAAATTTACATACACAATAGGTAATGAAATGTGAAAGCCCTTTTTCTTTTTCTATACATACTATTACCAGCTTTTTTTCTATTTTATGTAGTTCAATCTTATGGAATCCGTTCCCAAATTTGACTTAGAGCACCTGTATCGGTGCATACCTTCAGTGTTGTTCATGCTCATGTGTTATAGCACACGTGCATGTACGTGGTCTTTGGCATCATTGAGGAAGATACCTAATTCTGTAAATAAGCGTGATCACTAGTATGTGTTGTGTGGAGTTTTTAGAATTGGAATAAACCGTAGCACAGCTGTCTAAACGAGGATTTAAGTGGCTTAACTAGCTGCCCTCTCTGCCTCTCAGTTGTAAACAGACTAAACTATTGTGTGATAAGCATAGGTATAGGTGCACATCTTCCTCTGTTGTGCATTTCAGATTTGAGCTGCATCTGCTTTACCTCATTTAAGCTATACTGTTCTTAACAGTGCTGAGTCTATTACAGGTAGTTTACTGGTAGTTGTTGTCTTAACTGCTTGGTACATTCGAAGACAAAATCCCTTTGGTGTGAGACATTAGCACATTTTCTTCCTGTGGAATGCTTTTTTCACTAAGCAATTCAGTTAGGTCCAAGCCTTACTGGAATTTTACCTTAAAATTTCCTCTATGCAGCTTCGTCTATAGCAATAAGGATATAACATAGGATAAGATAATTCTTACTTTATACAGCTATGGATTTGATTTTGAAAGGCTCTGTGTCTTATAGAGGACAGCAGCTCAAAAGATCTTTGTCCATAAAGTATACTTCAGTGTGTAAACAATTGGCCTGTTGGCTAACATCTCAAAAGACTTTCACAGGTGGATATCAGTTAGCTATAGCCATCCTTTTTTCAGCTTATGGTCTTAACTGGTGCCATTACCACTGCTGACATTCGATTTAAGTATAAGAGTTAATATTTCTTCCTGTCCATCCAAATTATTAAACTCTTATGGTATTAGAAGAGGTTAAAGAATTGGTTCATCACGACAACGGTTCTACATTGACCACTGTTTACCTTGAACATATGCTTAGTGTAGTATCTATACTGGTATCTAGAGCTGAGCTAGTCAGTCCTGACTGGAGAAGTCCTGGCTTCTAATACTTAACCTGGAATTTTTTGGTCCTTTTATAATTCTGTGATAAATTTTCACAAATAGCATTGCTAAAGACTCTACATGACGCTGCACTATTAATTTTTTGTAGTGGAATTTTTATTCTTTCAAACTTATTTGTCCAAGATTAAAAGTTGCATTTTGTTTCTCAACATTGTCTTTTTTTTTCTTTTTTACCATTTCTTCTCATTTAGCAGATAGAATGAGGTGCCTGAGATATTACTGTGCTTTTAAGTTTCCTACATTAAGCTTTCATATGCTTAATTTAGGAAAAGTAACTGAATTTTTTTACCATCACATCTGCATTGCTTTACATTGGTCACCTTTTAACTTCATTAGATGTCCTTTTGCTGTCCAGTTAAATCTCATCAGAATCCTGTCCTTCAAAGGTATTGAATATACTAATCATGACTTCATCTGGATTATTAAAAGGTCTTTTCATGTGCAAGTATGCACTCACCAGCCTTTCGTGCTATTTTCAGAAGCTTTTTAAAATGAAACTAAAATCTTTCTCTTTTTACACAAATGGTCTCACAAAAATGTTACCTTTGTGACAACATTCATTTTTCAATTATGTGATTTTTGACTAGAGGCATTCATTCTTTCAAAGCATAGAAAAAGAGTCTAGAGAGCAAAAATGTAAAGAAAGCTATGGAATATGTTGTCTTCGTCATGGTAAGTGTCTGTATCTGCCAGTGAGCTTGGAGTTAATAAAGAGCTGTTGATTCTAGGAGAAGAAGTCTATGTCTGACAGACTTAAACATTTTTCTCCCTTGAGCAGTGGAGTGAATTTTTCAAACTTTTTTATACTATATGAAGTACAAACAGTTTAACTTCTGCCACTGGATATATTAGTTACACAAAATATGTCTAAGCAATATGGTGGAGTAAAGACACCCTTTACACCTTGATTTTGACCTTTCACAAAACTGTAGTACCCTAGGGGGAATATCCTCTGCTTTTCAAATCCTATTTTAATACTTTTTAAAAACTTTAATCCTATCTGTTGAAGGAATTAGCATTTCTACAAGTCACTGGAGAGAACAAAGATGCAACATATTTGGTTAGACAAGTACAAGGAATTTGTATATTGTTTTCCTTCTCCTTTCCATCTCCTCTGTCTTACTTTCTTAGTTTATTAGAAATGGAAGGAAAAAATAGAAGAAAACTATGGAAAGGGAAGACAAGCCATAATTTAACTGGACTTCCTTTGATTTAAAATCTCTGGAAGTGAAGAATGGGGAAAAGGGTCTTCTGCAGTTTATAGTATTTGAAGAATAAGCTGGCTTTCTGTTGAGTATAGAATAAGTAGCAGTGATGCATGGGAAGTGTGTACAAGGATAGTTACAGCTTGGAAGTTTTTCTTTAATAAACCAGGTAAGGAACACTAGCGAACTAACAAGTGAATGCTTTAGCTCTGTAAGAATAAACAGTGTTTCAAAATTCTGTTGGAAATATGTTCTTTATTTTGTAGCTAGACAAAGTCAACAGGTCAAAATTTTCTGTTAAAAAAGCTTGCAAGTCTTTTATTCCTCACTTTTTCAAAACAACTTGTTTTACATCTCACTGTTAAAAGGAATAGAAAGTCACAGAATCATTGGGTATTACGTGGTAGATCTACAGTTCATTTGAAGTCTGAAAGTATTTCAGTTTGAGAATTCCTTGTAAAGAGCATTTCATTTGCTTAATCAGATGTTTTCTGAGTGTTTCTTAGAGCTTGTTGAAAGTTTCTGCAGTAAAGCTGAAAATGCAGGTAATGTTTTATTAAAAAACAAAAGTAAAGTAACTGAGGAAAGTACTAACAAAATCAGTTTATTAATCTCTGATTTAAATGCCCAAGTCTACTGAATCCAATAGTTGAAAGGCAGTAGTGTTACCAGTGACCAATGCTCCCAAAATCCTAACATATGTAGAGTTCTTTTAATGTTTCCCACATATAAGCAAGAATACCAGTGATAATATATAAACTAACTGCCAGCATATAAATAAATGACTTTAAGTCTTAAATTTTTCTGCACATCCCCTGTAATATACCTAAATACAGACACACAACCTGCCCCAAATAACTTTTTGTCAGGTATCACCCAGAAGGTCCCATTCTCAGAGCTTTTCTTTGTGTGTGTGTATTTAAGCACCAAGTAAAACATTTTCTCATTCTTGAGTCATGTGTGAATATTACTCATAAATATCATGAGGTTGCGCAAAATTTGCTTGGTTGTTTTTTGCCTCAATAATGGAGAAGTCAAGGTATGCTCTGTGGGGAAAAAGCACTGAACAGACAGCTGACTGGTGGTAGTCACTTTAAAACTCAAACACATTCACTGGCAACTTCAAGCATATCAATGAGATTTGCCCCCCTGCTTTAAAAGTGCTGAATATATTCCCTGATAAGCAGCCAGTCAGTGTTTCAGTATCTTCTAAAATGCAAAACGAAAAGGAAATTGCTTCAGTAATGGGATTTAATTTCCTACTGTGATGAAAAACTTTGTGAAATGCAGCATGCCTGTGTGTCTTCCTGAGCTGCTGTCTTTAAGAATGCTCTCCTTTCAGATAACATCCTTCTGTATTACAATTTTCACAAATGATCCTAGATTGCTTAACTTGATTTTTTCTTTATTAATTTTTGTTTTAAAATTAAATGTATAAGAAATCAGGAAGGGAAGGCAACAGAACAGAATAGTTGAGTGAAGACATGCTGGTCAAAGTAAAGGACAACGGGGAAATGCAGAAGCAGTTGAAAGTATGAACAGGTATCCTGGGAAGAGTATTGGGATACTGCCCAGTAATGTAGTGATGGGGTCAGGAAGGCCAAGACAAAGCTGGAGCTGAAATCAACAAGGGAATGCAAAGAAAAATAAGAACTTCTGTAGGTATTTCAGCCAGAAAAGATAAGAAAAGCATACTCCTTGTGCTGAACGTGGCTGGCAGACTGATCTCAAAAGATGAGAAGAAAAGGCTGAGGTACTCAGCAATCTTCTTGCCTCAGTCTTCACTGTAAGTCTCTCTTCACAGCCTCTCAAAATCGATGGACCTCAAGGCAGGGACTGGAGGGAGCAAAGTTCCTCCCACTGTAGGAGAACAGTAACCACCTGAGGAATCTGAACATACTTAAGTCTCTGTGACCTGGCAAGGTGCATCCCAGAGTTCTGAGGGAATTGGCTGATGTAGTTGCCAACCCACTCTCCATGATGTTTGAAAAGCCATGGCAGTCAGGTGGAGTAGGCAGTTGCTGTAAAAAAGGGAAACATTGCACCAGTTTCTAAAAAAGGGTGGAAACACTGGCATAAGTTGTCCAGAGTGTAGATGTCCCATCCCTGGCAACATTTAAGGGCAGATTGGACAGGACTCTGAGCAACCTGCTCTAGTTGAAGATGTCCCAGCTCACTGCATGGAAGTTGGACTATGAAATCATCAAACTTCAACTTCCAGAAAGGGATTAGCAAGAGTTAGGTATTGCTATAGTATTCCAGGACTTAATCTCTTCTCCCCAGACCCAACTCAAAATATAGGTATCAGCATGGATGTCATAGAACATCTTAGGTGCTAAAATGCACAGCATGGATTGACTTGAAGGATAGGAGGAAAAGTGTACTAAGGTTCCTTAGCCCTCCCCTCAAGTTAAAATCACCTTCTGCATGTTTTTTTTTGGGGTTTTTTTTTTTTTTTAGATCCTCCCACTGGCAGTTGCTACACAGCTCTTTTCCCATTCTACAAAGTATTCTAGGGATCTTTTCTCTAAAATGTTTTTCATCCACAAGATTTACGTGTGTTAATACCATTTTGTCTGTGCCACATCCAGAGATTTTCAGTCCCTACAATTGAAATTGTTTTAAGAACTGTTCAAGTTATGTTTAGAGTATAAAACATCTCATTAGTTTGTATTTTACAGAGATGTAAATGAACATAACTTCCTCTAAACAAAATGATGTTTTTTGTTCTTTTGCAATTCATGGTTCTAAAGGACCTACAATTCTGAGCAAAGCTTTCACAAAAGCAGTTCCTAACAAAAGCTCCTAGTGATTTCTGTACAATTATTTTTAAATCATTGGCTGCTGTCAGGACAGCAGTAACTGTCAGAGATGCTTGTTCAAATACAGTCATGCTGTGTTTTGTTACACTACTAAATGATCAAATTGAAATTTATTTCACTAGAAAGCTTTTTGAGGATAACTGGCAAACTAAACTCTTGTTTCTAACAAAGACACTGCCTTTGATCTTTGACAGCTATCTTCTGCTTGAAAACCTTGTTTCATATTAATATGATGCAAGAGATTCTGCAGTTCTAAATATGTTTGAAATAGGAGAAAAGTCTTGTTATAATGTATGTGTTGCAGTTGCAACTCACAGCTTCCACAGTGTAAGTTTAAAAACAATTTTGTGATGAAGGATCATTGCTTTGATGCTTAGGTGCGAATGTTTCTATAAAAACAACAATACAAAGGATACATTAATACAAATGTTCTCCTGACACTTGTACTGCTCTGATCTTCTCCTTACTAGTGATTACCTGTGTTGTTCCTGCCACCTGAGATTCACTGGGAGTAGTTAAGCCTCTCTGAGCTGGGGGCAGCTTACACATAGGTCCAACTTGGGAGCAGCAAGAGACCAGTACTTGTACACAGGTCCGTGATAGTGATGATGGAGCCTCCAACCTATGAAGGAAAGGGAGCCTGCGGAGCCATCCCATAATGAAACTGTGCAGTGGACATAATAGGCCCCTGAGCATACATTGTCATGTCCAGCCTGGAAATTACTCCTGCTGTTTTCTCTTTACTGGTTATTTAAAATGTGTGGTTTATAGTTGGCAGGTTGAGGAAGGCTGACCCCCATTAACTGTGTCCTCCAGCAGTCTGTCTTGTGGTTGGTTGTGAATTTAATTACCCTTTCCTCCTGCTCTTGTGGTTGGTTGTGAATTTAATTACCCTTTCCTCCTGCTCCTTATATTAGACTTTTGCATGTGATTGATACTGATCAGGTCTGTGTCCCCTGCTCCCATTCTGCCCTTGTACAATTCATTACTAGTTGGATTGAAGGCATGACGCTTTTGCTTCTTCATAGGTCAGAATTCTTGAGCTGTAATGTACCAGGTTAGCACCTACAGCTGGGGTAAGAAGGGTTTGGAGTTTTTCCTCTCCCAGCTCATAGAAAGTGCTTTCAAGATATTTTTGCCAGGTCAAAGCTGCAATGAATTGGCGGGACCATATGAAAAGGCAGGTGCTACCAATGCTGTGTTGTACATGTTTTGATTTAACAACCCAGACATTACAATTCAGCACCTTCCACTTACAATTAAATTCACGTACCAGAGTGGCTGTCCATGCAGAATGTGCACTGAAAGCTTGTGCTACATCAAAAAGTTTTGACTGTGTTCATCTCACTGCAGCTTGACTTTTTTTTTTTTCTGTTAAATTCTGTGGAATTTCAGTTTCCATATGGCTTTACCCCTCACTTAGTATTAGAAGCTCCTGTAGGAATTCATCAGCCTACTTTTGATTAGCGAGATAGGTGAAATCATAGGGTGCTAACTAAGTAGTCCGAAAGCATTGGACTTATTGGGTGTCTTCTGTGATTAGGACAGAATATACCCCTTTTCAACACACTGCATGATTGTCAGAAGTAAGAACAAACAGCTTCCCTAGATACACTCTTTGATCCTCACAGTTCAGTTTTTTCCAAGAAACACCTTATTACTTCCCACTCTCATAGGGACCAACACCAACTTTTTTATTTCTTCTTTGTTGTTTACCATCTCACATCCAATGTACAAAAATCTTCTGTCTTACCTATACTGGTTGTAACTTATTAACCTCGTTTTTTTATTGAAATAGTGTCTAGAAAGGAGCTTTACCAAGATAAGCAGCTTTTTAAGCTATGAAATTAGTCAGATAACACAGAAATGCAACACATGACTGCTTTAATTTGCTTTTCTCTGGTTTCTGTTGACTCAGCTCATAACCTGCATGTTTACAAGTATCTTTGACTTCTAAAGAGACCTAGGTTGTTTAGCTTTACAGAATATGTTTAATGATTTTAAATGTGTGCGGTTCACCATTTGATAGTTGTTTCTTACCCAGAAAACTGACAGTCCTAGACAAAGCTGATTTACAGTGGGGTTTGACTCTGGCTAAGAATATTACTAACTGGATGTTGCTCTCTGCATGTTCATTTCACAGTCTGGATGCCCTGAATTCAGAAAGCTGAAAGTGACCTGTCACAACAGGGGCCAGGGAATGGTGATGCTCCATCAGAACAGGGGAAAATGAGCTTCTCTTTCTTTTGAAACAAATGCTTTCAAGTGGTCTAGATCTTTCATACCACTCAGTATCATTATAGGTAGAGGTAGGTTTGTCACCTCAAAAGCTGAGCACAATTTTTTATATTGTTTTCAGTTGCTTATTCCTGTACCAAAGTTCATGCTGAAAACAGCCATTGGATGTTTTCACTGAAACAAGCTTGGAGAAAAGGACTCTGTATTTCTCAACACCAAAATAGGCTGGAATAAGTGTGTTGCTTTTTTCATCATGTTTAAAGTCTCCTGTCTGATAGAGATTTAATTCTGTAGGAATACTTTGAACCTGTAATTAAAACCTGATGTACTGTTCTATTTGCAATGTACCCTGCCTATTTCTTTGTTAATTCTTCACATTTGGTAAAGTGTAACACTGTAAAAAGTCTCAGTACACATACCCCTATAAGAATTGCGTCATGCAGATATTTTAGCTGAAGATACCATTTGTACTCACCAAAGTCTACCTCAGAACTCTGATATTCAGCAGAACTTGGCCTTTCAGTGCTACTTACGGTTGTAATTGACCCTCTTAGTGAAAAAAAGTTGATTTAATCTGGTGTACTGGTGAAGGCAAAGATCCCACAGAAGAATGATGCATATTCTTACAATCAAATGTGTAATTATAGTTGCCATAAATAAAAAAGATCAGTTAAAGGAATATAGAGAGATTCAACAATTTGCTGGTGTTTCAATACTTTATAGAGGGTTTGGAATTTTTTTTTATGGGAAGTTGGTCCACAAAAGAATGCCCTAACTTAGTTTAAACAGACAATCTCAATTTTTGGAGTGAGAATTTCTTTTAAGGAAGATTGAAAAATGGCATTTTTACAGTGAGAAAGAAAAAGTGATTAAGATATCTCCAGACCAATATATAAATAGTGAAATAATTAAAAAATTTGGTGTCCAAATATACTTTTCTAGGTTGTTATTCTGTTTTTCTTTCCAGAGTGACATTTACTTGTCAAATCCATTTTCTTTTTTACCAGCAGCTGTTTTCTGATAAGGCTTTGTGCCTGATAAGGCTTTTGATATTTATAAACCTGTTGATTTTTTGATTTTATGAACTTATACTTGTAATGTGTTTATTCAAATACTGTGCTAAAGGTTTGTCAGGAACAAGGTGTAAAGCTCTTAACATCACAGGACTCATAGCTGAACTGTACAAGTTCAATATAGTTGGTTTTCTTACACTTTGGTTGCAAATAATGATCATGTTTTAAATCAATAGTGAAATATTTGTGTGCCTCCAGATAGGAGGCAAATTTACATTGAACGCTACATTTCTATAGATATTATAAAATGCCAGATATGCCACATACTTTGAGGAAAGGAAGCTGCTGTTGTATCTACCTGGTACAGACTCTATACTTGATACATAGCCCAGAGTTTACTTTCTTTTAATCAGTTTTCTGGTCTATTTCAATCATCTCCCTTCTGCTTTTCTGTTCATTTCCATATAAAACATGGTGATTTCTCATATAGCATAAGAGGCTTGGTCTCCTTTTAGATTTAATTTGCCATGATAATGGAAAAAAAATGGCATTTTCTTTCAATAACATGACCAACGTGTCGTGAGTTTCTTCAAGACATTGAAAACAGAGCAGAGCTTCCTGAATGGAGGTAGATGAGGGCAAGATTCACCTGAACTATCCTTTCATGACACTGATTACAAACTCTGCCAAGGCTCTGTTATGACAACAGCAGGTCAATATTTGAGAAAGTACATCTTCACCTCTGTCTTTTTTCACTGTGATTTGATTTCTTCTGGCAATTAAAAAGGTAAAACACAACAGGTTTGGATTAAAAAAAAATAAAACTTAAAATGAGTTGAGACACAATTTATAAAAGCTTCACTTCTGTGGAGCCCCAATTCCTTCTTTTAAAAATGCTCTTTTTTTTTTTTTTTTTTTTGCGTAGAATTTTAGACTGGTGTGAGTTGGAAGGAATGTTTCAAGATTATTATCTTTGCCCACCCCCATGGGCAGGAACATCTTTCACTAGGTCAGGTTGCTTAAAGCCGCTTCCAACCTGACTTTGAACACTTCCAATGATAGGGCATCCCATTCCACTGTCATTTTCATTGCCATTTAAATCCTGTAGAGTTTATTTTAAAAAGAAAACTTACAGTTTTCAATGACTTAGACCTGGGGTAAGTCATTGAATTTGTGGTGGAAATGCTTATTTGGTTATGGTTATGTTTCTGTGAAAATCCCATGGAAAATTGAAATAAGTCTGTGCTGATAAATGAAAATAATATAGCACAAATGCATGTAGGATTCAAGTTAATTTTTAAAGAGAAATTGCTGCACCTACAAGTTGTTTGCTCAAATCAGCTATATAGCAAAGCTTCTTTTTTTGGTTACTGTGTATTGTAGTTTTTTCTTAATGTAAAAAGCTTGAAAGGGACCAACAGGCAGCACTAACTAGAACCAAGCCCAGTATATGCATATGCTAAGCAAGGACCCAGCATGCTGCAAGCTCTTTGTTAACTGTACTATATTAATGTATGAAATTTTTATAATGAAATACTACTGCAATGTAGAAATAATCATCTCTAGTAGTTTTAAGGATAGTCTTAATGAGTTTTTAAGTTTTAATTTTATTTCTTGAATAAACAGTAAGAGCAGCTTTACAGATTCAGATCAAGGGTCCATCTAGCTGAGTGTTGTAAGGAGAACCTAAGGAAAAGTAGAAGCTGAGTATGCATATATGCATGTATGGTAATTACCCCCTGATGCTCTCCCAGCCTCCAGCTATTTTCAACTCAAGGGATTTCCTAAGTCCTTATGGTTGCCTGTTTCATACCCTGTAGCTGATCTTTTTTCCACAATTTCTTCATTCTTCCCTTTCATCCTTATACATTACTTACATTCATGACATCCTTTGGAAAGGTTTGGGTTCGTGTTTGGGTTTTGTTTTGAGATTGCTTTTGTGTTTGAGTTTTTTTTCGTACAAGTCTTGCTGTCCATCACCTGAAAAACCCTCACCTTTTGCTTATTTTAAACCTATTTCCCACCAGGAACCAGGGATTGATGTGGTGGTTGCACACACTTACTAGTAATTCAGCTCTTTCACCCTTGACTTCACACACTCTTAAGTGAATACCATCTGATGTTTGTTCTCTTGACTCTGTCTAGCTGTATTCTAGCCTCTGCCCCTGATTGTTTCAGCAAGTAACTGATAATAAGATAATACAATAGCAGATTTACCCCTTTGTTTATAGTCATGGGTCTTGAGAGGTTCATAATATAGCAGTTTCTTCTTTTACCTTTTTTATCGTTTAGATTGTGCTTTGGAGGAATCATTTAATTATTTTACACCCAGTGTTGTAATAATATTATAAAAATATTAGATGACTATAGCAAGATCATTGTTTCTGTTACTTAAAAATCCCTGGAGAGTTGCATGCAGTAAAACTCAAGGAATGTGAAACATAAGAGTATTGTGGAAAGTTAAAGCAAGTCAAATTCTGCTTGCAAATTAAAGTGAGGCTAGAAATTGCAGATTCACTAATTATTTATGTTACATATATTATAATTAATTTTACCCACATTACAAGTACACATCCCATGGTTGCCTTCTAAGTGGCACACCTGTAAATATACTAAACTATCAGACTCTATTTCAGCAGTGCCGAGTGAAAATCTGCCTCATTAACAGATGATACTCCCTTTTCACTAAACTTGCATTTCTCTAGATGAAAGCATATATTCTCAGTTTCTGTTTTCAACGAAGTCCAGAAATAAGAATTTTAAAAAATGCCCGTAATTATGATGCTGTTCATCCTTCATTGTTCTGCCTTTCACAAGGAAAATCCAATTGCCTCAAAGTAGTTCTGGTAATGTTTGTCAAGAGCTAGATTAGTTTAGACTCTTTAGAAATAGATTTAGCATCTTCAAACAGAACAGGGGCTTCCCTTCTATGGTACTTCAGTCACCACCAGTACTGCTTTTCCCCTTGTCCTGTCCCCTCTGCAATCACTCTTTCCTCTTTCCATCAAATATAAACTTTGCAGTTTGTGTCAACTGAAACTAAAATAAAATTACTATTGATCTTGTCCATATGATCTGTTTATGTTCTGACAGACTACTTAGCATGATACTGCATGAACGTGCAAAGAATTTCAATTTAAACACGCTAGCAGTACTTGTAGAAACCATGTGGTACTTAGGTAGTGCTTGTATTGGATTTGTAGTTTGAATGTCCTGATGAAGAGTCTAATTTTTCAGAAGCCTTTCCAACAAGCGAAAAATAAGCTAACTAAGCTAACTTTTCCCTCATAAGCTTTGGAACATTCTATTAATGTAAAATGTATTGAGATTTTTTAGATTACAAGTTTGAATGCTCACAGTCTGGGAAGACTGCCCTTCTAATGGAAATAACACCAACCTCTTGGTTTTTCTTTTTGCAAAATAATACACTTCCTTTTGAGATTAAGTACAAAAAATTGTAACCAGTTAAACAGAAAACTGTAATGATTACAAGTGAAAGAAAGTACATTAATATTGCCTCAGATTAGAAGAGGAATTAAATGAGGTGGAGCTAGACACTCGCTTCAGTATAGCTAGAGGGGCAAATGTAAAGACCAAACAGATCTAGCAGATGAGTAAAAGCCCCTAGAACTGGTTTAGTATGGCAGATAATCTTTGGGTTTTGAGAGGGAAGAAGATTTTTTGGTTTTCTTGGTTTACAAAAACAATTAGTGTTTAAATTCCAGAAATACTGATAAATTGTGGCTGTGGCACTATCAGATGAAATGAAAATCTATTTAAGTACTAAAAACAAAAGTAAGCAAATTGGACTGACTTTTGGACACATTGTTTCTTTTTTTTTTTTTGATAGGTGAAATGAGGAATGATTTATATATCACTGTAGAAAGAGGAGAATTTGAAAAAGGAGGGAAAAGTGTGGCCAGAAATGTGGAAGTGACAATGCATGTGGTGGACAGCAGTGGTCAAATTCTAAAGGTATCTTTGTTTTATGTTTTTCATTGCTGTAGTTAATTTTGATAGTCTTTTCCATATGTAAGTCTTCTTTTGTGGCATTGATTGAAGAGTACAAAAATGCTTTGGAGAGGACATGTTTATCTTTTGCTGTCTTTAGGCATTCAAAGTGTTTCTACTTTGCTTAAAACCTTTATAAAATGTCTACATAGAACCTTTATATATGTTTATTTCTGTGATGAATGACATGATTGGGATAAACACTTTTAATTGACAATCGAATAACTAATGATTCCATTAAGATGCTGGAAAATGTTGAAGCAAGATCAAGTTTTGGGGAATTTTTTATTTTCTAAGAGTTCTTTAGAAGTATACAATTTTTTATGTTACAGAACAATGCGTTTTGAAAATTTTGAATTTTGTGTCTGATTTTAATAAATCACGGATCCTTGCTGCAAAAGTCACCACCGTGTATCAGTAAAAAGAATAAATTAATGTTCCTTCTCATCTTCAAATTTTATTGTATGCTGCTGGTGGCAGCTTACAGGCAGTGGTTTAAATTCTAATTATTAATAAATGACTGTTTCTCAAAATTTTTCTGTACCAAAAGATTTCTGTTCACATTCAAACTTTTCCTCACATATTTTTATATATATATGTGTATTTTCTTTTGTTGTTTTTGTTGTTTTAAATTTGAAAGTAGTATTTTTGTATGTTCTGCATGATTTTGTGGGCTGTGGGGTGACACAATGAAGAAAGGCTACACAAATATCCTGGTTCAAATTCCGTGTTCGTGTATCTGAAGTGGGATTGTGCCTCTAGATCCATGGCATGCAATATAGATACATTTTTATATAAATACACGTAAGTATGTGCATATATATATTAAACAAAAAAAAGATATTAGGATTCTGATTGCACAGGGGAAAAGCTACACCTTACTTTTCCCACAGAAAATTAATAGATATCCCCAAGCTGGGACTTAGACAAATCCATTTGTCTACCTTGATACGGAGAGTCCATCATGGGTATTGTAAAGGCAGCCAACACTTTGCTTCTTCCTGATCACAGAATCGGCATTTGTCACTGATGGTGGCAGGGTTACAGGCTTATTTCAGATGACTGAAGATCTTGAGCCTGGGCTGCTGTTGTCTCAGTTCCATTCTTTATCACTGGGGCATAACATTGGCTAGACCATGTTGTGTCATGGGAATCCGCAACATGTGTGCTGCTTAAGCCTCCCTGATCACCCAGTACACCCTGTTTAACACTTTGATTCTAAATGATGTGAATGATTCTTGCCATTTCTAATTTTCTAATTGCAAATATTAAAAAAGTGCTACTGTTTTTGAGGGTTATAAGATACTGAACATTGTACCACATTTGGCATTTATGATATGAATGTAGACATCAAATAGTTGTCCTTGGAAGAGCAGTCCTTGATGACATTTTGCCAGTGAACTAATCTGTCCTTAATCATATTTTTTTCTTCATTAGGATTTTATTTCATTTGGCTCTGGAGAGCCACCAGCCAGCGAGTACCATTCTTTTGTGCTTTATCATAACAATGGCCCCAGATGGGCTGAGCTGCTGAAACTGCCTATTCCTGTGGATAAGTTCAGAGGAGCTCACATCCGCTGTGAATTCCGGCACTGTTCCAGTAAGTGGTGCTTGTGACTTCTCCCTGTTACAGCTGTAGTCACTACACGAGTTTCCGTAACACCTCAGGAAAAAGACAGCTGCATGAACTTTCTCTGTAATGCTTTTTTTACTTATAAAATTCTAAGATTTTTAAAACATTCTGAAACATTTTAGAGATGATTTTGAGGTAAAAATTGATGACTGGTTCCACATTCTGCATTCCAAGGTATGAGAGACAGAGGTGGATAAACTTCTATATGTTGCTAAGATTGCCTATTTGGTGGCTTACGTTATTTGTTGTTAGTATATACTAAGTTATTTTAGAATACTCCATTCTTATTTAAAGTGAGATAAAAAAGAACATTACAGGAGACAATGTGCAAATTGGAACAGCAATTTAAGATCATCTTCATCTGACTAGCTGCAGCTCCAGTATACTTTATTATGTTGCATTATATATGTTTATTTTGTCTAAAATGTATACTGTTATCTTTGAGTGCTGCTATTTATATATGCATTTCAGCAAAAGAAAAGGGTGAGAAGAAGTTGTTTGGCTTTTCTTTCGTGCCCCTGATGCAGGAAAATGGGAGGACTTTGCCAGATGGCACCCATGAGCTAATTGTACACAAGGTAATTTGAATTGGCAGTCGTTAGCTGTAATGATTCCTCTGGAACATGCTTTAAATGCCCAGAAAGTAAGATATAAAGTAAAATTAAGTTGAGAAAGTCTGTACTGATTATCAAATGAGTGATAATCTTGTCACCATTAAAATATCCATTGCTGATTGTTTAATATTCACCTTCCTGGTATAAGCTGCAATTGAATCTATGTATGTATTTCAGTGCACAGGTTTTCTTAAGTCTCACTATTTTATTATATCACATTGTGTTATAATGAATTTCAAAAGCTAAGTTATTTTAACTTTGTGGAATTCTCTTTCCACATATAAGAGTTGTCTCTTTGTTCAGAGAATTTTATAAGCTCCCACATAAAATTTAGATTTCTACATGAAAATTTGTAGCTATTCATTTAATGTAACCTGTGCAAATTTGTTAGATTTCAATGTCAATATATGATGCTATTTTCTAAAACCAAAGTTGCAACAGGCATAGTGGAAATTCTTCAGTTTCTGGCAGAGAAACAATTATTCATATAATTTAGAGATTTGGTCAATTGTTTTGTGCAGTACACTTTAAGTGGTTTGTTTTCACAGTGTGAAGAAAATGCAAACCTTCAGGATTCTGGTCGCTACCTCAAACTCCCCTTTTCAAAGGGAATATCCCTAGGAAACAACAGCCAAGCAGTAAAAACCACTAAAGAGTCTTTCTGGATTACATCCTTTCTCTGCTCCACTAAACTCACACAAAATGGTAGGATATGTTGATTATTTAAAACATGATGAGTTGAAATGAGTGTGATAGCTAGTCTTTTCCATGCCAAGCAAGCATGGATGTACTCAGAAATAGCTTATGTTCTATCTCTTTTATAAACTGCTTTTATTCATAATTTTTTTATATCCAGATGGAAACAAATGCATCATGATAAACCACTGTTTTTAAGTAGTTCAGGAATGCTTTTTAGATGACCATTATATTGGAATCAAATGCAGCACTTCTGGAATCGACTATCAAAACCCAGCTGCTTTACAAAACCTCTTAATCTGTTTGTTGTAGAGTTTTTATGAACTACTTACTATCAGCTTTAGGCTGTAGCAGTTTGTATCTAATTAGGCATATTTTGCTTTTTTGTTTCTCATCAAACCAATGAACATTTATTACTACTTAAAACAGTCTTATACACTGGCTATAGGGAGCAGCAGATGTAAATACATGTGTTTACACTCTCTGTCAGTGCTCTGTGTAAAATTCTTAACCAGTGTTCTGTATAAAGTTCTTAAGGTTCTTGTTTACCTGCCATAATAATTAAAGTTTGTAACTAAAACAAAAAACTGTGGAACAGTTCTCAAAAAATTTATAAATTATTGCAGTTTTGCTTGGTAATGTGTTTCTGACCATTCTTTGATAGAACCACAGTTTTATATTATTGCTTTGCTCTCTTGTGTGTGAATATCTGTGACTTTACCCATCTTCTGTGTATGATAATAAAATTGCTAACTGCTTGCAAATTGATTATAGATGTTTAACAAAAACTAGAGCAGCTTTTAAAATTGAAATAATCCTCTTAAGTTTCACCCTTTAACAGCAAGTGTCCAAAATAGAACTGTGTGCAAACAGTAAGTGGTTTGTTTCCTTGTGCACACCCATTTTGTATTGTCATAGCAATTACCTTAGTAATGAAAGTTACCCAATGAAAGATTTTCCCAAAGGTAGCTAATAGGGAATCGGAGACTAAATTTGCTTCAGTTAAAGGCCTTGATTTAGGAAATTACATGAATCTACTGGTACTTACACATGCATAAAAGTGCTGCCTGGAACTTAAGTGTCTCACTGATAAATAGTTGCCCTGTTGTCTGGGGTTCTAATACTAATTTTTGTTTACAATACAGGAGTTGTTTTGTACTAAATGTCAATAGATGTGTGACGAAGGGCGTGAAATTTCCTCCTTTTTTTTTTAACCATATTCTGAGTAAGAGGGTGTAGAATATCTGAATAATATTGATCCCCTTTTCAGCTCTGAAAGAGTTAACAATTATTTCAGCAGTACTTCAGAGGGTGGAAATATTTTCAATAGACAGGCTCATATTTTCTCCAAGGATCTTCTTTGGGAAGTTCATCTTGGTGAGTTTCCAAATCCCCATTCTTTTAAACAAAAATTTGCCAAAATCTATTGCATGCTCAGAAAATGAACATAGAGCAAAGCATGTGGATATTTGGTCATGTGAGCATTACTTCAGTTATCCCTGAGAGAATGTAGCTTATGTATTAAAAAATACAGGATTAAAAAGATCTGTGTATTTAATTTTATTTAGTAAACCTTTGTATTGGTATTTTTGAAAATTGCTGGCTATTTTTGAATTTGTTTTTAAGTTTGGAGATTTTTCTGAATGTCTCAGAGATTCACCTGTTGTTTACAAACAACAATGTCCAGTCTAAAAACTAATTGAAAATTATTCTGTTGTCTGGCTATGGGGTGGGGAAGGACCCCAAACCCAGACTTGTAAAGGGTGGGACTGAATTAGGCTGCAGCTTTACTCGCTTGCTGGGAAATTTTACTCAGCTGTCATTCTCTCATTGATTGTTCCCACATGCCATCAGCTCTCATGCATATTAAAATTATGGGGACTGGGGGACGGAGGCTGACTCCTAGTTGTTGGGATCCATAACTTCCTTACCCTGGGTACTTTGGAGGGGTTATTAGGATTATTTCCAAACAGTTTTTAGAGACCTTCTAACCAGGGGAGTCTGTGTTCGTCATGGCTAAGAACACGTCCTTTTTTAATCTTTCTACTAGTTAGTTTTTCCTTCGCTTTTCCTTTTGATCCTGGATAGTTAATCAGTTAATATTAGCAAAAAGTAGACTAGCTTTTATCTATTACATTCTTAGATGTGTAGTTATTTTTCATTACTCTATAAAACCCCAAAAGAGCGAGAGAGAACATAGTATTTTTCTACTGAGTAGTTATCAAAACAGTCTTAGTTTTTGACATATAGGAGGCATCTCTGGCTGCAAGAGAGTCAGGATCCTTCCAGTAAGTCTGAATATTTTAGCTGTTGGCATCCACTCATTTCTCAGCACTGATCGGTGCATCCCTGGTCAGCAGCAGAGCAACACACCATACAGCATGGGAGAGGTATAATCCTTCTAGCTGCATTTAAAAGAAATAAACCAGTGAATCAATAAAACAAAAGTAGCACTGGGCAGCTTTCCGAGGAACCCCAGCTGGGAGGAAGTGTTGGTGACCACAGAAGCAGCCTGTTGGAAGAGATGTGCTGACTGCCAGTTCTGGAATTCAGTTTTTTCCTGCTGAAGTGTAGTAGTGTCACAACAAGCCAATTTCTGATGTCTCAGGACTTACATGAGAGAGACGGAAAATCATCCCAAACCACTTCCTTAAACACATGATCCTAAACCTTCTATTGAAGCTAGTTCTTTCAATTTAAATTACAGACTTTGAGAAGGGGTGTGTTTTATTTGGTAGGGATAATAGGTCGGGTGTAGTCTATTTTAAATATACAGGCCTTGATTATTTTTAAGGTAATGCATTGGAAATATTTTTATTCTTGAGCAAAATTAATCATCAGCAGTGACTTTTTCCCTTTTCCAAAAGTATGACTTCCTAGTAGGCCTGTTTCTGGGGACAATTATATATTCTCATGTCTCTTACTACATGACACACTGCTTTCCGTTCCCCTTGTGATTCACATGTCAGATTTTCTTATTCATGTCATTTATGCTTGGGCTATTCGCTAATGTTATCTTAGAATGTCTTTCCTCCTTAGCACTTCCCTTGAAATAAGTCCTTTGAAGTGAGTGTCTTACATTTGCTTTCTTTTTCTTTTTAAATCCCTCAACAAATCCCTAATATTGTGTGTCAACTATTTTCCACCAAGTTCCTCCAGCAAACCTGTAAAGAAGTGTTTTTCCTGCTCTGAACTGACAGCTTCAGCTAGTCTCGCTGCTCATCAGCTTGAGCTGAGGCTTAAAGAATAAAGTGTAGAAGTACATTTAATTATCCAAAAGACAGATGTAGTTCACTGGATTTGTAAATCTTGTTTCTTAGAAATTCCTGACAGAAAGAATAATAAGACCTATCATTTGTCCTTGATCTTTGGGATGTGTCTCTGATGCATGTGTGGGACTCTTCGTCACTCAGTGCAGCTCAAGGATTTCTTTTTTCCATGCCATCACAGACTGAAGCAAAACAAAAATATAATGCATAAATGCATCAAAACAATTTGTGCCCATCAAAAGTAACTAAGGCAGCAAAATATTGTGGAATCTTATGTTGGTTGTTTGCCGTTAACACCTACGGCAAAATTTGAATATAGGTGGAGATTTATTTAATGTTAATAAAGTAAAAATTATTACTTCATTTTTTGTGGAATAGAGGAACTTCCCTGGACCAAACCAGGAAAGAGATGACACAAAGATGGGTGTTGTTCAAGTATTACTTGAGTGTGAAAACAGTATGTGGTAGAAAGCAGCCAAAGAGATGCTGAACAGAGAGGAAAACTTGCTATTAACTTCTTAGTTTAATAGCTACTGAGAACACTTCAGAAGCACTGCCTCCTTCTAACACGATGCTGGGCAGTGATCAACCAGACTGTAGTTCAGCTTAAACTGATTAAAGGGTTGGATGGTGATTAAGGTTTTCTGCTTAAAACCATGAGGCGTTGAGAATTTCTGAAAAGCTGGTCAGTGAAGTGTAGAAGTAGTAAACTTGAATGTGAAAAAGCTTTGGGATTTATTTAATTCAACAGTTCAAAAATATGTGTCGCTTTTACTGAATACAACTTGAAAGGAGCACTGCAGATGTGTCTGAGTTCAGCAAGGAAAAGCTGCTGAAAAGCCAAGCTAAGTTTGCAAAACTATTTTAGGATGTTGAATGGTATGGAACAAGAAATTCTCAATCTTATAGCAAGGTGGGTTTTTTAGTACGTCTCTGAAGCAGTAACATATGTCCAAAGACTACTAAATGTAGAACTTACATTTAAGACGGGTGGAAAGGCAGATATGTTAACTGGGCCATACCTCCCCGATGAATTTTATGCAAATATTTACAAGAAATCATGGATAAAAAAATCGACATGTAACTAATTCAGATGTGCTATAAGATGAATTTATCAAAGATAAATCACACCAGAATAAACTTCTTAATCTTTTTTTTCAAATTTTTTAAAATTTATTTTCACGAGGAAATGCAGCAGTTCAATAATACACCACATGGGAAAACATATAGATTAGAAATAAGAATTTTCAAATGGGCAAATAAAAGCTAAAATGGAACTGGAAGGTTGCACTATAGTGGAAGGAATTTCCTTCCTGAGCAGAAGGAAAATGCTACTAGATCGGATGAAATCTCTGGGTTTTTTCTCTGTTTTAAAGAACAGGAAGGGTGTGGAGATGAGAGTAACTTCATTAAAATCTGAGACAATTTTCTGCTAATATGTTGTTGAAAGGTCTCATCAGTTGAGAGGGACAAAATCAAAATATGATACAGCAAAGCATTGTAACTGATTTAAATAATTAATAAGAAAGAATAGAAATTAGATTAAATCTAGTGGTAGAAAAGGCAGGATACACTAATGGAGATGCCTGGGGATTCTGCTATACCCAGGGAGCTGAACATCATTAAACAGGAGAAGCATCATATTGGTGACATAAATATGTCTATCTAAAAGACCCTCAAATTCTAGAACATAGATGTCAGGTGTTTACAGCAGACATATGAGCTTGCTAATGATGTAGAAAGCAATGATGTAATCTTATCTGTAATGTAGTTATCATTTTGGTTAAGAAAACTGAAGGAGAATGAATTAAAACTGGAGAAAGTTTGGACACACTCAGATATCATTTAGCTCAGAATAGTTCATTTTCCAGAAGAGATTGTTTTGCTTGTTAATGAAGCAGGATCTTAGAGGCATCGTGTTTGTTCTCTAAAAAGACATAGGAACATGAGTATTTCAAATATATTCAAGTAATTAGGAGATGGTTTCTAGCTTTCAGACAGTAACTCTGGGAGGCATCATTCAATGGGATGAGAGAGGGCAAAATAATTGCTTTTCTTAAGATAGTATCTGAATGAAATTTCATAATACAGTTGCCACAGGAGACTGATTTCTGTGACCCAGTACCATGTTCTTATGTTTGTATTGGTGGAGCAATTACAGAATGGAATGAAAATGTGTTGTTGGGAAGATCATATTATAACAAATCTGGAGGTGTTTTCCTTTGTTTTAATGATGCCAAATTTTGCTGAGTGGACTGTAATAATAAAATTTAAAATCTGAAATGCTGCTTTGCTTCCAACTTTAATCTTGCATTTTGTTTTTGCAGGAGATATGCTTGACCTTCTGAAGTGGAGAACCCACCCAGACAAAATTGCAGGTTGCCTCTCAAAATTAAAAGAAATTGATGGTTCAGAAATAGTGAAGGTATATAATAATAACTTTTTTTACTTTTAGATAATATGAGGGAAATAATGTATTTCCATGTCACAGAAATATCTTTTTAATAACACTGTCTCATATTCTCTCCCATCAGTTTCTTCAAGATACACTAGACACTTTATTTGGAATTTTAGATGAAAATTCTCAAAAATATGGATCAAAAGTATTTGATTGCTTGGTAAGTTTCATTTTGTGGTGATGCTTAACACTAGCTAAAAACTATGGAAAACAAAAAGAAAAGTGTTGGGGTCTTCTTTCTTTTTCTCTCATGTTTAGGTTCACATAATAAATTTGCTGCAGGACAGCAAGTTTCACCACTTTAAGCCAGTAATGGACACTTACATTGAAAGTCATTTTGCAGGAGCACTTGCATACAGGTGAAGTTTGTACTTTTTCTATCTGATTTAATAATGACAGTTATTACTGAACAAAGAGAATCAATCATTAGGTTAAGGAAATGGTGTATCCCTGCTAAAATCATTCTACTGCATACTCAATGTTGGTATTATTGCCCATTCATCACAGATCTACTAGGTGTCCTTCAGCAGACTGAAAACTACGTGTAATACTGGGCCTGTAGTCATTAGTGAAATCTAGTGATATATTTTTTATTTTGCCAGTGTTTCTCATATGACAGCTATTGGTTTGCATTTTGTGTGCAAAGTTAACCCTTCTCCCACTTCTGTGTTCTAATACTTTCTGTCGTGCTGTTTTAGAGATCTTATAAAAGTACTGAAGTGGCATATTGATCGAGTCACTGAGGTGGAGCTTCATGATCACATACAGGAAGTACTAAAGGTAATAAAAATTGTTTAAGACAAGTATATGTTTGAATGATGTATTCATACGTACAGTACCCACAGGTTTAACTTAAGGAATGAGGCAGAATATATACAAATGATGGAACACTAGTACTAATTCTAGGGAGCTGCCGACTTTCAGTGCAGTCAGTTTATTCATTCACTCTTTTGTCAGTAAGTTGACCGTTGGGGCTCACTGCCATTAGTCTCTGGAGCTCTATGTTTCTTACTAAATAAGGCAAAGGAGTCAAATAGAGATTACACTGGTGATATTAAATCCATTGCATGAATCTAAATGGCAGACATGCATGCTGACCTAATGGTTCAGTCCTGACACCAGGGAGTTCTACTGATTGTGGTGGTTGTGGTTGTTCTTGTTGGCTGGTTTGTACCATCAGAAGAGCACAACGGGCCATCAGGCTGAGTTATACAACACAGTAATCCCATTTGGGACAGGTGCTACAGTTTGGAAATAAAATATCAGCGTGGTACCCTTCTGTTATTTTGTATGCTGCTGTGAACTTTGGTGTCTTGCTAATAAAAGAGGGCTGTATTTTGAATTTGCATTCCAACAGTTTTGCAACTTAATTTAAGCTTTTTTTTTTTTGGAGGGGGGAGGAGAGAGTGGTGTTAAGTTTTTGCTTGTTTTTTTTGTTTTGTTTTTTTTAAATTGAAGTGTTGGTTAATGTTTCAATAGAAAGATTTGCCAAAATTAAGTAATGGGGCCCTGTTTCACACCCTTTTCTTTATTTGAATGATATAATCATTGCATTGTGTTCTATTTGGAGATGAGCATGTTCATTTTTGTGAGTTATCTCTGATTTTGGCATTTATAGGCACAGGAATATATCTTTAAATACATAGTTCAATCTCGAAGGTTATTCTCTATTGCTACTGGTGGACAAAATGAGGAGGAATTTCGCTGCTGTATCCAAGAGCTCCTTATGTCAGTACGCTTCTTCCTGTCTCAAGAGAGCAAAGGCACTAGTGCTTTATCCCAACTACAAGTAAGTTTTCTTGCTTGTTGGCATTTTCCACATCCAGTATAAAAAATGTATGCCTGTTCAGAAAGAAAATGTATTTTTGCTAGAACAAAGTGGCATTTTCAACTTTCCATCCTACAGTGTGAAATTTTCATGCCAGCACCTTCTAAATGTGCTTGGAATAGATAATGCTAAATCTGATATTTTATTTTGAATTATAATAATTATATTGATGGATACAAATAAAGCAATTTTTCTGTTCTGGGTTTTTTACTGCTTAGTTTAACCACACTGACACTGAAGAATTTGAGCCATACAAAAGACTACTATCAGATTTTTCATGCTTTGCAGAAAATTTTTAAGTCTTGATGAACCATGTGGTTTAATACTCAGATGATATCTTTATTTCATTTGAGACTACAAAAGTGGGCTGGTGCTAAAGTGTAGAGGCAAAACACACAGGAGACAGCTCTCTACATTAAGTGCTCATGAATATACCATCCTCTTCCTATGTTTCTGTAACCAAAGGTGGTTAAGATCCTGTTAAGAATTAATATTTTCCAAATCGCTTTAGAAAACTCTTCCGCCAAGAAAATAGCAAATCAGATAGAACAGAGTAGAGAGGTAGTTCTTCTATTTCATATTGTGTAAGCAGCTGGAGTCAAAAGACATCAAAATGATACAAACAACCACATTTAGAATTATTTTTCAGTATTTTTAACTCAGCCTGTTCTGCCACCAGTGTGAGTGTGTAAGTAGCTTTACACAATCTGCAGGATTTAGAGAAGAAGGGAATGTCAGGTTTAGATTCTTTTCTCTGACATTGTCCTCCTTGCTTTTACAGTGTTTTGTTTTCATATTCTTCAATGACTTTCTAACCCTATTTAAAGATTGTTGAAGGGAGCCAAGACTACCAGTGCTGCCTCACTTCAAAACTAAAAATGTTCATTATTTGAAAAATGGAAGATATGAAGACTGTTACATTACTTACCTTAAAACAAAGCAAACCAAAACAACCCTGCACTGATATTTTTGGTATCGTATCAGATAGGTTCTGCCATCCTATTAAAAATTTTCTCTTGCAGAGACTTAAGTGTATTTAAAGAATAAATATTTTTTGTTCTAAGTTGAACTTTCACTTTGTCCTGGGAGAAATTAATCATTAGCTGTTACTTAAAGGAAATAGTCACAAGTATGAGTCCGTTAATGAGTGTGAGGGTATTCCTTCTGAAAATAAGACTGGTTTTAAAGCTGCTATCTACCCTTGAAACCAGGCATTTTTCTATAGTTACTTAAATTTCTGTAGTTATTTAAATTCTATAACTGTCAAAACTGTTCTGACTGTCCATTTTTGCCCTGTTCCTTTAGGCTGTGTTTCTCAGCTCGTTCCCATCGGTGTACTCGGAACTTTTGAAGCTCTTTGATGTGAGAGAAGTGGCAAATTTGGTTCACGATGCTTTGGGCAGCTTGCCAACAGTCATGCATGGGGATGAGTCCCTTCAAGCTGTTAAACTGCAGAGTATTGGAAAAACTGTAGAGAGTCACCTGTACACTAACCCAGGTAAGGTTACTCTGGGCTGCCTGCAGATAAGCAGCTCAAACTGTGTGCTTTGTAGATGGGCCAGCAGGAGCTGAAGGGAATAGTGTTCCTAAGGAACAATTCTTGAAACACCGCTCTGTATAAGCTGCTCATTTACAAGAATACAGTTTTTTGAATTTACTGGTTTGTTTTTCAGAGGCAAAGACCCTTAAAAATACAGGGGATTTTTGATCTACTGGCAATATGTTGATTAAGGAAGTTTGCCTTATACTTTTAAAGTAATTACAAGGAAAACGCTTTGCTAAAATTATTGTTCTCCTTTACTCTTCTTCTTTGGGGGCAGTTCAGCAAACAGACTCTCACTTACCTGCTAACTCTTGTTTTTGTAACTCTTGCTAGTTCAGCACTTTGGATCCTCCATTTCTTAATGTAGCATAAAGATGCTACACAAATGTGGGTGATGCCTGGTGCATAAAGTATATAACAGCATAGTTATTTGCTGTGCTGAAGAAAAAGCTGCTGAATGGTGGTGAGCCCAGCATTCTTGATTTCTATTCTAAGTGAAACTCATAGAAGTAACCAAGTATTAAATCTGAGATGAAGTAATTTTGAAATAAAATAATTAAAATAAAGGTATTTAAAGAATTCTAATAAGTCTTTATTTACTCACCAATAGGCCTGAGAGCTACTTGGGTATTGGCTGGTGGAGTTTAGTAGGAATAGTGCCTTTTACTATTTAAAGCATTCAAGGTAAACGTATTGCAAGGATGAAAGCTCTGCAAAAACCACCAGGATATGCATAAATACTTTGGGGTACTGCAAAAAAAAAAAAGAATACTTCTTTGAGCATATTGTTTTTAAAAAGCTTTCAGTGATTCTACTTTATAAATATGAACTGAAAGAAATAAGTAAGAAGTAATTGGCTTCATTGTGGCTATGGAAACAGCTTACCTTTTGCCTTGGGAGCCCCCTCAGCGTCCCCTCCAGAAGGGTCAGTCAGCTCTCCCTACAGCCGATTGATCAGGCCTTCAGTCTCCGGCTAGGTGATGACATATTCATGGAGCAATATTAAGGATGCTCTCACGCATGTTTTTCATTTTCCAGACTACTTAGGGACCAGGTAGCATCACTGCCATTTTCCTCCCGTTATCTCAGTTGGGTCAGCCTAACCAGGCAATCCAAATATATGAACTTAATTAGAGTTACTTAATGCCACGTAAGGGACTCCTGGGGACTTTCTTGCAAGTGTAAATCTACTTTCAATTGTATGACAACTTTTTTATGTCTGCTTTCGTTTGTAAAAAAATCAGGTTTTTATTCAAATCCATTTTCATTATTAAGGATTGGTTTGGCTTTAGAAGCAATGAAAATTACACGTTAAAGTTTACAAGGAGTGAGGGTTGCACACATGTAAAATACAAATTTCTTAGACCATGGAGAAACAGATGGGAAAAACATCAGGCAGTAGTATAAGCTCCCAATGTCTGTGATAGCAAGCTCAGACAAACACGTGTACAGTATAATTTCGGTCATCATTAAGTTGAAGGGTCTTGTGGAGATCAGCATCTTGTCCCTTTGCCATCAATGTTTCATCTCTTAAAAATACAAAAATATAAGTAGAGTTTCCCTCAGTCCATGCCTAGAAGGAAGTCCTATTAAAATCCTCTTGGGAAAAATAAATATTGCACTATGTTATGGTAATGTGTAGAGTAAACTGTACATCTTAATGGGAAGTTGAGGCTTGCTGCTGTGAAAAGAATTGATTTCTGTCTCCCAGATGAAGATAATGAATGCTGCAAACCACAGTGCTAACTAACGTGCTGGAAGTAGAAGGAACATAGGAAATAACTATTTATTTAAACATCTGAAAATGAGGAGGGGTACTTCTTAGATAACGTTTTCTGTTATCTGGAGCTTACTTCAAAACAAGTGAGAGTAGTTCAGCATGGGAGTTTTACACATTTTCTGCTGCAAGGGCTTGAACAACTAATGCATTAGCTCCCACAGCTGCAGAAATCAGCTGAGACTAAAACTACTCTTTCACTAACGTTCAGAGATGTATTTGAATCTGTTGAAAACAGAAACAACAGGCATGCAGGGGTTGATTTAAGGTGCCCATGCACAGATGTTCAGTACGATTGCAGATGTATTTGTTCTGTGTGATCTCTGCTTGCCTCTCTAGAGAATGCAAGTTATATATTTTATTTACTGATCATGTGTAGATAGGATGTTTGAAATGGAGCTGGTATGGATTGGTTTTGGTATAGTTTGTTATAGAAATGGCTTTGGTATAGCTTGCTTTGAACCCTTTTCTGTTTCAACCATTTTAAACTTCAGCTCTTCCTATAAGTAACAGCTACAGACAGGGTTGTTAAAAGGTGTCAATAGCAGTTATGTCTAGCTCTTGTGAGAAGTTAGTGGCTATTAAGGTCTTACTTTACTTTTATTTTTCTATATTTACCTCTGCATCTTTGTTGTACACTTCACTGGTTGTCTAAAAAGAAACAGATGACAATTTTCCTGCCAATAGTTCATCAGTATTTTTTTCCTCTTGGCCTTTCTTCCAGCCTCCTGGGTATTTTGGTCTTTGGACTCATCCCTCTTGATACTTGTAGAATGTCCAAACTGATGTTCTACATGTGCCTGTAACCAGAAGAATGTCTAACTTTTTTATTTCCCATACTTCAGTAGTCTAGCATGCTTGTTTGCTTTCTTTTTTGCATTAAATATTACTATAGCTTCCTTTGAGGAAGAGTTACATCTGTTTTGCTGGGAAGAGTTAGGGTCAATAACAGAGAAACACATCTTGAACCATGTCCTCTTTGACATGGTTAAACAGGAATTAGCAGAACACCGTTTTTTAATCTAAGGGCACTACTTTGAGCTAATTCAGTAGCTGTGCAAATTCAATAGCTGTGAAAATGTGAGGTATGTAAGTGGAACATCTGGGTTTTATCCTCTGAAAAGGATGAGTTTTCTTGGAATCATCACTGATACAACATGTCACTTAGCAGTAGAGACATTGTATTAGTAGTTAAAATCCTACAAAAAAGAAAACCTCATATTGATAAAGCCTGTATCTCAGCTAATTCATAAGCTGTCCTGCAGCTCTTTACCATATGAAAATTGTTGTTACATGGCAAGAAACTTTGTGTTTTCCCAAAATATTAGGATTTGGACTCCTGTGCAATGGTAGTTGCATAGGACTCTTCCTTTTAGTGAGGTAAACAGTTCAAAGCAAATAGAGGAGAGGTTTAATTCTACGACCATTTACACTATATAGATATATCAGTTATATTATGAAGCTAAGAAAAATCCCAAGATGATGCTTGATTTCATATGTTAATTTTAATATGATTATTTTTTATATAACTTATTCCTTTTCTTTTTTTTGTTTTTTTCCTTAATTATACTGAATCACAGTTAATGGATTAGAGACGTGATAATTATCTGTTTGTTTTCTTTCTGAGATTGTCTGCTTCTGTCATTCTGTCTGTGTGAGTTCATCTTAGAATTGCATTCTGTATATTACAGGAGAATGTACATGTAGGAAACTTTATGTTTCAGTAGTTATTCAGAGACAAATACCTGACACAATCAGTAAGAATAATTTAATATCTTTGAACTGCCTTGTGTAAAATGTGTTGTTATATGTTAGACTTCCTATGAAAAAAAAATAATTAGCAAGGTCAGGATGATACCATTAACTGATAAGGAGGCTAAATTCTAGAAGCTAGGTATTATGATTTCCCTCTTATTCCATTGTTTTTCAAAAGACTTAAATCTTCTCATTAATGAGACTTGTAAGATATCTCAGTAATCACTGCAAGCTAATTGATTGCTATAAAAATGCAAAAAGCTTATTGTTGTTGAAAGTGTTGATACAAATCCTGAATTCAGTTTACTAAAATGCATTAAACTTTACGTAATTAACACAGGTTTGAAAAAAGAGTAAATATTTTCAAAACCTAACAGTTTTACACATTGATCCATAGTACTATTTTCAAGAGCTCTGATCCTTTTCAGGTTGATTAGTATTGCTTAATTCGCCTTCCACAGCAATGTACTATTCTTTAGCATTGTTTGTGTGTATGTGCTTCTATACTCACCTGTGGGGGTATAGATAGATGCATATTGCATACAAAAATTCAGTCTTTGGAAATGCTTTTGATCAATGCCTTATTTTTAGGCCACAGGAGGATTTTCTGAGCCATGCCTGTGTTTTCCTTCTGCACCACTGGCAATTTTTTTCTTTCAGCTGAGATCAGTTCCTCTCTATAAGTTTTGAGTTAGTTTCCCTACTAACTGTTCTTGGAACAGTGACATCTCCATGCAGCCACAGAACAGGCATATATGTTTGGGTTTGGAATTGCAGTGATAGCTGCTTTTTTGGCTTAAACATTTTCTTCTGACATCCTTAACTCCAGTATTTCATCCAAACAAGGGTCCATAAATTGAATAGGTCAAGTAAAACTACCAAAACTTCCTTGTTTCTTACTGTTCAAGGAGAATGCTGTTTATTTGTGTAAAAGGTTCAATTTTTCCAGGCAGGCTGGAGCTTTGACCATCTGTTCAGATACAGTAATTGAAATGAATATAATCTTTCTGAAAGTAATCTTTAAAATATACTAGACTAAAGAAAGTATGTCTCTGCAGATGCTTTACCACTATATGGAAATCAAGGAGGAAAGATGTGCTATGTATTAAATGTTACTGTTACATAGGAAAGTCACAAGGATTGCCCAGAGTCTAAGATTGCCCTCTTTCTAATTAAGCCAAGCACATACTTGAAAAGCTCTGTGTCATGATTTTTTTTCTTGTCTTTCTGTATAATATTTGTGGAGGGCAGATATTAGCATTTTAAACAGCCAGCTAATTTGACTTCCTGCATAGAAGAAAAATTAGGACAGTGACTGATGGCTCAGAGTCCTGATTATTACACCATTCCTTGTGCTCATTAATTTTTCTATATCCAATGGCTGACATTGCAGCTGACAATTAGTAAGACAAAGAGTAATCTGAGACAAATATTTTCCAAATTTTCTCACCTAGTCCTTGGTTTGCATCAGAGGTGAATGAGCCAGCACACCTCTTCTGTAATACCACTACATCTCTCCACCTAAACAGATCAAGACAGAGGGGTCATAGGTTCTGGGCTTACCAGGAATATATCTAAAGCTGTGTTATATGTGATGGTTGTTTCAATAACTGGCACTATTGCCTCCCATGTATAGTTGCAAGTCATTGTAAGATACTTTCTGCTAATCCGTTTTTTCTGGTGAAACAGAGTTTCTGATCATTTTGTGAAGCTTTTGCAAAAATGGGATGCTTGAAACAGTTGAATGAGGATGCTCAGTTGTGCCTGAGATGGCCCAGGCCACATCATGTGTAAGAGTTGGCTAGTTACAGGTTAGGTGTTGCTACATGTAGATTTTTGGTCTTCAGAATGGAATTTGTGATGCTGTAACGCTGCTAAATGCGGGGCTATGACGAGATAG
>VZTH01001016.1:69932-92852 GCA_013397815.1 Aleadryas rufinucha | reverse complement strand
CCTGCCACCCGCACCTCGGGGGACACGGGGCACCCCCGAAGTGTGGCTGTCCCTGGGGCGGGGGGACACCGCTGAGCAGCCCCTCCGGCCCACACGAGGGTTTGCGTGTGGTGGGGGGCACTGGATTCCCCTCGGGCCGGGCAGTACTTGCTCCCACCCACGGCCCAGGTGACACCTGTCACACCCCAAAAGTGTGGCTGTCCTTGGGGTTGGGAGCACCCCACTGTCCCTGAGCATCATCCCCCAGCCCCACACCAGGGCTCATGTCGTGTCTCGTGGGGCAGGGCGGTACCTGTCCCCACCCGGGTGACACGTGTCACCCCCAGAGCGTGGCTGTCCCTGGGTGGGGGACACCCCGCTGTCCCTGAGCATCCCCACGGCCCCACAGCAGCACTCTGCACCGCACACCCGCACCCTCTCTGTCCCCTTGTCCCAGAGCCACATCCCCAGCGCGTGCCCCCAGCCTTGGGGCCGGGACTCGCAGGGGGCACAGGGGGATTGCGGGGGGCTGAGGGGGCGGATGTTGTTTTTTCAATCAGCTGCCCTGTTTGAGCTCCAAAGGCTTTGTAGCTTTTGGGCTCGGCGCTGTTTTGCTTTGCGCTGATCCACGGCCGTCCCTCGCTGCCCGGGGGCCGTGCAGGGTGGGCAGCACCCGCTGCCGGACCCTCGGGGTGGGTTTAGGGCCGTGGGCAGGAGGCCAAGGCCTGCTTTCCCCAGTGTGGGGGGTCTTCCCTGGGAGTCAGGCCAAGCCCACGTCAGGCAGAGGAGCCGTGACGAGCAACAGTGCCACAGGAGAACTTCCCATCCCCGGGAGTTAAACCCTCTGTGGAGGAGAATCCAAACACTGGTTACATAAACCGAAATTTAAGGCAAATTTAAAAAAATATATCTATTTCCCACACATGATTTCCCCACTGCCCTCCTCCTCCTCACCCTCTCCCCTTCTCCCCCTCCCACTCCCAGAGCCGGGAGCATCGGCACTGATGCAATGTTGGCGTAATTGGAGTATTCCGGCTGCTATTTTGTACCTGTCTGTTTATTTGAGAGACAGCCTCAACCTCCTAATGAACGCGTCTGAATATTTATCTGCTGCTCCTGAATGGTGCATTTGTGTTTCAAATGCTTAACTGTTATTTTTATTTAGCTGCAAATTGCTGTTTTTATTTCACTGGCGTACCTGCTTGGAAATTGCTCTAGCATGAGGTTAATGCTGAGCTGTTTTCTATTTCTGAATTTTTTTTTTTTATTTAATCCTGTGCTGATAAAAGTGTAAGGACTGGCTCTGCAGTCCCCTTCTAGCCTGTCATCAAGCTAAGATATGAAGATTGTGGAATCAGCCTTGGAAAGAACTGGCTCATGTGGAGGAATGAAGAATCCCAACCAGCTGGGATGGAAGAGGAAACATGGGCAGAACCCTGGGAGATGGGAAACCCCAGTGGCCAGGAGCAGCTCTGTTCTCCTATGCTACACTTGAAGGTACCTGTACCGAGTAGCAACATTTCTCAAAATACCTTTTTTTCCTCCTCTTAGAAGGTTTCCTCCCCTCCTCAGTGGTAGAGGCTTGGTCCTCAGGCCAGCACACTGCAGGATGGAGACAGGCCAGACTGGTTCTTTGAGCCTTTTTCCCTGGATAAAATCCTGCCTTGCACATGGTGCTGACCCCAGCAATGTCTCTCCTTGGAAATAAAACATGCCTGGGACCAGTTCCCAGCACTGTCACCAGCTGGTAAGGGACAACCTCAACACAGGGGCCAAAAAGACCTCCTCCCTGCCCAGTCCCAGCTAACTGTGGATGCTGCTCTTCACACAAAGGGCTTTAAGAAGCATCTGGCTGAGAGCACCTATGGAGCAAGACCTGTCCTTGTGAATAAATCCTTCATGATGTATTTGACTGCCCACGCTCTGGGCTAGCACAAGGTTTGGGCTGTAGAGTCAACTTGAACCTCTAAAGTTGTGTTGGGGTCTTTTTAAGATAAAGGAGCCAAGCAATAAAAGAAGAAAAAAAATGAAAGAAATCAGAAGGTGAACACATTTTTGGAGCAAGGTTAGAGGCAGGTGGGTGGAGAGCCCAAAAGGAAACCCCAACTGCCCTTTTTGTGATGTACTGCTGAAGATGGAGAGTGTGATTTGGAGTCCTCTCCAAATCACAGGCACACTGCTGGATCCTTGCTAGGTTGTGCAGGATGGGAGGGAAATTAAGCAGGGTTTTGCACCAAGCCATAGCTGACATGAGAGACTGTAAGCAAACTGGACCCCCAGAACTGGGTCACATCTGGGGTTCATTGGACCCCATCTCCAAGCTGATTTCAGTGGGAAGGACTAAATATTTCTGGGAATAATCAAGAAACTAATATAAGAAATAAAGAAAAAAGCTGTACATCCATGTGGAGCTCTGAGGAAGGGCTTTGTGCATCCTCTGCCAATGGAGGGTCACTGGGCACAAACTCACAGTGTGCCTGGGCCATCTTCTCCATCTTCCTGGGTCCTGGGGTGCTGCCAGACTGCTCTGGTCCACTCCATCAGGGATGATCTCTGTGTCTGGTGCTGGTTTGCCAAAAGGACTCACTGCTGGCATCATCTTTGACATCCCTCGTGTGGCTGAACCACCAGTGCTCCCAGGCACACCATCACCACTGGCTGACACCTCACAACTGCCCAGGGCCAAGCTTTCCCCCTCCTTTTAAATCTGACTCCAGCTCTGTCCCTCTTTGCACCTGATAAGCAGCCTGGTGGGGGCTGTTTGAACATGTACACATTAGTTCTCTGCTCTGTACCCCACAAAAGGACCCCAAGGGGCAGAATGGGATCTAGCAAGTGCATTACTCCATCCCCTTCTGGCGTAGTCTTTGAAAAGCCATCTCCATTTCCTTCCCTGGGTATGAAATGGGGCACTCTCACCCCCAGCATAACAGCAGAGATTTGCTGCATGATGGAATTTACAGGGAGACACAAAGGAAGAGGGGGTTCAGGCCTCACCCCCCCCTTTCATCCTGCAAACTTTTGGGTGCAGAGACAGAGAGGTGTCAGCATCCCTGAAAGATCTGGGGGGTGTTAAAGACATAAAAGAAGGAAGGGAAGAAACGTGCCTGTGTGTCTCCCCCTGCTCTCCAGGGGGACCAGCAGCAGTGGGGGAGCAACGAGACCACAAAATGGGAGGCAGGAGGGAGCCTGCAGTGGATGTGAAGGGATGGAGAGGAGGGCAGAGCCCTGCTCCTGCCACAGGGGATTTTTTCTGATGGAGGGAAAGGAGGAGAAACCCTTCGCAGAAGCGTAAGGAGGGGGAAAAGTGCAGGAAGGGGAGGGGGAAGGAGCCACAGGCAGGAGTCCATGGCTGCAGGGATCGGCGCGGCCCCTCGGTTCGCAAACACATTCACGGTCCACCGCATTTACGTCTCGGCGCATTTTCCTGGCAGATGCTCCAGCCCCGCCGGCAGAAACCCCTCGGAACCCCCCAACACCCGACGGCGATTCCCCCGCATGCAGAGGGATGGGGGCGGGCGGGGGGGTGTCGGAGGGGTCTGGGCTGTGTTCGGGGGTTCCCTCGGCCGGGGCAGGGAGGGGACCGGGTCCCGGTGCCACTAGATGGCAGGCGGCCCCGCTCCCGATCCCGATCCCGCTCCCGCCGCATCCCGGCCCCGGCGCGGGGCCCCCCGGCTCCCCGGCATCCCCGCTGCGCTCTGCGAGCAGCGCCCGGGACACGCTTTCCGTGCCGCCATCCCTTGGAAAACCGAGGGGCGCCCGAGCCCGAGCCAAAGGGTCTTTCGCAATGCAGGGCGACGGCGGGGACGGTCCTCGGAGGCTCCGACGCCTTCCCGAGACAAAATCCTCCCTTTTCCTTCCCTCCCGCCCGCGTTTTTGGTTTCCTTCTGTTTTTCTTTCCTTTTTTATTTTCCCCTATCCTTCTCCGAAGGGCTGCCTGCTTTTCCCTAGCTCGTTTCAAGCGTCAGGGTTGCAAAATCAGACAGATGCACCCTCCGAACGCAGGCTGAGCTGCAGCAATGTGCACACAAGGTCCAAGCTGATTTCCCAGCACTGGGGGATTTTTAGGCTGGCAGTAAACTAAGCAGGGCCTGAGGCAGTCTAATAAAGAGCTTCACCTGGCTTTCCTCTATAGGACTGAATTTTTTCAGCCTGTGGCTGCATCCAGCCTGCTCCTAGGGTACAGGCCCCAGCTCCTGCCTTCCCCCAAGGAAAAATGATGAGAGAAATACCTGGGCCTCATCCAAACCCATGGCACAGAGCATGTAGATAACCACGAGACAAATCCCTAGGCCCTGTTTTCATCTCTGGGGGTCAGGTTGGCTGCAACAACCATCTCTGCTCCTTTCGGTGCATCCCTCCTCCTGTGAACCATTCCAAGGGTGGTGCTGCTCTGTTCCTGGGCTACCTGCAGGGAAGGATGTTCTGAGGGTCCATCTGCATGTGGAGTTCCCACATGCTTTACTGTCATCACCTCTCTGCAAAGATACAAAGAGTTGGACTATTTGGTGTGCGTGTGTGGGAGACACTCTGGATGTTACTGAAACTCACCCCCTCCTGGGACAGGGCTTTTTTTAGACTGAAGTAGGAAGCACAAACCTCACCCTGAGCTTCCTCTAGGGTTTGGTTCTTCCTAGAGCTTTCCCCTTACTGGAAATTTCTTTTCTGCACCTCTGGCCTGGATCCAGCCAAATGCTTAAGCACAGGCTTAGCTTCAAACCTGCATTCCCGCAGTGTCTTCTTGGACAGGTCGGATTGTCTTGTCCCTTCTCACCTTGGGAAAGTTCATGCCTCTCCACGCTCCTGCTGGGAGACGATGGCAGTAGGAAGCAGGAGTGTCAGCTTGCTTTGCTTGTGCACCAACCCCAAAACTAACCCTGCACCTGTGCAGGGAGAGAGTTATCAAATCTGTGAGGGCATGGGAATGCTGCACATGAAGATTTGGGGTCCCCAAGGATCAGCACCTGCAGCCCTGATGTCTGCAGCTCAGCCTATCCTCATTCTCTCTCCTCTTCTCACCAGGGGATGGTCAGGTAATGCTTAAATTGCCAGTAGTGCCAGTGAATATTTGATACAGGCTGAAATGGCCAAGTAAAATCACAGCTGCTGTCACCGACAGGGACTCAAAAATTTGCTTCTGTATCAATGACAAGCCACAACACCCATCCCCCAGGGACTGGGACCACCAAAAAAGTCTGATCCATTTGGTCACACCCTCCCAATAGCTTGGACCCTGATGGTCTCCCAGGTTTGGCTGTGTAAGAGCTCTGATGGAAATTCATTATGATTTCCCGACCCTTCTCCTGCCATGAATTTAAATTCCCCAAACCCTAATGCACGGAATTGAAGTGCGTATTGATTAAGGGCCTTTTATGGATGTCTTGCAGAGCATATTAAAAATTATTTAAAACCTGCATTCCAGTATTAATGACTCTTGTCTCCAGCACTTTGGAGCAATTCAGTCTTGACTTTTAATTGAAAATCTTTAGTTAAGACAAATTCTTACAGCCAGAGAAGATGAAGTGCTCCTCCAGGTATGTGCCGTGGAGGGGCTTTCAACCTCAAGGTTCCCTAGTGGCTGTGACACTCTGGAGAGGAGTCTCTGTCCTTCAAGTGGATGAGTGTGGGTTGTTCTCTGAGGAGCCAGGTCTTTGGGACTCCTCTCTAGGTGCTGCAGAACAGGTGTTTCACTGCTCCATCACTTGAAGCAATGAAATGGGAAAGATTAATAACCTCCTTCAAAAGGGCAGTCACTGCATCCATGTGGAGAAAAATGTGGCACCTCAGGGCTGGTGGTGCTCTCACATCCCACTTCCAACAGCACTGCTGAATATCCACGAGCCAAACAAATCTGAGCCACTTACTGCTGTCACTGGGTTGAACACCTCGTGCCTCCTCAGTAATGTTTTCTTCTGCCTCTGCATCTGATCCCAGGTGGCTTCTTCCCAGCCATGAAGCTCGGGCCTGAAAGGGCACCTTGGCTTGAAAACACCCCCAGAGAGGATGTGGCATTTTGTAGAAGGAGCAGCAAGAGATGTCACCTTGGGACTGCTAGCACCTTGGTAGAGACAGCACTTTATTTAATATTTTCTGGCTTCATGATGGCTGGGGTCTGTGTTGTGGTTTGGTGTAGGAAACCAAGACCTTGCATGTTACAGAGCCTTGTTTCAGTGTTATCTTCCTGCTCCATGCCTGGAGCCTTCAACATGACAGGGAAAGGGGCTTTGTTTTGCAGTCTCTTTGCCTCCACGGAGAAACAAGCCCTCAATAAATGCATCTCTGAATGTGCCTCCTCTGAAAGGAAATCGATATTTTCCATCCAGTCTCTGGTGGGACAGGATGCTGAAGGGCAATCAGTGCCTTCACCCCCCTGCATGGGCCTGGAGCCAGGGGAACTCCGAGACCACAGGGATTTCCAGGTCACAACAGCACAGGACAGGAGAGTCCCCCCGTGCATCAGAGGGGACCTCTGACCGTGACAGCAAGGAATCAGTACTGGCCACAACCTGCTATGATTCTGGTTTGAAAAACCTTCCTCCATCCGCTGATCACACGCTAAATGATTGTTCGGGTTTTTTATGACTGCATGTAAAACATGAACCAGCTGGGACCCAAAGTGCTTCTCTCTACCATGAGTGGCTTTCCTATAAGTCTCATCAAAGGCACCCATCACCAGACACTTCCCCAGGGACTGAGTTGTCCATTCAGCCCATCACATGTGCAGGACAGCTGCGCTTCTTGTGCATGGGGGAGTTGGAACTGGATGATCTTTATGGTCCCTCCCAATCCAAACCACCCCGTGAATCTGTGATTTACATCCTGAGAGGAGTCACAACCACCAGCACCATTCAGGTGGTGAATAACCATTACCCCATGGAAGGATACAAAGAGAAAATATTCTGCCAGAAGCTGTAATTTTTTTCCTTAAATGTTCATTTTGTACCTTCTCCATTTTTAGCTTCTTGGTGTTTTCCTTGTCCCACCCATCCTGAAGAGAGAGAAATAAGCAGTTTTAGTTTGACATCCAAAGAAGGTCCATGCCTCCCTTCCTCCCAGATGGTAAAAATACTGCTCCACAACTGACTGTGCCATTGTGGTGTTTACAGGGTAATGGAGTCTGCCTGTTTCCAAGGATTTTTATTGGGTTTTTTTGCTTATTTTTCCTTGTGAGTCATGCAGTTATGGGCTTGATTCTCTGGGTCAAGTGCTTGGCTGGAAACCATGGGGTTCATCAGACTGCAAGCAAATTAAGTATTTGCCCCTGTGATGCCCAGGAGTTAAAAATCATGAGCTAAACCTCCAAAACCCAATCTGAGGCATCCTCCAGGCCCAATGTCCACATATTGGCCTAATGTTTTCAGATTTTTAACCAACAGTAAGAGCTATAAACCCCAAGGGTAGGCAGGAGTGCAACACTATGCCTTGACTATCTTAAGGAGTTTGTGTGGTGCTGCAGTTGTGTATGAAGAGGACCTTGCCAAACTTTCCAGACTTTCCAAATTGCAGTGTTTTGTGCACATGGAGAGAGCTGAACGTAGCCCTGGTGAAAGGGTCCATCAAATAACCAACACATCCTTCTCCTCCCCAGTCTCCAGTGCCCACAGATGACAATGGCATTAGCACAGGACTACCTGCAGGCAGTGAGTTATGATTGAAATGGTGGTTATTTATAACAAATGGAGCACTCAGATGGAAAAGTCCAGTTAACTCTCCTAATTGTGCCCTGAGGTGGCTGTGTGCCTGGGGACACCCTCCCCTCGCTGTTGTACCACAGCACTGTACTTCGTCTTCCAACCTCATGATGAAGGGACTTTGGTTTTGCTTTTAGGCAAGAGTTTTGCTGTTCAAGGACAAAGCAAGACTCTGGCCTCTTCCCACTCCCCTTTCTTTTTTTGGTTATTTTTTTGTTTGTTTGTTTTAATTTGAATGGAAGGCTGGAGTTGCTTTTCTACACACAAAATGAAGATGCTGGTGGAAACTTTTGCAGAGATGGTACATTTTATATCCAAGCAGTCACAGATCTCAAAAACCCAGGTCAGGATGCTTCTTTCCTTATCCCTCAAGTGCTCAGCAGCAGGAGGCGGTAGCTGGGATGGAGACAACCTGCAGGTGAAGGACCACTTGGAGGATGCCACAGCTGAAGCTGAAGAAAACCCACATAACACCATGTGATACTTTCCTCCTGGTGATTTTGAAAGTTGTTTTTCAAAGTCTGATATGTTTCCTGAGTGGAGACACAGCTGCATTGCTGTAATATTAAGTTTCTTCAAAACTGAGACCTACACACAGTAGGATCTCACCTTTCCAAAGACCTCTGTGAAAATACGCAACCCAGACACTCCTCACCACTTAGGGCAACTCAGAAGACAGAAGTGAAGTGTTGTAACTTGAACTCATCTCTAATTATCTGGAATTTGTTCACACTAAATCAAACAGAGTGAAATGTCCTACAAGCATAGTCAATAATTCATGACTCTGTTGATTTCTCTCCTAGGCTACAGTGACATCAGTAAATAACAAAAGACTGTGTCCTGTCAAAAAAATCAAGGGGGAGATATCTGAGGAACTGGGCAAATGCTCTCCAAGGGACATGAAAACTGCAGCAGCCTGCCATCACCCTGTGAGAAAAATAGAGTGAAAGCACATGAGATTTAACTCATTAAAAATGTGGGTTTAATGCTGATTTGTGTTTATATATTGTAGCATCTGGAGTTTCCAACGAGTGTGACCACATCCTCCTTGGATTCAGCAAGCCTTTAAGAGTGAACCACAAAGGAAGTACAGAAATTACTTATTTAGGGACAAAGAAAAGCTTTTGTTTTCTGTTATTTTACAGAATGGCATTCTGACAGAACCCTGCTTTTTCTGGGACCTGTGTTATGGAAGCAGATCCTCCTTGTCCCAGAGGACATATCCCAGTCTTCCATCTCTAGGACATATTCCATTCTCCTGCCTTTAAGACACATTCCATTCCCCTGCCTTTAAGACAAGGTAATAATATTTTCCTAACACAATATTATTGTGGTTTTATACTTCTTTAGCATCTGAATAATGTGGCAGAATAAGGAGACCAGACCTGCTTTTTTTCTCTTCAAGCTAGTGGCAGACCATATCAGGGCATCCTTGATTTTCCATCTCTCAGCCTCCAGCAGCACCTGTCAGCAGCCCATCTGTTGGAGAGAAAACCCATTTGGCTCTGCTCTGTAGTTATTTAAGGAGAGGGACAACAAATGCTTACATCATTCAGGAGCCTGAGTCCTGGGGGAAACCATCAGGTTTTGATTCTTAACACACACCAAACTTGAGCACTGCCTGGTGGCACAAGGCTGGTGGGATAGGAATGTGTTCCCGTGCTCCCATGGCCATGTTTTTTCCCCACAGCTCCACTTCCCACATTCTATGTTCAGCAGTGTCCTGTAGGGACAGTGGCCCTCAGAAGTGGCCTTTCCCCTCGGGACAGGGGTGGAGATGAACACCAAGTCTTTGTGCTGGGCCGGACAGTCAAGAGGAGGCATCACCAGCAGGATCAGCAGCTTTTTTCCTAGAGGATGATGAATCAAGGCCAGCGAGCTCCTGGCTCCTGCCCTGGTGTCCAGTCCAGGAAAACAGAGAGAACTGGTGGTGGCTGGGTTGGGCCATGAATGTGGGAAGATCTCTGAAGGAGGGAGAGCCTTGAAAGCAGGAAAGTGAAGCTCAGAGGGATGTGCTGAACTCGCTCTAGACTGGGTGGGGCAGAAAACCAAAACATGAATCAGCTCCTGAGCACTGGAAAGAGGCTGGTCATGGCCATTTGGAGTTGGCTGCCACTGACTCTCCTCACGGCCAGTCTGTCCAGCACAGGCTGGACAGGATGTGCCTGGCAAAGGGCCTGCTGAAGGGGATGAAATCACCATGCTGAGGCTGCCTGAATCTTCCTACACCCCTTTCTGGAGTGGGAGCACCACTGACCATTTCCCAGGTGTCTTCCCATCTCCCAGATATCCACCCTCCTGGGAAGGGAAGGGCAGCTGAAGTGTGTGCTTGGTTAGTGCAAAGGAAGATGGACCATTATATTCATCGCTGCTTTTTCCCTGAAGAATATATGAGCAAGAAGGGCTGGAGCAATGAACCACAGCTGAGGAGAACCAAAACCACCACGGGCTTCTGTGGCTCTCTCCCTGTTCTGTAGGAACCAAGAAGGATGAATCAGGAGGCAGGACAACCCGCTGGATCATGGAACTGCGAGACACCAGATGGAAATGGGCCAGTGGAGAGGTGGCCAGAGAGCTGAATCCATGAAAGCCAGGAAGTTCTGCCTTGTTCCCAGTGGGAACCTGGAGAACATCAAGGAACAAGATCTCCCTGCAGGTCCTGTCCTATTTCTCCACAGGGGCTGACCTGGGGCCCTTGCTCAGACCTACCAGCTCTACTTCATTTCTCTTTGTGTAGGTGAGTTGAGTTGCTCAGGAGTCCAATATGTGGGATGCTCTTCCAGTGAGTTTCATAGGAAGGAGCACAGGCCAGGGCAGCCCTGCCCTGATTATGAGCAGAGAGCTTTATTATGGATGTGGGTTACAAAGAGTGGGGAAATAGGATCATAGGTCAGGAAAGGCTGGGTGAGTATCCAGCAGAAAAGGGCAAACCCAAGACAGTTTGCATGGAATGACAGAGTTATTTTGAGATTCAGAGCACAGAGAGCAGAAAGATGGGTAGAGGGCTTGGGGAAGATGAGCCTGGGCCAGCTGCAGGGCATCCCAGCAGGGAGGTTAGAAGAGCAGCAGAGAGATCTTACGGTAGGTCATCTTTCAAACAGTGCAAAATCTTTGGAAACAATAAAACAGTCACTTTATATCAGGTTAAGTGTCTGGTTCTTGTAGCCCTGGTGTTTACATCTGGCCCTAAAACTCAAGTTACTGCTGATGGCTTTAGGTGTCTTGAAAATCTCACGTATCTTCTACGATATAATTGGTCTAAAACACGTTTTCCTTGTTTTTCTGGTGCCAGCACCAGTCAGAGCTCCAAGTTTTGTAACCTGCTTGTTTACACTGCTTCAAGCAAACCAGAGTCAAGCCTCTGGATGTTGTGGTGCCTTTCACCACATTCTTCCTGCAGTCTTTTTTTTCTGCCTTTTCCACCCCATCCCTGACAGGGGAAGCACTGTTCTTTCCATGCTCCTTGGTTCTGTGTTCAAAGCAGTCACAGAAAAAGTGACAATTAGGAAAGAAAGAACCTTCAGTATCTGTTTTGGCAGGCACAACACATCCCACTGCTGAGCTGCTGCGAGTCAAAGCAGCTGCCTGCCTGGGTCAGATGGAGATTCTGCTGCCTTGTATTCTGGGATCTCCCCAGAGAACCTGGTGCTCTGCCATGCTGCAGAGGGAGTAAAAACCCAGCATTAAAGTCAAGCAATGCACATTTATAGCAGTCCTGCAAGGACCAGGGAGCTGGACTCATTGATCCTTGTTATTTTTCACTTTTAGGGTGGTGAGGCTCTGGCACAGGATGCCCAGAGAAGCTGTGGCTGCCCCATCCCTGGAAGTGGCCAAGGCCTGGTTGGATGGGGCTTGGAGCAACCTGGGACAGTGGAAGGTGTCCCTGCCCATGGCAGGGGGTTGGAACACAAAGATCTTTAAAGTCCTCCCAACCCAAACCATTCTAGGATCCTTCTGGGACCCTTCCAACCTGAGATATTCTGTGATTTCAGAATGCTCAATTGCAATTCAGAAAGCAATGGTGATTAGACGCAAACAAGAAAGTTAGATAAGTTATTATCTGGGAGATGGAAGTAACCTGGGGCAGGGTAACAGACATCAGCTTCGTCCTTCCCACATCATTGTGCTCTACCAAAATGATTTAAAGGTTGCTAAGCAATGTCAGTGTTTTTCCCCCAAACTGAAGGAGCATGACAGAAGCAAATGAGTTCACTGCAGTAGAACTGAACTTCTATCAAATCTAAATATATATATATATATATATAAAATCATTGCTACTGATGATTTCTGTTCCTTAAAGCATTCCAGGCAGCTCAAAAATCTAATGAAAGCCAAGATCCTTATTTCATGTCATTTGAAGTGTGCTAGATCAGCCAAGGTGGACCTGCAACCCCTTCTCTAGGTCTTATCTGGCCCTGGTTCAGTGTGCAAGGCTGTTGCCAAATGCTGCATGAAGCCCCATTTTCCTTCCTTTCTCAATCCAGGGAAAATGAACCGAAATCTCCACCCCAGCTGATAAAAAAGAAAATCTTATCAAAGCACGACTTTATGAAGGGCAAGGCAGACAAAGAGAGTGGGAAGAAAGAGAAGATAATTTCCTAAACCATTAAACAAGCCTCATTTTCCCACACCATAGCTTCTCCCTCCTCCTTTTTCTGAGGCAGCAACCAGCCCCTTCCTGTCAACACATCACCTCTGTGTTTTGTGGGTAAGCAGGGAAGGGGTGAACAGGGGAGGGTTCTGGGTCTGAAGGTCCCTCTGGAGCTCTCTGCTGGTCCCTTCTGTCCCTGCTGGTCACCTCTCTCATCTCCCCAAGACACTCTCTGCTGCCTTCATAGCACCACAAGTCTGGAGAGGACCTAAAATCAGTGTTTTCATTTTCATGCCACAAAAGGCAGAATTTCCCAAACAGACTTTTGAGACTGTGGTAGAGTGGCCAAAGAAGTCTGGAAGTGACCCAACAAATAGTAAATACCAGGGGACAAGAGATGGGGACTTGAAATTGTCCCGTTACGTCTCACAGGGACGCAAAAAGGAGAGTGAGGTGCACAGCAGAAAACTCCCAGGAGGACAGGAACCATCAGCACTTACTGGAGGTTTCACCTGGCTCCTCCAGGTGAGGACCAGGGAGCACTGGAGACATGGAATAATGTGGAGCTGGTGCTGCCAGCTCCCTGCAGTTCATCCATGCAGTTCATCCCTCCAGATTTCCTAGTATTTGTTCTCCTGTTCTGGGAAGAGTCGAGAGCTGCAAGAGGCCCAGCTCACAGGGATGTTTAGAAAAAGGAAAATCCATTGTGTGAAAGACTTTGGTATTTCAGGGTTTGTTTTCCTTCTGACACAGAACAAAACACCACCATGTCAAAAACCTCTGCAAGGCAAAACAGAACAACAACAACAACAACAACAACCCCAAAAAACAACAATCAGTGGCATTGAGTCTGAACATGGTCTGTGGGAGTGTTTCTCTTCGTTTTTGGGCTTTTCGATCTCAGGATCTACTGTTGTAGCTGTTTCAGGAAAATTAAAAAAGAAGAAAAAAGGAAAAAGAAATAAAGGGAAATAAAAGGAAAATAAAAGCCACACCAGAGCAGAAAAGAGAAGCCTTTCTTGTGCCAGGGTCTGCCTCTGCCTCAGTGGGTTTTCTCTGCAGTGGCACCAGGATCAAAGCCTCTCCCCTCTTTCTACCCTGGGTGGGATGCAGAGCTGCGAAGGAGCCTCCAAGTTTTAAGCAGGAAAACTTGGGAATGGGCAGTGCAACCACCCTGTGTGACATCAGCAGAGCTGTTTTGCACCAGCTTTCCTTGAGCAGAAGGACTTGGCCCAAGCACTCCAGAAACTTTAGAAAGGTGGGACAGAACTGGGGGAAAGCCACTGCCCTGGGCGGTGTTTTGGGTCAAAGCGCTTTCACATCAAGGGTTCCAAGCCCTGCCTCCCCGGGGTGCGCTCATGTCTCTCCTCACGCTTTCAGCCCCTGGGACGGGGATGTTTTGTGGGTGTCTGGGTGAGCTTCCCAGTGGGGCAGTCCCGGGTGCCGATGCCTTCCCTGGCGGCAGAGAGCAGCTCGCCACCAGCTCTCTCTCGCCGCGCTTCCCTCGCGCTTGGCACCGCGCCCGGCCGCCTTTCACTGCCGCCTTTTCATTCGCCTTAATTCACTGCGTTTCCTTTCTTGCTCCTTGCGAGGAACAGAGGGAGAGCTTGTTCCAGCAGACGGGCCCCATCCGCTCCACCCGGCTCCGCTGGAGCGAGGGCTGGAAAAGCGGGATGCAGGCGGAGGGGGATCTCCCACCCCTGCGGGGCCCCCGCGCCGCCTGCGCGCCGCTTCCCAGCAAATACGGTAAGCGCTCAGCCTAAAAATGTGAGTCTGATCTCATGACACAGGGTGGCCCTGCATTCCTCACCTCTGACATAACCCGCTGGGAGTGTGCTCCGCAGAAAAACACAAACAAGATGTCCTGGCGGGCTGGCGGCGGGGGCCGGGCAGTTGGCAGATGTTCCGCGGAGCCCCCCGGGTGCCGCAGCCCCGGCACAGGCTGTACCCTCGCGGGGAGGGCACGGCCACCACTGGCTGCTGGTGGCTGCGGCGATGCCCAGCCTCCCCCGGGCCTCGGGAAGGTACCGTGCTGTGGTTCAGTGTCACCCGGGGAGGCAGCTGGATCTCCTCCCAAAAATCTCCCCCGGGATTTTGCTTGGCCGGTGCCCGAGGGCATTTGTAAGGACTCTGCGGTGCTTTTGCAGGCGGTCGGTGGTTGTTGTTGTTTTTTTTCTCCTTGTTTTTTGCTTCTTTCACAGTGTCCCTGGGACAGGCTCTGCTCTCGCTGTGCCGTGGCCATGGTCCCCCTTCTCCGTGAGCCTCCCGCTCTTACAGCAGCTCCACAGCGATCCCAAGGCCCTGTTTGCTCTGTGTCCTGCCCAGGCTCACGCTGTGCCCCGCAGAGCTTGGCACCCACAGCCCTGGGTGTCGTGGGGCCGTGATTCCTCCCCGCACCCAGACACGGCGCTGGGATGGGATGATTTGCCAGGGATCACGTGGAGAATCCGAGTCCCGCTGCTGTAAACACGAGGCTGACTTTGCTCCCAGCCAAACCCTCCTTCAAGCACAGCCTTGTCTGGAGCAGGGGCACATCCTGCTCTCCCCTCTAGCCCGGCCACGCTGCACCACTTGTTTACTTTCTTCTGCAAATGCCCTAAACCTTGACAACGACCTATTTTTCCCTTCTGTTACGCAAAGCTTCTTTCCTAGAAAGAGGCTTTGTAACGCTCGGTCCAACCAGCCCAGCTCTCCTCCATGTGTGTAAAAGCAAACTGTAAGAGCCTGGCAGGTTCAGCTCAGCTCCAGCACATCCAAAACCCACACACGGATGAGTCAGGAGACTCGGGCAGATGTTACCTGAAACCATCCTGCGAGACAGCTGGCCCCGTTTGCGGGGGAATCAGATAAGCAGGAAGGCAGCCTTCAAGTCCACTCCTCAAACTTTGCTTTTTATTAGTGCTTTTCACCCATCTCCTCCTTCTCCAGCATTCAGCAAGCTGGGAGACAGCTTTTCTCCAGACATTTCTCCTCTGGTTCTGTCCTTACCTTTCTTTGGCAGGGAAAACATCTGATTTTTTTTTCTTTAATTTCGCATTTTTTAAAAGGAAATGAAAAAAAAATTCTCCTCCTTCTTTCACAATACTTCCTAGTTTTCAAGACTGCTACTCCTCTGGCAGAGGATGGTTTGCAAAAGAGAGCACAAGACAAACAGTGGTAATGAGAAACAATAGTAACAAGAGAATAAAGAGTGTTTCAAATTCGCTCCTTCAGAGCACACAACGCTTGATCCCAGTGCTGGAGAGAGCCTTTCCTCATGGGTCCAAGGCTCTTTTCAGACATTCCTTTATCCTGGGGCTCTGATCCTTTCTTTTTTCTCAAGGAGGTGCTCTGGCCATGCTCGAGCTGTTGGCAGCATGGAGTTGTCTCCTCCTCCCCTCACTGGTGATCACAAACAGTCCCTTCCACCATTTCTTCTCCATCTCCAGTCCACAGCCCAGCTTTTTAACCTAACACAAAGTCAGGGATGGTTTATTTTAACATGCCAGGCTGTAACCTGAAGCTAGAGATACAAATTCAGCCTAACAAGTTTCCCTTGGCCAGCTAAGACCACAGGTTAGAGATTAATCCAACAGCAGCAGATGGTCTGGGCTGGACGCTTGCTGCTTCCCACAGCTGCTCTTTCCTGTCCCCTCAGTACCTGCAGCCTGGCTTGGCTTCTATCCCTGCTCTTGCCTGGGCAGGGACAAGCTGCTTTACACATAAACAAAAGCAGAATTTGAAGCCTGATGTGCTGGGGGCAGGGTCTGGCTGTGAATGGCTCACAACAGCAACACCCACACGTGCACACTCGTGGTTTCCATCACCTGGAACCATCAGACTTCAAATCACTGCCAGTGACTCCTTGTGTCTCTGTTGTCTTGTCCATGCAGGACAAGGATGATGGGGAGGGCTCGGTTTAAGCCAGAGAAGTTCTTCTGTGGGTCTTATCCCCTGTTCAAACCAGTTTGAGATGACACAGTGAGTGCAGATACTGGGGTAGGTAACAGACCTCTGCTCCTTGGGAAGCCACTCATTAGAGGAGTGAGTGATCCCATACATGACCTGGTCTTCCCTGGTTGTAGGAGTTCAGGTTGAACCCTTGGATGGGTTCTTGTGTCCCAGGAATAGTAAATTTCCCTTTCTGTCTCTCTCTCCCTCCCCTCTATGCCTGGCTGCCTGATGGCACAAACCTTGTAGGCTTCAGCTCTTTGGGAATGCAGAGGTACCATCAAACAAAGCTGGGAATTATCCCCTGGTTCACAAACAGTGAACAGGAAGTGACAGAGAAACTGTCTGACCACATCTGCCTCTTTTCCTACCAAAAATGCCAGGGACTACTTCATCCCAAGGTGCTGATGAATACTTTGGGTATGTTCCCCATAATAGTCTATGCCAAACCCCCAATTTTCCATGCTTTTAGACCAAGAGGAGGCAGCTAGAAAGTCAGCAGGAGTAAAAGGCATAATTCTAATTTACCTGGAGAGGTACAGATCAGGTGAGGAGGAGGTGGACATTCCTTCCCTCTGTAGACCTTATAGAACATCTATGGCCCTACAGGAACCATGAGGAAAGCCTTCCCTGGGCTGAGCATTGCATTTAAAGGTTTGGTGGATATAAATGCACTGAGGGGCTGTACAGACCCCCCTTTCCACCTCTGGAATTAAAGGAAGCAATGGAATTAAAGGAAGCAATGATTTTAATGGTAATTCTGAAAAGCATCACATGGGGCTTTTCCCAGCTAAGGGCAAAACTCAGATAGGGTCACCAGGGCATTGTGGCTTCCCAAATCCTCCTGCCTGGATGAGCAGAGCTGTCCTGCTCCTCTCCCCCAGCCCCTGGCCAAGGCAGGGCTCTCACACATGCCTGGAGAAGGTTTCATATCCTTGGAGGAGGGAGCAGCCTACAAGATGGGTTTGTAGGAATTTTTTTACTTATTCTTCCAGCTGACTCCTTTGGGATGAGGTGAGCTGTGCTCTAAAAGGGTCATTCCTGTCTGGAAAGGGAGCACAGGGAGATTTACCCAGGGACTGCAGCTGTGACCCAGAGGAGGAACAGAGAGCCCTCAGCATCAGCCACTCTTGACTGTCCCTGGGATCAGGAAGATGCAAAAGGATCCTGGCATTTTTTTTTTGTAGGGACCCAGGTGTCCTGCCTGGAATTCAGTGTCAGGACACAAAGCTGCTTTCAGTACCCACCAGTTTTCCTCCCTGAAATTCTTTCCTGAAAAAGAACATGATCCTTATGTCAACTACCTCAGCCCTGCCTGGAAACCCCATGGAATGAAAGGTCCTTGACTGGATCTGTTCTTTGAGCTTTGATAGCCCTACAAATAATTTTCCCAGGTTTTCTAGGGAGTTTTGAATGTGACACTAGGCTGAGGTGATGTGAAATACAAGTGGCCTTCCAGAGAGAGTTATCCACTCACGCTATATTACTTTTTGCCTGCTTCTAAATGCACATTGAATGCAAACAAGCCAGGAGCTGGCTGCTGGGCTGGTTCCTGTGCTTGCTTACACAGGGATTACTGGGCACCTGGGATTTCCAGGGGCACAGTATTTGTTGGGGGTGCTAACAATGTGCTGTAGCAGGGGCTGGGTTTTGTAGCTGATGTGCTGTTTCTGGTACTTTGGCCCATAACGATGAACAGTCAGTCCCAGCATCCCACAGAGACAGAAGCTAAAAGTTGGATGCTGTGGACAGAGCAGGGCTGGGAGGTTGGCAGGCACCCTTCCCACAGAGGCAGCAGCAATGTATTTCCAGTTTCATTCGTTTTCTCCATTTTAAAACTGAAACCCTTGGAATCAGCAAGTAGGGGAATGCCAATGTTAGGATTAAAAATAAAAATAAACTAAAATTTAAAAAAAAAAAGACAAGAAAGCGGCTTCTTTTGAGCATCCAGAAGGCACAGCACCCAGGGGGAAATAAACCATGTCCCAGAGTTATTATCTTGCTGTAATTCCATGCACAGCTACAGGATAAATGGCCTATTCCTGGAAGTGCTCTTTCCATGGTTGCGTCTCTGGGCTTGGATTTAAGGTCAGATTACCTGATTTAACAAATTGAAGAGTGTCAGCTGATCCCAGTAACCAGCCCAGTGTATGCAGCAGTAATGCTGTGCCTCCCAACTTTTTACCTCAGTGTCTGAAACCATCTCCCCTAAACCAGCAGTTCTCAAACCTCAGTGTCTGGGCTGTGATTCAGCAGCATAAGGAACATCCCAAAATACAACCCCTGAAGTATTCAGGCCTCAGCTAAAACCTATACATGGTCATGCTTGAAAATTCCTCTTTTTTGAGGTTTTCAACATTTCAAAGCTTGAAATTGCCTTTCACATTCACTTCTAACTAAAGGATGTGAGGGAGAAAACACAGCCCTGTGTGTAGTCACTGCTGGACAGAAAAGCCCCATTGCTGCTTCCTCCACCAGGCAGGAAGGACCTTCAGGCTGATGCTGGAAGGTCACATATTTCACTGTTGTCTTGTTTTCCATGGAACTGCAGCCAAAGCTGAGCATTCCAGTCCCTCTGGGCTCACTTGGGAGATGTCACTGACTTGCTGCCATCCCTGGGTTTCCCTGATGAGAAGTTGGTCAGCAAACTACTGACCCTCATTCCACTGGCATGTCTGGAAATCTGCTCAGCTTTGCTCTAGATCCAGCACAACATCATGAGCCCAGGAGCAAAACAGTGGCACTGCAAAAGTCTGCCATTTTTAATTCTTCGTTCTGATTTCCTCTTTCTGAACCCAAATGTGCCGATGGTTGGGTTTTCTCTTCCCTGAGTTTCCCAGAGCCGTAGGCCTGCAGCAGTGAGTGTGGGATTTAATGAGGTTTGTGCTGTTGGTTGATCCAGGGATGAACTGATGTGGATAGCAAGGCAATTCCCCAAATGTGCAAGGAGAATTGCATGGGCAGTATCATTGTGTTCAAAGAGTCATTCAGTCTGTAATACCTTTATAGAGTAAAACACAAACCCCAGCCTTTGGAATATGTGTGACATGGAGGAGGAGGCCTGGAGCCAGTGACCCTGACATCCTCAGCTGGACTGTGCCAGAAGCAACAGGAGGCTGGAAAACCTCAGGAATTCGCTTGGACCACATTCAACTCCCTTCCTGTGGAGTCTGACAAAGCCTTAAACATCTGCAGGGCTGGGGACAGGTACAGGCACTGCCATCCAGAGCTGGGATGGACCCAGCGTTCTCTGCAGCCTTCACACAACCCTGAGGTGGTGCTTTTATTCCTCCCCACTGATGAGGTGAAGAAGTAGGGGCCTGGCAGCCCTGGAAATGGAAAATTCCTGATGTAACCATGGTTTTCCTGATAACAGTGGGCACTGAGTCTGTAACAAGCTCTGTGGCTGGCAGCTTGAGGAGAGCCCTTGGTTTCACAGTGCTGTATCCCTGCACAGCAGCCAGGTCTCCCTGATGTTTGCAGCTGGAAAACTGCAAAGAAAAAAGCCCCATTTGCTGCAAAATAAAGCAATTAAGGACCAGGAACACTCCTGATCAAAGTGCTACAGAGATGTGGTGGTGTTTGTTCTCTCTGGAGCTGAGCCCAGGGCCTGTGACTGAACCTGTCGAATCCCCACACCTTCAAAGCCAGAGCCTGGTCTGTGCTCGTGCTCTCCTATCTCGGGGTGAGAGCTTTCCTGGAGCCACCAAAAGAGCCCAAACCCTTTCTTCTGTAATCTGTCCCGCCTGTCAGGATGCCAAGAGCCACGCCAGGCCTGGAGCCTGGGCCAAAATTGCTCTGTAGTCATGCCCAGAGAGGAGAGCTGGCACAAGGGGCCCTATAAAGTGAGATATGCAAAGCTGCAGGCGAATAGTTTGGTAATCACAGGGGTAGGCTGGGCTTGGCATGTCTGCTCATCAAGGAAGGAAGAGGCAAAACAGCTTGGGAAAGGTTTGGAGCCTGGTTTTTGTGGGATCTCAGGAGAGCTTCAAGGGGTTGAACAATAATTCTCTGAGGAAGGCTGAGGTGAAGGATATCAGGGATATCAGTGATATCCCGGTGAGGCCACAAACACCCTTTCAAAAGAGGTTTTCCCAGGGGAAGGAAAAAAAAAAAGATCACATTCCTGCTTCCTGATAATGAATCCCATTCCAGGATGTGGTTCATGGTGGGAGGAGTGTGTACCTTGCTCAGCACTTGTGCAGGGGGATGTATTCCCTGGGAGGCTCACGGCCAGCCAGTCCCCCAGTGAACATTTCTGATCAAAGCCTTCCCAAGCTGATCTATTTTCAGCCCAACCCACTCAATACCTTGATTGCCACACAGCTCTTTTAGCTGCTCTTAGGTAAACAGGCTGTCGCTCCTTGGCATTTTGCCTCTCTAAGCCCAAAAATACAAGTGGCACAGAAAATTAAAGAAGCTGCTCTCCCTCGCCAGGAAAAATGATGCTATTCCTGAAATAAACTGGTTTTAATACACCTCACTGGCCATGCAGGGATAAATATGCATAAATACACTTGAACTGGAGGTTCAGCTGTTGACATCTCAGTATGGAGGCTGAGACTGAGAGAATTATGTGTCTCACAGGAGATGAAGCGCTGCACAGGACACTTTTCACATGTCCTCCCTCAGCCAGCATCCCTGGGGCTGAGCCACAGGCTTGAGCAGATCGAAATCAGAGCTCCATCCACGGCAGATCTTATTTGTGAGGAATGGCAGGAACACTGGCCAGAGCTGCAAATTGTGTTTTCAGTTTCCCCTTAGTAAGTAAACACAAAGAAGTCAACAACAGATGGAGCATCACATGGAGTTACACAGGTCAGCACAGACTGCAGAGAACCCCTGAGTCTGAAAAAGGAATAATTTGGAGGGGGGAGCAGCTGGGAGATTTTTCTGAGAGACTGAGAAAGAAAGCGAAAAATACTGGCGTGAGCAACCTCCTCTGCAAGAAGCAGCTGAAAACCTTGGGTTTGTGGAAGGAGACAAAGATGGGCAGGTAACAGGGCAAGCTGACAGCTCCTGGGTAGGACAGGTTTGGGGTGTTTTTTATTTGGCTGGAGAGTAGAGAATGCAAGCAAAAAGGTCTTGCACTGATCACAAAACAAGCAGGACTAAAGCAGGCAAGAAGCAGAAGAAAACTGGATTTAGTGTAACGAGCAGATCGAAGCTCTGCCAGACAGAGGAGAGATTTGCAGTAGTTTATAGAGTTGCTGTGGGGAGTCTGGGGTGAGAGGTGAGGGATGCAGGTGAGTGGAGTGCTGCAGTAATGGGCTGCAGTGTGGAGGAAGATGAAAGGGAGGAAAGGGAGCAGAGGACACCTATTAATAAAAAAAATCCCCATTTCTTTTAAGATTTATTGATACCTCAGAGCCTGAGAGTCTCCCATGCCTTTGCATCTTTGAGCTTCCATTACCTGAGAGTGGGCAGTGGCAGGGATCTGTGATGAGCCTTTGAGTTCAAGTGCAGAAGAGCTCTCGATGTTAATTTGCAGAAATGAAAAGAAGACTTTGGTTAACAGAGATTTCAGCCCGAGAAACCTGTGCTGCAATAGAAAGATGGCATTAGTGTTTCTGAAAACCCAGCTGGCCCTTGTTGAACATGCACTGCCATGCATCAAAAAGGCAGTGGCTCAGCTGGGGACCTCAGGATGGTGGCTGTGGATTAATTCAGCGCCGGAGGGAAAATTGATGGCTGCCCTGGGACCGGTGTTTGCTGGCCAGTGACATTCAAGGAAAGGACAGCCCCATCTGGTCATGGGGAGAGCAGTGACGGTGCAAAAGGATGAAGTGGTCACAGTGGACAAAGAGCAGGCCATGAACTCACCCCAAAGGAGGGGCAGAAGGCTTTTTTGTGGAGGGGCAGGGCTGAGTCAACACGAGACAGAGGCGAAGTTTATCCCTTGCAGGGTGTTAATGAAACAGGTACTGAGAAGTTCCCGTCAGAAACAATGCTGGGAAGTTGGGGACGGTGAGTCACCAAAATAATGTGATAATAAACGTGATAATAAATATTTATCACGGGGAGAGGGCTAACAAACAAAAGCTAAAATTGGGAGTGGACTTCATTACAGCTGAGGATTGCTTCCGAGGGGAGAGGATACAGGATACAAGGCTGGCTGACCTCTGGGAGAAAAATGTGATCACAGCAGAGAGCTGGCAAACAGGTCCAAGGGAATTTGTATTCCAGAGGAGGCAGCTTTGGTAACATCGATGCTGCCAAATGATTAGGGCACATTTACAGGGCAGCAGTCTCTGTTCCTCACACCACACCTTGTGTGCAGCCAGCAGGCTGTGGGGGGAAAGAGGCACCTTCAGGACGACTCATCTGGTCCAGTTTGGATTCCTGCTGGAAACTGGGACAAGAGGGTCCTGGTCCCCATCAGCTGCTCCATCAGGATTTCAGCACATTTAAGTAGATGAATACAGAGCCTGATATTTTGAAATCAGTGCTGCTCACGTGGCAAATGGAGCTATGAGCCAGAAGATGGGCTCCCAGAGGGGTACCTGGTACCTTTAACAGCCTGTGAACCTCCAGAGGTTGGGATTTTCCTGGCTCCAGCCCGTGCATCCCCACTCAATGCCCTGTGAGACACGCTGGAGGTAATGCCAGGCAATTTTTACCTGTCAGCAGCTCTCCATGCTGAGCAAATATTTGCCTTATCATGGCTCTAACGTGCCCATCTCAGCTGTAGCTAAATGTCAACCCCAGAATAAAGCTGTGCCACCTGGG
>VZTH01001016.1:2092-69324 GCA_013397815.1 Aleadryas rufinucha | reverse complement strand
TCCTTTCCTTTCCTTTCCTTTCCTTTCCTTTCCTTTCCTTTCCTTTCCTTTCCTTTCCTTTCCTTTCCTTTCCTTTCCTTTCCTTTCCTTCCCTTTCTTTGGGACATCCCCAAAATAAAGCCAGATTCTGCTGGAAAAGTCTCTAAAAACCCAGTTCTGTAGGGGATCCTGCTGTAGGATCCTTGGGGTAACACATGAACTGTGCTGTAGCGTGACCAGAGGATGGAATGGAGCTGGGAATGGGTCTGGAGCACAGATCTGATGAGGAGCAGCTGAGGGAGCTGGAGGGGCTCAGCCTGGAGAAAAGGAGGCTCAGGGGGGACCTTCTCACTCTCCACAACTCCCTGATGGGAAGGTGCAGCCAGGTGGGGGTCAGGCTCTTCCCCCAAGTAACAAATGGCAGGACCAGAGGAAATGGCNTTGGTAACATCGATGCTGACAAATGATTAGGGCACACTTACAGGGCAGCAGTCTCTGTTCCTCACACCACACCTTGTGTGCAGCCAGCAGGCTGTGGGGGGAAAGAGGCACCTTCAGGACGACTCATCTGGTCCAGTTTGGATTCCTGCTGGAAACTGGGACAAGAGGGTCCTGGTCCCCATCAGCTGCTCCATCAGGATTTCAGCACATTTAAGTAGATGAATACAGAGCCTGATATTTTGAAATCAGTGCTGCTCACGTGGCAAATGGAGCTATGAGCCAGAAGATGGGCTCCCAGAGGGGTACCTGGTACCTTTACCAGCCTGTGAACCTCCAGAGGTTGGGATTTTCCTGGCTCCAGCCCATGCATCCCCACTCAATGCCCTGTGAGACACGCTGGAGGTAATGCCAGGCACTTTTTACCTATCAGCAGCCTCTCCATGCTGAGCAAATATTTGCCTTATCATGGCTCTAACGTGCCCATCTCAGCCGTAGCTAAATGTCAACCCCAGAATAAAGCTGTGCCACCTGGGCAATGCCCCGTGCTGCTTGTGCGGCTCCAGACCGATCAGAACATCGCGGGCAAAGCCCGGATGTGAAGCAGCACCAAGAAACCCTCTGTTTCCAAAGGTGCCATTTGGCAGGGGCATTGTGGCCTGCTGAGGATGTTTTTTGAAGTCCCTGGAGAATTCGTGCTGGGTCTGCTGATGAATGATGATCACTGAGAGCTCCCCCGTTCTCCCCCCGTTCCCAGGCTCGGCTGTTCCTGACACCGCTTTGCTCTCTCCGGGCTTTGCAGCCAAGTTTCTCGTCCGGTGACCAAGTGTTCCCCCTCCGGAAGGGGCTGCTGCGGGGAGCCGCGGTTCCTCGGGCCACGGTGACATTTGCAGTGACCGGGAGGTCACTCAGCGGAAGAAAACAAAAGCAGCGGCCGCCCCGCCGCGCTCGGCGGCCACGGAGCTGCCCCGCAGAGGGGAGAGCACAAGCGGGGCATTGAAGACCTGCGTTTTGCCTCACATCGCATTCCTTCTGCTTTCTATAAAACATNAGCTGGAGGGGCTCAGCCTGGAGAAAAGGAGGCTCAGGGGGGACCTTCTCACTCTCCACAACTCCCTGATGGGAAGGTGCAGCCAGGTGGGGGTCAGGCTCTTCCCCCAAGTAACAAATGGCAGGACCAGAGGAAATGGCCCTGGCACAGGCTGCCCAAGGAAGTGGTGGAGTCACCATCCCTGGAGGGTTTAAAAGAAGTGTAGATGTGGCACTTGGGGACAGGGTTTAGTGGTGGCCTTGGCAGTGCTGGGTTATGGGTTGGACTTGGTGGCCTTAAAGGTCTTCTCCAACCTAAGGGGTTCTGTGATATTCGGGTCTGGAGGAAGATGTTCAGCGTGGACTGAATTCATTCAGTTCTTCACTTGCCACATTCCCTTCCTTAATGCAATCTGCACAAGACTTGTGCTCATAGAATCAGAGGATAAATGAGTTTGGAAAGGACCTCAGGAGGTCACCAAGCCAAATCTTCTGCCAAGAGCAGGAATCAGGAATAACCAGGCACTCGTTGTTAGGCTTCGCCTCTCGGCTGGCAGGAGCTGGTTTAAAAATGGTTAAAAAGTATGTTTGAGTATGCACAATGTGTTTGCAGCATCCTTTGAGTCAGAATATTGTTTGTTATTGCGGTCCCTGTCCACACGTCACCTTCCTTTGCCTCCTCTTACGCTTTCTTCCTGTGCCATTCTTTACCTTGGAAAAGGCTCTTCTTTGCACCTGCTCAGCATAAGGAGAGGGGGGGGGAAAAAAGCCTTGGTAGGTTTTACTATTAGTTTTTTTTTGAAAGGTTGTTGGTGGTTGTTTTTTAAAACTTTAATGGAAAATTTCAACACTGAAGCTTTCCATCCTGGTAATGGGGCTTTTGCCAGAAAACAAAAGAAAGGGGAGGGAAGCCTGAAGGAGCAGTTAAATTTAGCTTTCCAACTCCATTGCATAAAGAAACCCTGACAGCTTTTACCAAGACTTGCACTTGCAGAAAGACATTTTGTTAGTGATTTGCAGGGTCTGTTTTTACTTTAGACGAAGACGAATAAAAGCAAAGTCTTCGCTACAACACTCTGAGTGTTTATCTGTTCCATTCCGGCTCTGAGGACAAGGAGCCACAGTCAGAGCTGCTCCTTAGCAGTGAAGTGCTCTGGATTCAGGTGCAGCCTCCACTCTGCTGAGCCCAAGGAAGAGCACAGGCTGCCAGGAAGGAAGCAAATCCACAACAGCAGAGAGACAAAGCAGAGTTCAGGGCTTCCAGCCCCAAACTTGTCCACCCAGAACCTCACTCCTGGTGCTTGGGCACCCACGATAAACAGCTGGAGAAGCAGCACCCTTGGATATTTCACTGTGTTGTCTGCAACAGCCACACAGGACCTGACCCAAAGCCCTTTGGAGCAAATAATGAAGAGAGCCTTGCTTCCAGGAACAACCTGGATGGGGTGCAAGCAGAGAGAAAGGGCAGGAAGAGTTGTGCAACCATCTGTCATGCGTTTCTCTGGGAGGAAATAAACGCCGAGTGCCGCTAATTCCCTCCCCTGTTCCCATCCCCTCCTTCAGGGAGATGAGCCCCAAAGGGAAAATCTGACTAGTTTTGCATTCTGGATGGAGACTGGGCCCGGGGTCAAGGCTGCCAGCCCTGTGCTGGGGACACAGCACGTGAGCAGGTTCAATTAAAATGCTTCACAGCAGCGGGAGCGCCGGGGACCACGGGCACGAGGAGCCGGCTGACCTATTCCAGACAAATTGGTCTTATAAATAAAATGAATGTGTGCAGGACAAACAGGGAGCCTGTCACCCAGGCAAGCCATGCTGGGGCACTGGGAAATATTTTATTGGGATATAAAGCCTTAAATGCCATTCTCCATGCATGGATGGGGGCTGTGTGGCTTTTCATCAGCCAGCCCCGCTGCCTGCTCCTGCAGATTGATTCACGGCTGAGCGGGAACCTTCAGTTCCCTTCGGTGGCTCCAGAGAGCATGACTGACACCCCGCAGGACTGAGGCTGACTTCAGCTCCCTGGTGCCCAGGAACACAAAGAGCAGAGCTCAGGGCCGTAGGGACATCACTGAGAGGAGTCCTGTCCTAGCCAGGCCAGGCTGCAGGAGCCCTGGTACTCCCCATCACACCCTCTCCTCTCCACTGATGCCATTAGCATGGAGGCAGAGGGGACAATCCCTTCCCAGTCATGTTTTTTCCCAGCTCCATCCTCACATCCTTCCCTCCTTGGCCAGAATTAGAAAGAAAACAAACCACCAACAACCAAAACCAGCCCCAAGCAAAACAACAAACTGAATTCCCATCTTTTTCCCATTGAGTTTATTCCCCCTGCAAAGGGCTCAGCCCCTTTCTTAGGACGAGGGGACTGGGGATGTTCAACAGGGTCAGACCCAACCTCCTGAAACCCCAAAATAGACCAGGTGGGTGTAAAAGAAGCTCTCCAACCCCAGCAGACATTTAATGGCACTTGTACCAATGCTAATTACATCTTAACATTTTCCCTCTGTATTTTGGTGTTTATTTTGGAAAAGCTCCTCCCTGGACTCATTTTCTTCCTCAGCTTTAAAACAATAACACCACCACGCTTGCTTTTCCCTTGGCTGTTTCCCTCATTATTTTAACTCTGCCATTCTGCTCCTGTACAGTCAGCAGAGGAGTTCAATCAGCCTGATGAGTAAAAGTGCATAATTTTATGGCTGCATATCAACTGACTGTTATTAAACTAATCAATCAGCTTCAGTGCAGCTACCAGTACAGCACGGGAGAGGACAAGGCAGAGGAAATGCTATGCTATTATTTTTCCAAAAGGAAAAAAAAAAAACCAAAAAAACAAAAAAACAATCTGGCCAACCAAATTCTTCAGCTTGTCCTTCTCTGCAGGGGGAAATGACTCAGTGAGTTATGGCAGAGGTGACCTGCAGCAAGGTAGCGAGGAGGAGTTTGCTCCGTCCTGCTCGCCCGCAGTGCTCAGCCATAATGCCCAGCAATTGCCATGCTCCAGAGACCAGGAAAGCCATCAGCTGCTGTCCCATCCCACCTTGCTGTGTCCCCCTGCAGCTGCCTCTGACCTCCTCCAGCAAAGCATTTAGGCACATGTTAAATTAATCCCATTGGAGCCTGTGAGGTCATCACCTGTGCCTGTTTTTCCAGCCTTAGGGTCAGCAGTCATGGAAGAAGTTAGGGAGCTGATTTCCAGTGGTCTTATCCCAGTAGTCCTCTCCCTGATGACCCCAATGAGGCTTACGGGGTGGCACATGGGAGGAAAATATGCCTGAACCTCCTTTCCCATAAATAATTACACTCCTTCACATCTCCACTGCCAGGAAATGCAGAACTGACCTCCCCATCCCGTTTGGGACATGGCACACAGGCCAAGGTCTGCTCCTGAAAGGCTGCTGAGGACACCAAGGGACAGTGTGTTCTCCATGTCCCTCAAGGGCAGGACAAGTAAGGGACATGCTACAAGCAAGGGAAATCTGGGATAAGGCAAAGCTTTCTGCTGGACAGGGGTGAGCAGGGACCAGGAAATGCTGCCAGGAGGTTGGGGAGGTCTCTTAGAGCAAGCACCAGTTGTTGCTTCTTCCACAGCAACATCTGTTAGGGCTGGACCTGGTGAGGTTCTGCTTGGAGGCACAGGGGGGCATGATGGCCTTGGGGGTCCCCTGCAGCTCTGAGTCCATGGGAAAGAACAACCCAGCCTTCCTTGAGTTCCAAGAGAGGGAGGGGAACATGCAACAGGGCTTTGAACCTCAGCACGAGTCAGTGGGGTCTTCTCAATAAACATGAGCAGAGAGGGAAGGAAGGAAGGAAGGAAGGAAGGAAGGAAGGAAGGAAGGAAGGAAGGAAGGAAGGAAGGAAGGAAGGAAGGAAGGACAAAGACAAGCAGATCACTTGCCAGTTTGTGCCCTTCCCACTGCAGCTGGCACACTTTGTGCTTCCCTCTCTCAGCCATGCTCCCTCCATATCCTACAGATAAAGGGTCAAGTGGTGCAGAACAGAGCAGGCAAAGCTCTCTGTGCTCTATCCTCCAATTGCCTTTAGCCTGGACATGCATCCTTGGACCCACAGAGGAAAGGAAAGCTGCTCTCAGACAGCCTGAGGATCCTTCCCCACTTAACTGCATTCACTCAATCCAGATTGAACTGCACTGGCTCCTGCTTGGGCTGTTATTTATCCCTGCTTTTACTGTCACATCCACAGGTGCAGAGTGCTCTGTGCTGGGCACTCTGGGCCATACAAATATCTCTGGTCTCTGTGCTGGAGCTTGACACGCTGGGTGACCGGGAGTAACTCGGTGTGGACCCGACCCAAAGGCTTTTCCCGGGCAGGGAGAGCAGCCCTACAAGCCCCCACGCCATCCCGCTGGCCAGGGCTGACAGCTGACGTCCTCCCCGGCCCGTTTCCCCCCGGCTGCTGCCAAGCCGCTCGCGGAGCACTCCTCCAAATGAATTTTCTGGAAAACAAATTAAAGGAGGGCTTACATCACGCAGCAGACAGCCCAACCCGCGCCGGGCTGCGCCGGCAAACCCTGCCTGGATTTTGGGCTGCGCCGGCAAACCCTGCCTGGATTTTGGGCTGCGCCGCATCGCTCGCAGCTGCTGCTGGAACCCGCAGCTCCCCATCCGAACGCGCTGCAACAATAAACTGATCAAAGCAGCCCGGGGTTGCTGTCTGCTCTCTGACGGGCGGCACGGAGAGAAAAACCTCCGAAAATCCCGGAAACCTCCGCTCGCTTCGGTTTTTTTCCCTTGTGCAAAACCACAGACAAACAAATCCGGGGGGAAGCAAAGGAGACTCCAGTGGGTGTTGCGGCAGCGCAGCCGAGGTCTCGGGAGTCAGGAAATTCCAGCCCCGGCAGCCTGCTGGTCGGAGTGCATGGAGGCCAGGGGTGAGCAGGAGGGGACAGCACATTCTGCCTGCTGGGAAATCATCCTGAGCTAGGCTGGGACCTCGCTGACCTGGGCTCCCTCCCCTGCGCTGCCGCATCCTCCTCGCACAGCCCTGGGCACACCACTGCAGGTTCTTCTGGCAGGAATCGTCACCCTCCATCAGCTGTGCCCATCCATCAGGAGCTTCCCTGGAAAACCCAGTGTGCCCCCAAGCCCTTCCTCCATGGGATACTGGTGAATAAAGCAAGCAGGGGTGAGATCCCAGTGCCAGGGGCTCAGCACAGCTGTGTGAGGGCACGACAGCAGCGGGACCAGCACCAGGATGGGGATGGGAATGGGGTCTCTGGTCTCTGTGCCAGCCTGCACCTTTGCTTGTGCAAAACCTCCAGCCGTCCCTTCTCCCCCGAAAATCTTTATTCAGGTGAGCTCATCGGTGCTGCCATGGAAAACAAGCGCTGCTGCAAATGAGTAGTCATGAATAATCATGCTGGCTATTTTGAAAAAGCTTTTTATGCTTTCCACAAGAGATCCAAAGAAGATAGGCTTTTAAATAGAAGAATAGTCCTCTGAAATGATCCACAGCATCTCACCCCAGGGACAGCGAGTCCCTGCCGTGCACTGCTGCAGGGTCAGGCAGGGAAGGAGGGAGGATGGGGCAGCAGTGGCAGCACCAGCTTCTGAGCGTCCATCTCCTTCGCCACGGGCTGTCTGCAGGACCTCGGGCTGAACCTGCCCTGCCTCAGCTCTCCAAATGCAGAACGGGGAAAAGAGCCACGTGCACAGCCATTCAAAGGTGATGAGATTCTATCCCAGACAGGCTGAGAGAGCTGGGGGTGTTCAGCCGGGAGAAGAGAAGGCTGCAGGGAGACCTTAGAGCCCCTTCCAGTGCCTAAGGGGGCTACAAGAGAGCTGGAGAGGGATTTTGGGCAAGGGGGGAATAACCTTAAGCTGGAGGAAGGCAGGTTTGGATTAGATATTAAGAAGAAACTCTTTGCTAAAAGAGCAGTGAGGCCCTGGCACAGGGTGCCCAGAGAAGCTGTGGATGCCCCATCCCTGGAAGTCTTCAAGGCCAGGTTGGAGCAACGTGGGACAGTGGAAGGTGTCCCTGCCCATGGAAGGGGGGTTGAAACTGAGTGGTCTTTAAGGTCTCTTCCAACCCAAACCATTCTATGATTCCATGACTGCATCCCCTACAGAGGAAGCTCTCTCAGTGGCTGAAACATTTTTAGCTTTTGTGTAAGAAAACCCTAAACCCCAGCTTCTGCTTGTGCATTGCCATGGCTCCAGTGAGATGTTTCTTGTTACTGTTTCCACTCAAGCTGGGTACATAACACCTGTTATTTACAGAGATAATTTAATTCCTTCCCCCCACCCAGTTCCTTCTCTCACTGCCCAGTACACCCCAACCAGGAATTAAGTATACAAATGCAAAATCTCCACTTGTTCTTTAACGCAAGGACTCGGTCCAGCTCTTCAGCCTGCCCTGCCCAACCCAACCCAGGAAAACCCCAAAAAAAAAGGGAGAAAAATGAGAATGAAGAAAATGCTTGCCTTGCTGTAGTTAAGCCTGTAGAAAAATATTTCTTCTGCTACCTATTTATTAGTATTCTGCTTCACCAGTGAAAGGGTTATCAAAACAGTTACTGGACCATGGGAAACCTCTTTTTTTTTGCTGAGAATAAGAGATTTTTGGAGAGCCGCCTCCGGTAGCTTGATGCACTTCTTTTCTGAGGAATATTTTCATATTTTCAATTTCAATGCCTGATGACTGTTGTGTTGGGCCAGATGTGCACAGAGACAGAGCAGAGACAGGCAGGGCATGTTCTCAGTGTGATCCTCTTTCATGACACCTCCCCTCGAACCCAAACATCTCCCATCGTGCCCAGTGGCTTGAGCCAAACAAACCACCTTCAGAAAACAAAACCAGACCCAACTGATGTTAGCAAAAAGCAGCAGAAGCATGGGAGGGGAAGTGAAAGCTGAGAGAAAGTGGGAGGAAGAAAAATGCAAGGAGCAAATAGCTGGAGAATGATTCGATAACCACCACAGAGCAGCAGCCCCTTATTTGTGAATGGCAAAAAATACCCACAAACAGCAGGCAAAATTTGCAGAGAAGATGAAAACAAGACTGGTGGCAAGTAGCCGTGGGCACAGGCTGGTTGTGCAGGCAGGTGCTTCTGGCTGAAGTGGGAACCACTGGAAATTCATTTTGGTGTGGCCGCAGGAAAAGGCCAATGTTTTGGAGCAAGTGATGGGGGTCACACCTAAGGGATGTGTGTAGGGGGGGATAGATCCTGGAAATCAGTGACTCAGAACCAAATGGAATGATCCTGGTAGACAATTGCTGGTGTTTGAACTCCCAGCAATGCCTCAGCCAAGAAGGTTGGAGTAATCCTTGGCTGTGTGAACGGCAAATATGAAGTGGGAGTGCTGAACTGATATTATCTCTGTAAACAGCATTAGTGAGACCATTTCTGAAAAGTTATGTCTAGTCCTGATGTTCACATGTCCAAAAAAAGATCTTAAGGAAACAGCAAAGATTCCTGCCAGGCATTGGAAGCCTACTTTAAGAGGGAGAAAAACATATCCAAGGGAAAAATGAAGTGACTTTACTGCAGGTTATCAACATCTGCACAGGTATAAACCCTGGAAATGGCATCAGGGAAGGTTGTGATGAGATGGAGTCTGAGAAGATCAGATTAAATCCAAGTGAGAGATCTGAACCAGCTGTGCAGAGGTCAGTTTTCCCCCACAAAATCCAGATGACATCCCACCATCCAACATGGCTAAAGGCTGGCAGGTTTTTCATGCCAACTGCTCATCAAGGTGGCCTTTGGCTCGGTCGTTGGCTGACCCCAGCTTTGGAGGAGTACAATGGCTGGGTTTTATGCAAAAGCTTGAGGTCATGCCACTGGTACGACCCAGAGGTGTTGGTGGACCTTCTGTTATTGCCGTAGGTCATGGTTTTGGGGAGATTTGATGGGACTGGGCAAATCACAGCACATAAAGTCACTTTGTGTGTGGAACAGAAGGCTGGCACAGGGAGATTTTTCTTGGATTACTCAGCCAGAAAGGTAGCAACAAAGGGAATTGGGCAGGAGAGCCCTTCTTTTGCTAACTGCTAAAAACCATGGAGTAAAACAGATGGATCAAAAGCTGTTGACGTTGATGGGGATCTTTCCAAGCGCCTTCAGTGGGGTTTTGGCTGAGGTACATATGCTCCTGGATATCACCAGGCTGATCTCCACAGCAAATGAAATGGCCCCTGGATGTCACTGCTGTGCTACAGTAGAGCAGCAGAAGAGCCTCATTCTATGGGATGTAAAGAAGATGGAGCTGAGGCCCGGAGACAAGGCCTGGAGAACTGGAAGCATTGGCTCGGGCCCTTGGGCTGCCTCCAGCACAGATTGCAAATGACTGCGAGTTATCATCTGACAGATGCTCTGCCGTGGCTGCAGTCCATTTCCTACTGCACAAGTCTATACATCACAGCCCGCACTGTCGTCGAGCCTGCGTGGTCAAACCAGCCTTGGCTGCTGCTTTCTCTCCAGCTTCTCCTCTTTCCTTCTTCAAACCCCTCCCTTCTCCCGGGGAAAATAAAAAAAAAAAAAAAAAAACAAAACAAAACAAGCCAACCAAAAACCCAGCCAAACCCAATCCGCTCTCCACCACAAACTGAATTGGTTTCAACATAAAGTCTGAGCCTCATGGTCTCGCAGAAGATGTAGGAAACCAATTCATTGATGTCTCCTTCAGTTTGCAAATTCCTGTGTGAGAGATGCTGCAACTTTTAGCAGGTTGAAAACAATGAAACCTAATGATGACATTTAAACATATTATTTCTATCAACAGTCTGCCTGGGGTTTAATTTGATGACATTTAAACATATCATTTTATCAGCACTTTGCCTGGGGCTCTGTTTGATGGAGGCCTTCAGATGACTTGCTTGTTCCTGGGAAGGAACAGGACTGGATTGTTTGGGGTGGAGGAGAGAGAAGAACCCAAATTCCTCCCATTACCCCCACAATAATTCTCATGAGGGAAATATGTGTAAGTCAGCACTAGAACTTGTGGGAAGTGCAGACTGTTGGGGTGGAATACAATAGTTTGAATTTAATCTGAGAAGGAGAAAGGAAGAGTGGGGCGATTGCATCACGCATTTTCCTGTTGGCTGCACTAAAAACTTTTAATTCAGCGCTGAGATTTCTGCTGGTTTCTTGTCCACTGCACTAAAGTCAAACAGCCTTGCTTCAGAATTGGCATTGACTTTGCAAACCAGTCTGCAGGAATCCCTACCCAGCTGACCACTGTCGTTTATTTAAGCAGCTCAGTGCAGGATTGAGTAGCCCTGGAGCCTGGGATAGCCTTTTATCTTGAGAAGTGACTGTTCCAGGTAGGAAACAGAGATGGAGCAGTGGGAGATGTGGGATTTCTCTCACCTGACTCCTTGTATCCACAATGCAGACGTTTCCAGCAGAGCCGGTCACCCCGGGCTCCCTTTGTAGTCAGCAGAAACAGACACTTTTAGGGCATGATTCATCTGCCCTATTTTCAACATCTGTGTTGGGTTGGGATAAATTACAACCAGGATTCCAGAGCCTGCACAATCGAGGGCCTCAACCAACTGTCCCCAAATATATTGTGCTTGGAGATGTTCCCCCTTGTCCCCCAGCTTCCCGTGTGGGGACATCTCTGGTCCCCTGAGAGGGCACAAGAGGCCCGCAAGCCTTCAGGGCTGCTCATTTTTGCCTCATTAAAGCTGTGACACCTAAAACCTCTGAAATTTGTCACCTTATACCAGTTGTGAATTCCTCAAGGTGGTAAAGAGTGAGCTCAGGATTGACAGAGGAGGATATTCAGCTGTTTGGGACCCTCTTTAGGTCAAGGGGAGGCTGTTGCTTGAGTGCCTTGGCACTTCATTCTGTGTTGAGGCCCCAGGAAAAGTTTAGGGATGTGCAGGACACTTTCAGGTTGACTCATAGCTCATTTGGCAGAGAGAGAGGAAGATGCATTACTTTTTGGGAGAATCCATACATGGTTGGTTGGCTCTAAACAGGCCACGGGGCTAAACTCATCCACGGAAAGTTCTGTGGGAATTAATAATTACAACTCCATCTCAGCCTGCTCTCTCTGGGTTTTGCTCAGTGTGTACCACTGTTTTTTCAGGCTCAAGTACCTATTCCTAAGGAATCTGAAGTGTGCCCTGGCTCATCTGGGATGGGTTTTCAGTCCCCTCCTCATGTATATTCCCTGGTCTGGTTGAAGATGTCCCTGCTTTTGGCAGGGGGACTGGACTAGATGGCCTTTAAATGCTCCTTCCAACCCAAAACATTCTATGGTTCTGTGACATCCCTGCCCTGGTTCTTTGGCTTTCCAGCCACATGGAATCTCAAACAAAAAAGAGAGACCACACATACCCATACACAGAGTTTCTGAGCTTTTCTGCCCTAAATGTGGGCTGTCTGCCCCTTAACACTCCCTGGCTGGAACAGCTGGTGTGTGGTCTGACCTACACCAGGGCACCTTTTTCCAGCCCTCTCCTGGGGGACCTTCCACAACCCAGGACTTCTGCTCCAGCAGTGGGATCGTGGGTGCTTCCAGCATCCCTCCAGGTACAGCTCAGGTATTTCTGAAAACCCCACCGTGCACCCCACACCCTGAGGTGTGTTTGTGCACCCATCTGCCGCTGCCACCTTCCCCTGCTTCCCCATGTGGGGGTGCCCACTGGAGCAGCGGCAGAGGCAGGACAGGAGCTTTCCAAAGGGCCGGCAATCCCTCTGAGGCAGAACTGTAATTACACTGCAGTTACATTGCAGTTGCTATGCAAACAGCCTCTCGTTTTGCTTTTCAATACGTGATTATCACTAAATCATCGGGGTGGAGGTTTAACTACCGGAGTCGTTTACTTTCCTTGCCCCTTGGCACTCTCATTAGATGTCAGGACTGACCAGCTGGAGGAGGCTTGGCAGGGTGCAGCAGTGCCCCAGCTCTGTGGGTATCCGGGTGCTGAAGGAGATAATCCCAGTCGGATCCTGATGGTTGCGCTAACGTGGAGCTGCCACCACTCAAAATCCAAATTGCTCAGGTTCAAACCCAGCCTGGTTTTTGCCATTGCTCAGAATCCAAATTTCTCTTGCTCAAACCCAGCCTGGTTTTTACCACTGCTCAAAATCCAAATTGCTCAGGTTCACACCCACCCCAGTTTTCACCAGTGCTCAAAATCCAAACTGCTCTGGTTCAAACCCAGCCTGTTTTATACCATTGCTCAAAATCCAAATTACTCAGGTTCAAACTCAGCCTGGTTTTTACCATTGCTCAAAATCCAAATTGCTCTGGTTCAAACCCAGCCTGGTTTTCACCACTGCTCAAAATCCAAATTGCTCTGGTTCAAACCCAGCCTGATTTTCACCAGTGCTCAAAATCCAAACTGCTCTGGTTCAAACCCAGCCTGGTTTCTCCCCTTACAAAAGCAGTCAGTGGGTGCATGTCGCAGCCCTCAGCCCTGCAGAGGAAGCTCAGAGGCAGGATTCCATCCTGAGAAGAGGCTGAGCGGCGGTCAGTGATGCACAGAAGCCGCAGGAAGCTGGGATTGCCCCAGGGCTGCATTAGCTGTAGGAAAATGCATCCCCAGAGGAGACAGGGTCATCCATCACCTGCTCCCATCTGGGCTCTCCGTGGGGTTTGGACCTACAACCCCCACACACCTCCACTGTGCACTTTAATAGACACGTCCCCTACCCCGGGGGCAAGACAGAGGAGATAAATAATTAACTTCGTGGCGAGCTGGGTGGTGGACAACGACAAAGATCCCCTTAACCCAGCCCTGTTAGCCTGAATATTGTCAATCCAAGAAGGTTTCGGGTTTGTCGGTGTTCAGACCACGCAGAAGGACATGGGAGCATCCACAGCAGCATCCCTCAGCTCCCGGAGGAGGATGAGGAGCCACCACCTCGTGCCCTGCACGCGTCCCCTCTCCTCCAGCACGGCAATTATTTCTGTGGCACACACACGCCTTGAGCTGGCATCAGACCACGGCTCGGAGCTGAACCAGCTCCAGAGCCATTAACAACCTCTGGAATTGTGCAGCCTCCCTGCTGGCTGCCTTTTACGATCCCTTTAAATTGTCAGCTAACAAGATGGTGGGGGACGTCAGTTTAATGATCATTAGCAAGACCCAATTAGCAGGGAAGCATAATGAATCCTCAAATGCAGGCTTGCTAATTTAAATACAGATAATTCATGGCACCAGTTGAGCGCTTAAACAAAGATTTCAGAGGTCTTTCTGCGTGTCAATAATCTGGGCACAGGCCTGATCGATCTTCATGAATGACAATGGATTGGAGGCTTTGGCGTGTTTGTGAGAAATTTAACACGATTTGTCTGCAGCAGCAAATGCTTCAATAAAGCTCCAGCTAAGAAACAGTCAAACTTCCACAACAATTTATCAGATTATCACACAAGAGAAAGGAGTGAAAAGCAGGAGGGAGAGAGAGAGAGAAAGGATCTGAGCACAGCTGCGAAATTTATTATCTTATTGTACCCTGAAACTGTATTTCTTCTTCCTATTGTGCATGTGACTGCTGGGTCATTTTACCAGCTGATTCCTGCATCTCAGAAGCACTCAGTATCACAAGGCAGTGGGACTTGGAGTCCAGGCTGTCAGCTGAACTCTGGAAGTTAATGGGCCAGGCAGCTTGCGTTGGCGGGGAGCGTTCCCGGAGAAAACATCTTGATAAAAGAAAAAAAAACATCCAAAGAGTGACAAATGGCCCTGTGAGGCCAGAGAGGGAGCAAAACCAAGACAGTGGAAAGAAAATAACTCTGGGAGGAAAATAGAGGCTCATAAAAAACATACATTTGTGTGTACACGTGTGTGTCTAACAGAAAGCACTCAGTAAAAAGAGGCAGCCCAGGCACGAGGGATGCAGAAGCAGCTGTGGTCTCAGGCAGATTTGTCACAGAGTGGGGTTGGGTAGTTTGAAACTTGCAGGAGGAAAAAGAGAGGAGAAGAAGTTGATTTGATGAAATAATTATGAGCGGGACGATGTGATGGAGAAGGGAAGAGAAGGCTTCACAGCTGGCGGGCAAATTGAAAGGATGATCGGATCTTGCAAAGGATGGGGGGTTCAGCTCCCTTTTTTTGGCTCTTCACATCTCTCTCACGGCCTGAGTGCCGTGAGGGGCTTTGCCCCCACAGCTGAAGCTCTCCAAGGTGGGGAGGACAGTGTCAGACACTGCTGCTGCAGATGCACGGGCTGGTTTGGGTAAGTTGGAGCTCATTTGTCTCCGTGTTCAGCCCCATCTGCTTTCCAGCACTGCCTGGGATCCCTCCCCTTCAAGCTGCTCTCTTTGCTGAGGCTGTTCTGGTAGTGAGGCCTCCCCACATTCCCCTGGAGAGCACAGGAGGGTGAGGGTGCAGCTCCTGACGTGTGGGATGGCAGCACTTGGGATGAAATGCCCACAGTCCGTGGGATACCATCACCATTTGGCTCACCAAAGCCAGTGCTGAGCTCTCCATTTCCCTTCTCACATCTGACCCTCAGGGAAAGCCAGGGATGTCCTTCAGTGCTCACACAGAGTGAATTATTAACCACAGGGGCAAGATCCAGGGATTCCTTAGCACCAGTTAAGTGCTTCCTTGTTCATACTCAACCCTGAGAGGCTGGATGGGCACAGCAAGACACAGGACCCAGGACTGTCCCTGTCAGCTGCAGGCAGCACATCCAGAACACGTTGGCCCTGCCATGGAAAAATAATTCAGTGCTTAACATAAGAAGCCAGTGGGTTTGAGAAGCCCCAGAGCACTCAGGATGGGGGGCTGACATGTCTGGCCTAGAACCTGCAGAAGACATGTGCCATTCTGGCCTGGTGGAGGCCGGGTGGGACATCCTGGGCCACCTCAAACGGCACCAGAAAGCCAGGGGTGGGTTGTGACCCTCTCTCAGGGCAAGCATTTGTATCACAGACATGCAGATAGGTGGCTGGTGAACCACCTCACATCTCCTGACCATCAGAACAACTCCACAGCGAGGTTAAAAATTAACTTCCCTCAGCAGCTTTGGTGGCCTCAAGCAGACAAAACTCAAGGGCCAGTCCTCAGCAAGGGCCAGCCTTCAGTCTGAGACATTAAAATAGTAATTGTGATTTCTGCTTAGCTTGCATGTCTAAAAGTCACATTCAGAGCCTTTCAGCTGAAAATGGAAACCTATGATTCTCTCACCCTCATGGAGTGTGACTGGAGTTTTGTAAAAACATAAAGGAAAAAAATGAGACCTTTGTGAAAGTGAAAGGTAAAATTCCCAGGGGCCTGTTGTGGACTTCCCACCACCAGCACGGCAGCCTCCAGAGACTCCAGAGAAAATCATGAAAAATGGAGTGGTCACTTTTCAGCATCTTACCCAGCCTTGACCCAGAGCTGAGGCCAAAAAGCTCTCCCTTCACGAGTCTTGCAGATCAAGAAATTTCCTTAATTTCTCCTCCCAGAGAAGGTCACCCTTGCATAGTTTTCACTGACTTTCTTAGAATCCCAGTATCGTTAAGGTTGGAAAAGACCTCTGAGATCATTGAGTCCAACTGTGCTGGCACTCTGTTGGTGCTGTTGGCAGAACAAGGGTTCCCTGGGCTGGATTTATTCTGTGCAGCAGCACAAGCCTGTAAAAAAGTATTCTCAGACTTTTGGAGGGTTGGCTGAGCCGTTCCCAGAAGCCAAGGTCTCTCATTCTCTCCAGAGACATGAGTGTTCTTGCCCACTTGGAAAGCTTTTATTTGGTCAGAGGAGCAGTAAATAAGGTTTTACTGACAACACCAGCCCTGTGAGCAGTGATGGATTGTCACCACAGGAGCGTAACTTCTCAGTGAAATAAGCCCCTATTTAGTGCAGGAATGCTCCTGAGAGTGACCATCCACAGCTGATCCCGAGCCGAGGGTTATCTCTTTGGAAAGGCTGGTTAAATGACAGAGCTGAACAGAATATTAATTGCCAATATCCTTACGTGTACCTAGTTTTAAAAACAATTGAAAATCTAATTAAAATCAAGCTCTCTGCTTTTGAGTAGTCGTTCAGTCTTGTTGGTCTGGAAGCAGAAAGCTGACAGCAGAGTTTCTTATCCTGGCATGTGATTTATTGATAAAGGTGCTCAGTATGGAAACTGGGCCTTTGATCTTTTCATGAGAAATAGTTTTCCCATCTGTAATACAGGGGCTTTTCTATCAGCTACTTTATAACCATGTAATAGCTGCAAAATATGAAATGAGTCTGAATAACTATTAAGGAGGTGGGATTTTCCTCTAATCAATTAACTTTTGAAAGGCCTCATCCCCCAGCAGCTCTTGTAGCACTGGTCCACAAATGGGATTGCTCATGCAAAAAAAAAAAGGAACACACAAGTTTTTTTCCACAAGCCTCGATGCTGTGATGGATCTTCTTTTTCAGTTAATTTGGAAAAACCCCACCATTTCTGTGCATGGGGTTGGCATCACTGGGATTAAGGACATTCCATTATTTTTCCCCTCTCGTGAGCTATGTTAATAATATCAAGACAAATCTGCTCTTGGGGAAAATTGCCTGGTGCAAGTGAAAGCAAAGCCTTTGATCCATGAACCTTCTGCCCCACAAGAACAGCTCCCCAAGCTTGCTTAGTCTACTGAAATGGGAACTGGGATGGGCTGCAGCTGCTGTCTGCACATTTATCTCAGGGGTGAACACGAAAGATCAAAATTAAGGGCAAATGAGCTGAAAGTGAGGCCATGAGACCGAGTGGTTACAAGAAGCTTTCTAACTCCCAGAGCAGAGCTGTCCTGGGGCAGCCTCTGAGGAAAGGAGAAGGGGCCGAAAAACCTCTGCTGATTTAATGCAGAGGCTCCAAGTGGGGAGCAGGAGTGAGGAGGAGTTCTTGGAAACACTTTTATCTTGCCAGTTCCTGCCTTCTCCTCTCCCATCCTCACTGTTCCGAGCAGCGGCCTTGGCCACTGGATAATGGAAGAGGGAGGAAACCCCAGAGGAACTGCAGAGGACAAACTGCAGAGGTTAAAAAGCACAGCACAAGGCATTGAGAGCCTCTGGGGAGGGGGTTCTGCACCGTGCTGGGGGTTGCAGGGAGGGATGGATGGATGATGGATGGATGGATGGGGTATGGATGACTGTCACTCGAGTGCAACACCCCAAAATAACATGACCACCCCCCAGCAATGCCCTGTCCTGCTGGCACCCCACAGCTCCACGTTTCTCCCCTCCCAACAGCCTCTTCCCCCAGGTCCAGCACTTCTCCTCCGTTTGGAGCGTGGTCCTGCAGCTCTCAGAGCTGAAGCCCCTCACGTCAGCAGCATCTCTCTGGAAGCTGAGTGTGCCTGTGAAAGCGATCAGAGATGCTCTTTGAAGAGTCGGCAGAATTTTTCATTACAGATTCCCAGCTGCATTTTCCTGCTAACCTTGCATTCCTGGGGATGCAAAGTGAGACGGGGACGTACGTATGGAGAACATGTTACCCCTCTCACAGGCTACTCCCACGGCCAGGAAAATATGTCCTGCGAGTTTCCTCCCTGAAGAAGGCCAAAAATCAAATCAGTTTTTCCCCCGGAATTTTCCAAACGCTCCCTGGGCCGTTCCTGACTGTGCTGAAAGCTCACATTTCATCCCACAGCCCACAGAGGGTCCAGCATGGATATCTATCACAATAACACTGCCATCATCTTCCCTGCTGCAGCTACCATTATTTAATTCTTATTTATAGCCCTCAGCTCGGAGAGGAGCAGCTTGTGTTAGCACACACACAGAGCGACAATCAGTGACTGGTGACAACCAGTCCCTGGCAAGACTCACCACTCCTGTACTTGGGGAAGGAACTGGCACCTTTTTATTGTTGTTTTTATTATTTATATCTTATTGCAGTGCCCAACAAAGTGCACAATAATGGATAAGGGTGGCTTCTGGATATTTCTTGTTAAGTTCCTCTCAGCTCTGCTGTGGGGAGCACAGAGGTGTGTTTGAGCTCGGTGAGGGGTGGGGAAAAGGGAACTGGCCCCAGTGGCATACCAGGAGATGGTGCAGGAACCCTGGAATATTCCAGTTCCACCTCCTGCTCCCATTGAATGCTCTGCCCAAACCAGGGATGTGGAGCCCTCACAAATCCACAGTCCTTGAAGGTGGTGCTGAGGTAAGGAAGGTGAAGAAAGGCTGGATGCAGTGCCAGGAAGGTTTCCCTGTTCCCTCCTCAGGGACAGCCAGGATCCATGCCCGTGACCATTCCCAGAGCACATTCCTGATCCCGGTGCTGTCAGTCCTGTTACTGCCTCTCCAAATACAACCCATCGTTAATTATTGCTCATTAGCAATAGTATTATCATGACTACTATTGTATGAACATATATAATTAATTATTCACTTTCTTAATTAAATACTTAATGGTATTAATGGTTTAAATCAGGCCATAGGAGCACTTACAGCTCATATAAAATGATACCAGCACTGAAAGAGATCCTCATCCCCACCCAGGCCTGTCCATTTGCTTCTGGGTTAAAAATTAATACGAATTCTAAATAATTAATGCAAATAATTAATAGAATTTAATACAGAATATTAAATATTAATAAAAATAATTAAGAAATTATTTGGGTTAAAATCCTGTGTGCTTAGACTCACCACAGCATCACCTCATCACTCTGTCTTGATGTGTGAAGTTATACAAACTGAAAAAAAAAAATAAGGTGAGATAGACAAATGTGTGAAGAGACAGATGTTGAGGGTGCACAGCTGGAGGCACTGCAGCATCCCCCAGCCTGTGAGCACCCCATGGGGAGTGGGTGAGCCCAGGCTCCTGCACAGGCTGTGATACTTCCACAAGGTTGTGGTGAATAAAGGAATTTGCTCCATCCAAGTAGCCTGGAACCTGCACTTGTTGTTTCACACCTGGGTTAGGCAGAGGATCCAAAGCAGCCAGCAGCCACCAGGGTGGTGAGACCAAATCCTGCTGCTCCTGTGCAAATCCTCTCCCCAGGTCTGGGGGCTGGGTTTTGCTGCTCACGCAGAGTGGTGCAGCCGAGATGCCACAGGGATGTGGGATATCCCTGTCAGCTCAGTGCCAGGGCTGCAGAACATCTCCAGCATCCTGGAACTGTGGTGGGAGACCAGGAGAGAAGCTCCAGGGTATCACAGCAATTAGAGATCTCTGTCTGTTGCGGATGGGCCCTCCATGAATGATGCCAGATCTGGACCTTAAACCTGAATTGAATCTACTGTGACTAACGTGCAAAAGGGAAGGTACCCAGGCATTTTATCACTCACAGAATGGTTTGGGTTGGAAGGGACCTTAAAGATAATCCAGTTCCAACCCTCTGACATGAGCAGGGACACCTTCCACTAGCCCAGGCTGCTCCAAGCCCTGTCCATCCTGGCCCTGGACACTGCCAGGGATGGGGCAGCCACAGCTTCTCTGGGCCCCCTGTGCCAGGGCCTCACCAGGTCACTCTCTTCACACTGCATGGGAACTTGGTTCACTCAGGACAGGATCCAACCATCCAGCTCCTGCTGAGAAGTGAGATCTGCCTCTATGACCATCTTTGTAGCTCTTCAGAGCTGGATTTCCCTGCTGCCAGCATAAATCTGGGGTCACACCACCTAAACCCTTGAGAGTTTGTGCTGTCTCCTGGGTCCCCACCTTCCCGAGCTGCTCGGTGTTGGTTTCTGTACTCGCTGATTTCTGCAGCAGTTTCTGCTCAGTGTTTTCCAGTGGAAGGGAATGACCTGCTTGCCACCCTGTGCTGACAGATTTAACTCTGCAGCCTGCACTGGCCTCAGCTCCCACATCCAATAAAGTGCCTCAATATCCTTTCCCCTGCAGCTCGTGCTGCCTCTCTGAGGTGGCAGCATGTTTTGATCAGGGAGTGAGAGCAAAACATTTACAGGTTGAAAACAGTGTGCAGCTAACTCGTGGGAGAGAAATTCCTGGAGGGCCATTTAATGCAGGGACAGCACTTTTGGACATCCAAGAGCCACAAAGTGAGCCCAGGGCCTAGGGCTCAAGGCAACACCACTGCGTGTGCTCTCACACTCTTCTCCAAACTCTTGATCCTCTGCTCAATTCCTTGGCTCTTGAAGCCTTGGTGGACACAGGAGCAGAGCTAGATGGGCCATGAACCAACTTGTGTGGATGTTCATCGCTCTCCACTGACTCCAGGTGTCCTTTTGTGAAGCACCTCAGCTTGCACCAGCCCACCCAAATCCTTTGAAGTCAATGAAACTTGAGGGTGCAAGAAGCAGCCTCAAGGCAGCACTGGTCTCCTCTTTCATGGATCTGTGCTGTCTGGGCTGCACAGACCACAGAGTGATGGAGAGTGGGAAACGCACCCAGACACAAAGTGCTGTTGTGTAAGGGTTGGTGTCAATTAGCTCTAGGAAAGCTCTGAATAAATTAAATTATGCTGCAATCTGAAACGAAACTGATTCTTAATTAAAAGATAAGATATTTTTTAATCCTCAGATGATTTAAACCAAAAAAAAAAGAAAAAGTGAAGTGTGGGAATCAGAGTCACCCCTGTCAGTGAGTGCCTGAGCAGTTTTGGTGCTCAGTTCCTGAGCCATTCAGAGCTGTCCACTGCTACAGCCCTGCTTTGAGCAGGGTGCTGGGCAAGGTGGCCCCCAGAGACCCCCTTCAACCCAAATCAAGGGCATGTAGGGATAGGACAAAGGTTAATGACTTTAAACTGAAAGAGGGGAGATTTAGGTCAGATATTAGGAAGAAATTCTTCCCTGTGGGGGTGGTGAGCCAATGGAACAGGGTGCCCAGAGAAGCTGTGGCTGTCCCTGGATCCCTGGAAGTGTCCAAGGCCAGGTTGGATGGGGCTTGGAGCAACCTGGGATGGTGGAAGGTGTCCCTGCCCATGGCAGGGGAGTGGAACTGGATGATCTTTAAGGTCCCTTCCAACCCAAACTATTCCGTGATTCTGTGACTCTCCTTTACTCCTTGCATTGTGAACTCAGCTGTTGGATGCTGAAGGATCAGGATCTGTTTTGGAGACCTTGGTGATGAACAAGTGCAGCAATCAAGTGTGAAGGAGCACAGTGTGACAAGTCAGTAAAAGCCTGAATATTTCCTTTTTTATTTCCAAGTTTCATTCCGGAGAACAGTAGGTGGGTTCCTCTAATACCCAGAGAGTGGCCTCTGTGTACTGAGAAGTCCTTATTCCCAGGACCAGGAGTTTCTGTTCCTGTTTCCTGCTGAGCATGAGGACTTGGAAATCTTCATTTTATCAGCCCCCAATAAATTCTAGGAGATACAGAGAAAGCCCTCATTCCAGTCACTACACACAAAAAAAAAGGTTCCTGCTTTATCTAGTTGCTTACCAGGGGATGTGCTACAGCACAAAGGTATAACTTATGGCTAAATCACACACTGCAAGGAAACATAAATCACCACAAAAAGCCAAGAAGGAAAGTCTTATACAAGCACAATCTAGCCCGTGGGAGGCAGTGGGTTTTGAGGCTGGGAGGAATGAAATCTCAGGCCTGATGGTTTCTTACAATGATTTAGTCCCACTATCACCTGGGCAACTCCCCCTTTATTTCAGTTGTGTGAATGAAGAATAAGTCTGAATAGTCATTTTGCCTTGACAGTCCCAATGCAGTCTGTCTTTTTGTCGACTCCAACTCAGATTTTTTTTTTCCCCCTTTATTAAAATTATTCTTTTCAGTCAGGGCCTTTTACAGGATGTTCTGCTGCAGTACAATAAAGCTCACATTTTAAAACATTCCCATAAGGCCGAAAGCACCGCCACAGTCCATGGCTGGGTCTGATCCTTTGCTTCTGGAGGAAGCCTTCCAGACCCTGGGCATCAACAGAGCTGCTCCTGATTTACACTGCTGCAGACAAGTGGAGAAGTTGCCTTCCCACTTCATGGCTCATCACCTTGAGTGCTGGCAGGTTGGGTTCCCTCAACAGGAGAATTTTAGGTTTTTGGCTTGGACTTGTGCCCCTGCTAAGGCCCTAAAACAGTCTGTGTCCATAAAAACACTGTGACAAACTGCCCCCTCACGTTTCACAAGTCCCTCTTTGCCTCTGCTCCTGCAGTGAGCTCCATCAAATTTCACGGGGCTGAGTTCCCATCCCTGAAAACCTGGGGACAGCGATTTTAAGACAACTTCCCCTGTAAGCAGCAAACTTTTATGTTTTTCATAATGGCTGTCCTGTTACATCTTAAAGCCATAATTATTTCCCGAATTCTTTTCCTCTCAGATCCATAAGCTGTTGCGACAAACAAAATTCAATGATTAAAGAGGCTGTACTCTTTCCCTCACTAAGGATTTTTTTCAGCATTTTTATTTAAAGGCCTATCCTTCCCCAGCTGTAAGGATTTTATGGATGTACTCACAGAGAGAATCAAGATAGATATGCAAAGTTAAAGCTTTATCAGCTCACATGGAAGTTTTTATTTTCACGCTTCTACTCTGGAAATTGAAAGTCATACCATCTTCTCACAGATACAGTTAAAATACTCCTTTTCCTTTCTGTGTCAGAAATTCCAAAAGGAAATTTACAAAGCTGGCCCAAAAAGTCATAAGGAACCTATTTTATATACAGCTCTCTTCCCAAGAATGCTGTAGGTTTAGGGTAATCACTTGTTCTTGCAGTTCTGTGGGTTAAAATAAACGATCACTGTAGTTTGTTTTTCTTACAGCCCAATGTTAAGGTCTTTGCCTTTCTGATTTTAACTGGAGCTGGGCCTTAGAAAAGGCTGGAGGATTAAGAGTTTAACATAATTTAATCTCTTCAAATCTTTTCGCAGGAGACTGTGTGGTTTGCAGATGTTTCTGGTTTTGGGTTTTTTGTTTCGTGGTGTAAGCCTGGGGCTTGGAAGCTGGAGCTGGGAGCCCAAATCCTGATCTTGCACTGCCACTTATTTCCTGGGTGGTCTGAAAGAAAACAATCTTGAATTTCTTGTCTTGAGAACTGGGTAGGGATGTTCCCCCCCCATGAACATTCCCAACCCATGGGGCACTGAGCAGAGCAGATATTGGGGTGGGAGCAGCCTGTGGGGCTGGGGGGCTTGGGGTCTGGAGTCGTGGAATCATGGAATTGTAGAGCCATAGAGTCATAGAATCAGAGAGTCATGGAATCATAGAACCATAGAGTTATAGAATCACAGAGTTATAGAGTCATAGAGTCATGGAATCATGGACTCCTAGAATCATAGAGTTATAAAATCATAGAATCATAGAGTCATGGAATCATGGACTCCTAGAATCATAGAGTTATAAAATCATGGAATCATAGAGTCATAGAGTCATGGAATCATGGGCTCATAGAATCATAGAGTTATAGAATCACAGAGTTATAGAATCATAGAGTCATGGAATCATGGACTCACAGAATGATAGTGTTATAAAATCACAGAGTTACAGAACCATAGAATCACGGAATAACAGAGTCATGGAATAGTTTGGGTTGGAAGGGACCTTTAAAGGCCATCCAGTCCAGCCCCACTGCAATGAGCAGGGACATTTTCAATGAGATCAGGTTGCTCAGAGCCCCATCCAAACAGGCCTCGAATATTTACAGTGATGGGGCATCCACCACCTCTCTGAGGAACCTGTGTCAGTGCCTCACCACCCTCACAGCAAAAAAATTCTTTGGTTTGAAACCATTACCCCTTTTTCTATGGAATATTGTATGGTGATGGGCTCAGGTTGCCCAGAGAAGCTGTGGCTGTCCTATCCCTGGAAGGATGGGACAAGGCCAGGTTGGACAGGGCTTGGAACAACCTGGGATAGTGGGAGGTGTCCCTGCCCATGGTAGGGGGTGGGACTGGCTGAGATTCAAGGTCCCTTCTACCCAAACTATTCTGTGCTTCTGTGATTTTATGACTCAGACAAACGGCGTGGGTTCACTGGGAGGGTAAAGCTGGCACCTCCATCTGGGAAGGAGTTTGTTGCTAACTAATAATGGGTTGGAGGCAGCAGGACTTGTTTATCATGCCTGACTATCCTCTGCCCTTTTTATTTTAACCTCTGCATCCATAAACACCACCATGGCTCTTGTCCCTACACCCAGCCCAGTGGATGCTCACAATCCCCCGTGCTGGGGATGTTCCCTGTCTGTGCTGGCCCCTGAGTCATGCCCAAGGTCTGCCCAGGAGAGTCCAGAGGTGCAGACCAGGCCCATGCCATGGCCACAACTAACACTATACCTGACTGAATGAACATTTCCCAATCCAGGCACACATTTCCTTATTTCCTGCTGCATTATGAGCCTGCCCACTGCCTCAGCACCTGCTTAGTGAAGGATGGCTGATCTTGGAAGAGGCATTTAGGAGGCCACTTGCATGATGGGATCTTTCTCCTGCCTGTGATGCCTGAAGTGGCCACCTAAAAACCAGAGAGTAGACAGGAATAAGGGAATAAAGGTGATATTTATTTGAAGGGCCTTCAAAGGTACACCCTGGGAGCCCAGAGGCTACTGCCAAAATAGACCCCAAGACACACCCTGAGTTCTTCACACTTTTATAAGTTGAGTTCATTTGCATATCAGGTTTAATTCTCCAATTAAAGCTTCAGTTAATGATGTAATTTCCCCAAGCTTGCCCCCCTTTTAATTATACTTTTTTGGCCTAGGATGGTCTGGGTGTCCTAGAAGAGCAAGCCTGGAGAGGCTTTGTTATGTCTACCCAGCATGAGAGAGCAGCAGCTAACAGGCTACAAGACACTTCAGAGTTACACACTAAGCAATACAGGATTTGAAAAATATGAAAGTTAAAACCCAAGGCATCACCTGGATGAGTCATCAAAAACCCCAAGGTAGGGACACACAGAGCTTTGTGTCCCCCAGAGCCTCCCATTCTGCTGCCTGGAGAAACGGCCTCACCCTCGAGCAATTACAGCAAACCCCTTTTTGGGTGGTTTCTGCTCTCCCAGGAAAGCTCTGATGGACTGTGGAACAGCTGAGTGAGGGTATGGCCCCTGCTGCAGGGAGAGGAAGACAGAGAGAACAGATAGGTGGGACTAAACTTGACCTTAAGTGGAAAAACAGGGCTAGATTCCTCATCCCTGGACATCAGGGCAGCCTCGTGAGGAGGCAGAGGGGACAGCAGCACAACCACCCTGTGCATGGTGTGGCTGACTCAGGAGGAAAGAGCCCATCCTCCCCATCCCATGGCATCCATGTTCTCTCTCCTCTTCCCACAGCCACAGCCTGGGGCTGGGCTCGTTGATGCACCCTCAGAGTGAGCAGTTTGCAATCATGTGCAGATGTACCAATCCCACCAAGCTATCAAAGTGATGATGATTTATTATTCATAGAATCATTGAATGGTCTGGGTTGGAAGGGACCTTAAAGATCATTCAGTCCCACCCCCTGCTATGGGCAGGGACACCTTCCACTACCCCAGGGTGCTCCAAGCCCCGTCCAACCTGGCCTTGGACACTGCCAGGGATCCAGGGGCAGCCACAGCTTCTCTGGGCACCCTGTGCAGGGCCTCACCACTGTCACTCAGTGTCTGCCCTTTGCTAGATGTGGTGCTACCAAAATTATGTCCATGGCTGACCAGCTCCCATTGTTTTTGCAGAGGAGCAAAGCCCTCTCTGAGCACAGTGACCAAACTCAGGCGCACCCCAAGGTGACCCTGCAGGTTGTTGTAGCCATTCCATGTTCTGGAGGATGGTCCCTGGCAGTGACACCACCACCCCTAGGGAATGCTGGGCTGATGGCTGCAGGAGCCAGGGAACTGGGGAAGTCTGGAGAGCCTTGCAAGCCCATCATGATATGCCTTCCCTTCCCCCTTGCCTCCCCAGGCATTTATATCCCTCCAGCCCTTCCTCCTCTATGATAATTAAGGGCACAGGAGAAATTAAGCTAATTCTGCTGGGGCTGCTGCATGTCTCTTATCACCAGTTCTGCCTCCCCTCCTTGTTGCCTATGTGTAATTAAAGCAGGTTTTTCTGCTGGAAGATAAAACACCTTGTTCTTCGAGACCAGTTTCGGTCACAGCGGTGCTTGGCCTAAACTTTTACTCCTTCTCAGGGAAACTCCTCAAAAACTCAGCCAGAATGCTCAGCTCCCTGGGGATTCGGGGTGAGTCCCCCTTCCCAGTCAGTCCCTGGGATGATCCTGCTGTACAGGGCTGTCAGTCTGTAACGGGTCACTTGGGGTCACTGACTGACCCTCCCTGCAATCCCTGCCCAGCTGGCATTAAATAACAGCCTGGGCCATTTTTAAATGCTGCCGTAGCAACCTTAAAACAGCCCCCTGTGCCAAGCCCTAGGGCTGCCACAGCCACCCCGAGCCCCAGGGACAGATTTAGTAGGGGCATAAAGCAAAACAGCCCCAAAGGGCACAGGGACCTTTCCTGCCCCTGCAAGGGAGGGATGAGCCTTGTGAGATCCCCATGTCTCTGTGCTTGATGTTGTGGGAGAAGGGAAAGGAGGGGCAGGGAAAGCTCTCGGCCTCCTCTGCCTGCAGGAGGCCTGAAAACGAGAGGCAGAGCTGGCAGGGAGCAGGGAAATGCCCTGGCCACCAACATGCAGAGGTTATGGCCAGTGCTGCGGGGAGAAAAAATGCTGTGGGTCACCAGCTCAGAGACCAAGAGGGACCTCGTCTGGGTGAAGGCTTTCTGCAGGTCGTAGAACTGCACTTGTGAACTCATCCACCAGGCCCTGCCCCCTGGAAGGGCCCTGATGTCCCCCCTGACGTGACATTGACCCATCCAAGAGCTGTGGTGGCCTCCTGCGCACCTGAGATCATGGAGTCACAGAATGGCTTGGGTTTTAAGGCACCTTAATGATCATCCAGTTCCAAAACCCCTGCCACGGGGGGTTTAATCCTCTAGGTTAGGTTGCTCCAAGCCCCATCCAGCCTTGAACACTTCCAGGGATGGAGCAGTCACAGCTTCTCTGGGCAACCTGTGCCAGTGCTTTGCCACCCTCAAAGAGAATTTCCTTTTAACATCTAATTTAAACCTGCCTTCTTTCAGTCTTCCCTCCTTGTCCTGTCCCTCCAGGCCCTTGTCCCCAGTCCCTCTCCAGCTCTCCTGGGGCCCCTTTAGGCTCTGGAAGGGGCTCTGAGGTCTCCTCAGACTCTTCTCTTCTCCAGGTGAACACCCCCAGCTCTCCCAGCCTGGCTCCAGAGCAGAGGGGCTCCAGCCCCTGGAGAATCTCCTTGGCTTCCTCTGGACTCTGTTCCAGCAGCTCCATGTCCTGGCTGTGTTGAGGGCCCCAGAGCTGGACACAGTTCTCCAGCTGGGGTCTGACAAGGTCAGAGCAGAGTGGGACAATCCCCTCCCTCTGCTTCCTTGCTGGATTTACGAAACTCCAAACAGGCAGTGCTTTATCAAACCTTGGATCGGTGCCACTCTCCCTTTCTTCTGCTCTCAGAAGAACCCGTTGTCTCAGGTTCAAGGGTACAATTCCCACAGTGCAAAGAGTTCCAGGGGGATAGCTGAGCCATGGCTGCTGCGTTTTCCTGTGCCAGGTGTTCCTCACAAATGCAAGGTGGCATTTTCACCTCGTTTCTTTCATTACAGCTGCAGGTGTCCATTCCTTATCTCTTTAAGGCCCATGTAAGTCCCAGGATGAAGACCAAGGCTAAGGGTCACATGAAAGGGGATCTCTCAGCACAAGGCACAGTAAAGTGTCCATGCAAATAAAGGTTTCAGTGATGTCACTGATAGTGAATCCCAAACCTGTGCTAAAGCCAGGATCACCCAATTCCCCCATAAGTCAGCAGTTTTCTGGGGAGGAAAAAAGTGTTTTCCTAAGTTCTTTTTTTTTAACCTGGGATTTCAGGTTCAGCAGGAGTGGGTGCCTCTCCCAAAGACTCCGTGCCAGGTTAGGCCAGCTCTGAATTTGTTCCTGCAGCTGGTTTTTGTGACCATGCTCCCATAAATATGAGCTGAGCAACAATTGCAGGGAATATTGTGGTTGCCCCTGCCAGCACCTTGAGGCTTTACTACAAGGTGGTTATTGATCGTGGTAGATAAGAGCCTTTCCTGTAGAAACCAATAGTATCTCCCACAGCTGATTAGGCTGTAAATTATTGGTGATTATTTTCATAACTTTGGACTTGGCTCTAGTTTGTTGTCTGTTTTTGAGGGGAGAAATAGTCATGGTTTATTTCCATAAGAATCTTCTTAAGGCTTATTGATGGGAGTCAGTTTCAGGGCTCATTTAAACGAGACACATCCTCAAAAGCCTTTGCTGAATCAAAGCTTAGAGCTCTCCCAGCATTTCGAGTTCTTCTTTTTTTTTTTCCTTTTTATTTCCACTTCACCTTTTAGTTACATGATCCTGAGGGCAGAGATGGTGTGATAGGAGTTTCAGCTGTGAGGCTGGGGGTGCTGTGACTGCCAGCAGGATGCAGGCTGGTGATAAGGCACAGCTCCAAGCCATGCGATAGCTGCTACCGGCGTCGGACGCATTTGATCCTGAACCATGCAAAACAAGAGGAACACTGCATTCCTCTGCCTCCCATTCATGTGTTTCACCACCAGGGCTGTTCTCTGGCCGTTCCACACTGGGTGTGAAAGATTAACATCTACCATAGCAGAGCCAAACCTAATTATGCAGCAGGGATCTCATCCTCCCCGGGGTCACTCTTCTACCAAGTGTTTGTACTCAACCTGCCAGTTTTTTGGGGGGAGATAAGCTCGCTTGAACATGTCTCCTGAGTTGCAGAGCTGTTAATATTGGATAGAGCTGGCTGCTCGTTTCCTCTTCTAACTGTTCTCTTCTGTGCTTTTGACAAGAGAAGTGCTTTGTGCTTCTAAAACTGCAGTGAGGATGTTCCCATTCCTCATAACATGAAAGCACCAGGGCAAAGAGAAGCTCAGCCATTAAAGCTTGGTTTGGAATGCAAAGATGTGCCCAAAACAGCCTCTTCTGTCTCCAGCATTTGTCAGTTCGTTAGGAGATCAAGGGAGTAATGATCATAAAATCCTAGAATAATTTGGGTTGGAAGGGACCTTAAAAGATCATCCAGCCCCACCCCCTGCCATGGGCAGGGACAACTTCCACTATCCCAGGGTGCTCCAAGCCCTGTCCAGCCTGGCCTTGGGCACTTCCAGGGATCCAGGGGCAGCCACAGCTTCTCTGGGCACCCTGTGCCAGGGCCTCCCCACCCTGTCAGGGAAGAATTTCCTCCGAACATCTCATCTAAACCTCCCCTCTGCCACTTTAAAGGCAGTGCTCCTTGTCCTATCACTTCATGCTCTTGTCCAAAGTCCCTCTCCAGCTCCCTTGCATCCTGCTTTAATGATAAAGCCCAATGGCCTCTTCTTTGGGCTTGTCCCCCTTCCACAGTCCACAGAGGAAACTCAAGAACAAGTTCAGATCCCTCCAGTTAAGGGGTGAGACTCCTCTCACCCAGGATTTTCACAGGAATTCTCTATAGCTATGCCCAGGCTCCCTTTAGAGCCAGGGGTGAGAAAATGGCAATCCCTGAGGAGACCCATTTTAAATGGCAGTTTTGGGATGAAATTAATCATGTTCCAGCAGTTCCCATTGCCCTTCACTGTTAAAAGCAGAGTCTTGAACACCCCAGGGAGAGAAACCTCCCACCAGTGCCTGCTGTGGGTGTTGTGGTCCCCTCTCTCAGTGAGATGCAGCCTGTGTTCATGTGAGGAGCAACAGGAGATGGGATTAGGCTGGGTAAAAGCAAGGTTATTTTCTTTTCCCCTCACTGCTCCTGAAGGACAAGGAAGGCAGCTCAGATTATCTGCCCCTCTGAGGGCTTCTGGCTTTGTCTTTTAGCTGCTGTGGTTATTAATTTATCAAAGAGAGGAGCAGAAGAGGTTTTGAGATGTGTGGCTCTGCCATCCCAGCTGGTGAGATGAGCAGACTCCAAGCAGGAAATTAGTCCTGCTCCTGCAAAGGGCCCTCTTAAGATGTCTAAAGCTTCATGGGCCAATCATTTTGTATTAAGTTAATTTGGCACAGTTTGCTCTGTTGCCTCTTTTATGGAGAAGAGCAGCCTTCCTCCAGAGACTGAAAACCACCAGCATTTTCTAGAAGTGGGCAATGATGACAAAAGAAAAGGGAAGTAGAAAAACAGCCATTAAAAAAAAAAAAAAACAATCCTTTTCAACAGCAGATGAAAGACACATCATGCAGCTTTCGGGGAACTCAGACAAACCTTGACATGCTCCAGTCACCAGAGGTGAGAATGGAAATGTAGGAAGTGTGGTGTGAAATTGTAGGACCCTCCTGGTTCTGCAGCCCGCGCCTCGGCGGATTTCTGAAGTGCAGATTGAGCACAGCATCCTGGGAGAGCACATTTCAGTTCCTGCATTTCATTCATTTCTGTGCCTTTCTCATGCAGATGCAGCTGAACTATACCATTGATTCATGCACACACCTCTTTTCCATATAGATGATGACTGCATCAAAGAAGCCAGCGCTCTGAAATAGCACACAGTGAAATACCACAGCAATTCTCATTTGGAGTCTATAGTGGGAGAGCAATTTCCAAAAATGAAGGGCAAGGTTCCTAATCCATAGCAGCTTTTTGCCAGAGAGATGTGGGAGAGAAGAAACAGGATGCATCCTGCATGAATCATCGCTGTAACCACCCTGGATTTATTAACTGAAATTATGAGGAATAACCAAAAATGATTAAAACCTCAAATGTCTGGTGAAAGGCGTCGCCTCAAGCACTGGGTGTTGTGAGATAGTGCCATAGTTTTCCTGTTGATTGCAAAGAATTGAGGGCTAAAAGGTCAAATTTTCAAGACCTAATAATCCATTGTTAAAAATTATGGGACAACTGTCATCACCACCTATCACAGAGAGGGGTAAAGACATCCCCAGGTCCTGGGAACCTCGTCCTTCCCCAAAACAGGGTGACTACAACCACCCCTCTTCCTTTACACTCACCAGCTCAATGGTATTTGCACAAATGCTGCCCCCCACTCCTACCTGAGAGACCCCAAATTCCCCCTTCATTACCACCCCCACCACCACCCTGTAGATTCACCCTCACCAAGGTGTTGAGCCACGTCCTTTGTATGGAGAATACCCAGGTTTGGGATCCAGGATTTGGCAGAGCAGTGACAATTTCTCCTTGGGGTTCTTCCTCCAGGTGTTGCTTTCTGAACCCACCCCTGACTGCCCGGCCAGAGGGAGAGGGGCACAGGCCACCCCCATGCTGGAAGTGGCTCTTCTGTACCCAAAATTGTGCTCAGTGCTGCGTGTTCTGAGCTGGTGCCTTTGGCCTTCCCCCAAAACAATCCCTGAGATCCCAAAAGCTGGGAGCTCTGTGAGCTCGGGGGTGTGAAGGACCCATGGGGTGATCAGTGGAAGGAACAGAACTTTTCTTGCCCTTCAAGCCACATCCCTTCCAGTGCCCTCACTCTGTATTTTACAAGCTCACTTGTACATTCAAATTCTGCTCAGTCGTGTCCTGGCCATCACGGATTCCAAATCAAAATTCCTGCTCTGCCCAGCGAGTTCTGCAGGGCTGCCCTTGGCAGCTGGCTCCTGCAGGCTCCTGGAGGGAAGCTTGGGCTGCTGCTGTCCTTTGCTGATTATCTGCTGCAGACCCCCTGCTCCTCCAGTGCCCTGCTCAAGCTCCCCCTTTCCCTGTCCTTGGACATCTTCACTGTCCACGGGCTCCAGTGCCCCTCCTGCCGTGGTTCAGCCCCATGAGCTCCCTTTGGGATAACAGTGTGCAGGAATTGTGTGGCCCTCCCTTTGCCGTGTCCTGGCCCGAGTTTCTGCCCATTCTCAGCCCCGTCCAAATCTCCCAGGAGGGAGCTTTACAGTCCTCAACAGAGAAAGCATCACTGCAGTGAGAAATACTGGAGAATGCCTGAGTGCAGGAAACTGCCCTGAACAAGCTGGAAGAAAAGTTTCACTGGGTAACATCAAGGACACACACCAAGGACTCAGTGAAGCTCAGGGGACACAGCCCTCATCTCTCTCTGTGCTCACTTAACACCTGGGTCTGTCCCCACACCCTTCTTTGCCATCTGCTGATGGAGAAGTGAGGAGGGAAGCAGAGATGGAAACATTCCTCCCAGAGGGGTCTGTTTCTCCTCGGGCAGCCCTCGGGATCTGGAGATAACAACGTGCTTCCTCTGTATTCTAGAGGGGCCAAGAGAGGCAGGGAAGCTCAGAACTGAGTTAGCAGCCGGGTCATTTCCACTCCATGCTGTCAGAGCTCAAGCAGAGGGAGGAGAAGGGCTGTGTGTTGGTTTTTCCCTTCCCAGCTCAACAGGCACTCTGACACCTCAGCATCCTGGAAAACACGGCAGAGGTAGGTGGCTCTCCCCAGGAGCAAAACAGCCTGAACTGTAGCACTTAGAGACAGAGACATCCTGTCAGAGTGGTGGTTTCTGAATAAACCAGCCAAGGGGTGAAAAAATCTGGAAGGGATGGGCATGAATTTGCCAGGCAGAAGAAGAGAGGGTGAGGAAGTCCTGGGAACAAGGACTGGAAAGAGCACTGAGAGACCAGGCAGCCTCTCCATGGTCTACATGGCTCAGCTCTGGGCTCTGCACCATTGAAGGCTCTCCCCACATTCAGGGGTGTTCATCTGGGGAGGCTGGATACCCACTCCTTGCTATTTTTAAAGCTGAATGTTAATATCTTTAATTGCCAGAGCTCCAGGAAGAGAGCCAGAGCTAAAAAGTATCTACTAAGAAACTGCCAAGAAACACTGTTAAACAGGATCTAGGAAAAAAGCCAGGCACAAAAATTTATGATCTTTATCTCTGCAATAATAATTTCTCAGTGGTCAACCGAGGAGCAGAACAAAGGTCACTGGTTTTGTATCAGCTGGAGTTTGTGAAATCCTTTGTTTCCTTCACTGTGAGCTTGCTCTGCAGGTCTCCTGCGGGAGACCCTACAAATGAACACAAAAACCCGACAGTCCAGGCTGACCCATTTGCCCCCATTCTTTCCCCAAGACCCAAAAACTCTGCAATTCCAAGTCAGAGACCTTTCCAGCACTGGACAAAGCCCAGCCTGGATCCTCATCCAGGGAAGAGGCGTGTTTCCCCTCATTTATTAAACAAGATATCCATAGGAATGGTCCAGTGCACCTCTGTGTTGCTAAACCCACCTCACATGAACAGCCACGTTGATTCCATCTAACAATTCTACATTTGCACAGACCCAAGAACCAACCTCATCTCAGGTTTCCTTCTTTCCAGCTTGATGGAGGACAAGCAAGGGACCCTTGAAGACCTCTGCAAATAAATTAAAGGAGAAGAGGCTCTTTTTTTATTATTATTATTTCCTGGTTATACAGTGAAAACAATTCCAGGCAAAATATACATGGTTTGCTTCTTGACATGGCTGCCAGGATTCCCAACTTTACAATGAGGATCAGATTTCAGAACACTTCCAAACCAGCCCCCACAAAAATTAATTGGCTATCCAGGAAACTCTTGGCTTTGGGTGTTGTTTATTTTTAAGGTAAAGTTCTGATCCCAGTGACTGCGGAGGGGAACTTTGAAAATATGATCCCTGTGAGCCTTAATGACTCAGAGGGTGGGATTCAGTGCCTACACACAGGAGCCTGGTGCCATCTGAGATGCCCTTGTATAGCTGAGACATCCCACAGTGCTGGCAAAGGGACACAGAGCCGAGGGAAGACGAGCAGTCCTCAGAAGCAAGAGCTGGAGTCTGGGGCTGGATACCCCAGAGCTTCTAACTTGGCTCTGGGAAACGGTGTTTAGACAGCCAAACCCAGCCCTAACGCACACATATAAAATATACATAATCAAATCAATCAGTCACTCAATCAATCACAGGAGATACTTCCAGATCTTCGGGTTTCATGTCAGCTCTGGAGGCAATTTAAGCAGTATTTCAACACTCAGGACTGTGTTAGGAACACACTATTTGCTTCACTGACACTTCCAAGCATGCTGAAGCACTCAGCTGGCCCGGGCTCCCTGCTCCCACCCTCGCTGCTCATGTCCTCTTCTCCATCCCCTGTTCCTTCTGCAGCTCTGCCACAGATTGCAAGAGAAAGAGCAGAGGATTTGTTATTTTTGTTTCCAGAGGAGAGGTGTGCAAAAGGCAGGAGGCAAAGACTTTCCACTGGGCAAAGCTGTGACGAGGTTTATGGCGCCCTGAGGGGCGATAGAAGGGGCTGGCACATGAACCACCAGCAGCTCTGGGGCAGCGTTACCTCAGAAAGGCAGCGCCCTCACAGAAAAGCAGGATATTTTTAGTTTACCCGGTGTATTTAAATCATCATGGAGTACATTAAAATTATAGTAATTATCCCACCTTCCCATGTGGGATTCTGGGAGGTGATGGATTGGTGGATCGTGTGCTCGCGGAGTCATCTTTGGTGAGGTCCTGCTGCAAAACAGAATTGTTTTGTTTTCCCCGTTTTCCAGCTGCAGCGTTCCTGGCCCATTAATGCCTGCCATCTGAACCCTGGGATCTGCTCTCAAACCACCCTTCCCTCTCCAGCAGCCGCCTCTCACAGCACCCCAGAGCCGAGACAACCCCCGTGGCTCCGACTCCTTCGAAACAAAAACGCTCTTACACGCTCCTGGAGTTGTGAGCTTCCACTTGCAGGCGAGGCTGATGTTTTCTTCATGGCAGCATTTAACCTCTGAATCATTTCTGCTTTCCCCTGCACTGTGGGGAAATGCAGAAAACCCCGATGGTCCCCCAGCCCCTGCTCTCATCTCGCTGCCCCACCAGTGCAGGCAGGAGAGGGGGATTTATTTCACTGCAGCAGCAGCAGCAGCTTTGAAAAAGAACTGTGAAAAAATGCAATTTTTTCACAGGAAAAAAAAAAAAAGATGCATTTTTTCCCAGATCAGAAGCTTCATGTTTCTGATTGCAAAGAAAAAAAACAACAGGGAGGGATTGAACAGAACAATCTTGATGAAGAAACCATTTCCCTTATAAATTGTCATCACCAAATTCTGGGTTATCTCCATTTTTAAATCCTCTGTTGAAGGACAGTGCTTCTGATCTCAAGATAAGGTCTCTTCTCCTTCTTTTTGTTTCTTTTCGTTTCTTTTCAGGAAAACAAGAATATTTGTCTTAAAAATGGTTCCTGATTCTTCTGGATGGATCATAGGCGGGGAGAAGTCCCCAGCATCTCTCCTGGTGGAGTGACAGGTTTCTGCCAAGCCTTGAACTGTTCCCCAGCCTAGAGTGGCCTTGGAGGCTCCCCCAGCCCCCGCTGTGACCTCGGGGTCCCAAACCACTGTGGCTACTCTGAATCCCTGTGGGGTGTGAGACGTCCCCATCGCCCTCCTCTGCACGTGGGAAACCCTGCCAGCATCTGGCCATTCCCCTGCCTCACACCCAAGTCCCCTGGCCCCTTCCCAGCTCCTCCAGCAGCGTGTTCCTGATTATTTACTCTCTCTAAATGCTGCAGAAAAATGCTGCTTCTCCTGAATACTAAGCAAGGAAGGGGAAAAAAAAAAAAAAGCTCATTCCCTTGCTGGACTGTGTTTGTTCTGTGGTTTGAAGTTTGCTGCTGCTGCTGAAAGCTTCTGTGACCCTTGTAGGTATTTGATCCAAGTGACCTCTGGTGTTTGGGGCACTGATACAGTCCCACACCGAGCTTGTTCTTGCACAGGTCTGAAATATCTGTGCATCCATCTATCCATACACATAACTATCTTCCTCTCTCTCTCATTCCAGTGCTATCTGATCAGTTCTTGGCTTTCCTTGCACTTCTTTCATTGAATTAATATATTTCCCCTGAGGATGTGTTCTCCCTCTCTCGGATTTTCTCTCTTTACACCCTGTCATTTCCCTCTCCCTCCTGCCTCCTCCCGACCCGCTCCCCTTCCCTCCGCACTGCCGGTTTGCAGTTGCCTTATGCACCCAGCATAACACACACATATATATATATATTTAAATGGGATGATTTCCACTAATGCAAGGAGTCTGGCCCATTAATTTCAATAGTGGAGCTGACAGCCCAGGCCTGGAGTCTCATTGCCTGGTGACACATGAGTACAGCTGCTCGAACTTGACAGGGAACTGTTTCCAGCGCCCCGGTGCACATCTGCAGGAGGAAGGAAATTCTTTCTGTAGCACTGGAAAAAATAAAGCTGCCTAGATTTCCCTCCCTCCCCCCCCCGCCCCCAGATGATGATATTCATCATTCAAACGTTTCAGCTGAGTGGGTGTTTAATTCAGAGTTTGGAGGGGGACGTTTATGGTGTGTTACGAGCTCTGCTGTTGAGCCTTTGTTCCAACCACGGTGGTGTTGCTCTTACCGAGGGCTTCTCCCAAACCCCTCAGAGCACCGACTACATCCAGCAGTGCTGGGGACCCTGATGTTCTCAGAACCAGCTGCTGAATTCAAACAGAGGATGTGTCTCTCTTCGATGAGGTTGTTGTGTTGATAAATTAGAGCAGGGGGGGACAAGCAGAGGGGTTTATCTGACACGGCTCTAGCAGGACCTTGAACAGACAATGCCAAGCATGGGTCAAGTCCTGGTCTGAGGCATCACTGAGGGCTTAAGGGCTTTGAAGATGGTGAAAGGCCTAGAGGGGAAGCCATATGAGGAGCAGCTGAGGTCACTTGGCTTGTTCAGCGTGGAGGAGACTGAGAGCAGACCTCACCACAGTCTGCAGCTTCCTCCTGGGGGATGGTCAGGCACTGATGTCTGCTCTCTGGTGACCAGGGACAGGACCTGAGGGAACAGCTGGAGCTGTGTCAGGGGAGGTTTAGGTTGGATATCAGAAAAAGGTTCCACACCCAGAGCGCATTTGGGCACTGGAACAGTGTCCCCAGGGAATGGTCACAGCCCCGAGGCTGCCAGAGCTCAGTGCTCTCAGGCACAGGGTGTGATTCCGTGGGCTGTCCCGTGCAGGGCCAGGAGTTGGACTCGATGATCTTTGTGGGTCCCTTCCAACTCAGGATGTTCTGTGATTCCATGGTTTTATGACCAGCTTTGCTGATGGGACCCAGAAGACCAAGTCAGCAAAGCCTCAGGAATTGACTCAAACTTTTCACGGTTTCGCTTCCAGCTGTGCCAGGAAAGTGTTTTCGTTAACACCAAAAAACCCTCCAGCTTTCTTTCCTCAGAGTAAGCTGAATATTCTCACCCACCACATCCTCAGGTACCCAGAAGGACTGAGATACCTGCAGGAGAGGTTTTGTGCTGCAGCCTTTTGGTGAGCTGTGCTCCCTCACTTCACCCTGCAGGTGATCTTCTCCTTCTTGGACAGAAGGAGGAGAAGGACCACAAATGCCACCCATGGGATGCAGCCATGGGGGATAACCTTTAGCTCAAACCTGAGTGAACATGGAAAAAAAAGGGAAGGCCATGGACTCAGGGCTGTTACTTTCAATAAGAGAAGCCAAGTCCACAGGATGGACTGCACACTCCTGTCCCTCAGAGTACAAACCGATGTTTTCAGTCTCTGATGTTCCTTTCCCGTCATTCTGAGCAAAAATCAGGTGCTGAGGATATCGACCTGTCACTATTTATATAATTCTTGCAGCAGCATGCACCAGCTTTGCCTGGAAATGGAGGATGAGCACAGGTCTAAACATGTCACAGAGTGTCAGAAAGTGCATTAAACTCTGGGCATCTCGAGGTGAGACACTGAGAGCTTTGGGCTGGTTTTGGAGCATAATCAGCTGCTTTAACATGGAGGAAAAGGAAATAGCTGCCACTGAAGTTGTGGGGCTGGAATTCAGATGATATTTAGAATACTGGTGAGGAAATATATAGGGAAAAGTCACCCAGGCTGCTGTGCTGCCAAGATCTCCCTGGATTAGGTCTTGGAAAGCAGAATTTTTACACAGTTCCTGCTGAAGGAGAGCAGACTCACTCACAGACCTTATTTCTGAACATAGGCTGAAGAAGTGTAAAGATATGAGCAACTGTTGAAGTTGGCCCTGCTTTGAGCAGGGGGATGGATTGGATTATTTCCAGAGGTCTCTTCCAACCAGATTTTTCTCTGATTCTGTGGTTCTATGCTAACATTTGCTGTAGCTAGGTGGAAGCTGAATTCTGCAGCTGCTAAAATACAGTGGGCTAAAGAGTTTTGACCTTTAGGTCAGAGATCTTATGGGAAACCTCATCCATCCACTCTCCTGCCAGGCTCTGGTCCCCTCTTCTTGGTGAAGGAGAGAATTGGTACAAAATAGGTTTGGCAGTGCCATGTACCATAGATACCATGGCCTTTTTTTTTCCTAAAAAGAGACAAATCTGGTCTAAATCAAAAAATCAAGATCTTCTTTCAGAAGTCTGTTGGAAAGGCAACAGCAAGAACCATTGCTCTGTAACTGAATAACCAAACTCCAAGAGCCAGTCAACTGATCCAGAGTACATATTTGCATTCAGTAATATGGTCATTTATTGCACCTTGTGACCCACTGAAACATCAACAGGGCTTTTCCCTTCCCTGTAGTTCACTGAGTTTCCTTGCAACACTACCCCAGATGTTTGACACAACGAGCTTGGATTTTCCAGAGAAAACTCCTACATATTTTGTGGCTTTCATTTTGTATCTTTTCTAGAGCAGCAAAATCCAGGTGATAAATCAGAGGTGGAAGGGAAGGGACATTGTTTTCCTTCATATAGTTAAGAAAAGCTTAGGTTTTGTGGTGCTGAGACACCCTGGGAAGCTGATGAGCAATTTTACACAAATACCAGTGCTGAGCCAAACTCTGCATTAACAGCTTGAAGGGCCTATGTCCAAGCATCCCTTCCTTCTTGGTTTGGCTCAGAGCAGGAAATTAGGTGTTTCTGGTTTGTTACCCTGTCTCATGATTGGTTTGGGGCTGAAATGATGCAACCCCAGCTTGGGGTGGTGATGAGCTGAACCCTCGTTGGGAACTCTGTTGACTAATCCAGATGGATCTCAGGGCAGTCCCAGGGACAGGAGGCCAAAAGATCATCAGAAATCTTCTCAGCCATGTTATCAGGTTACATCTCCATTCCCAGCACCTTTAAAAGCACATTTAAAGACCCTGCTTTCTTTAGTTGCACCCTGCACAAATCTGGCACTACCTGTATGTGCTGAAATATAATTCTCTTAAACCTGCTGTCCCCAGGAGTCCAGTTCTGTGACTTTGGAGCCACGTGACAACAAGCAGAAGCCTGTCCTCCCCTCTGAGCCTCTTGTCCCAGCCCACAAGCACTGCCAGTCCATGGCCCTGCTGCAGCTTTCCCCAGAAGACAGGGGATGGTGCTCATCTGACCATCTAAAGGGTTCAGACAAGATCAGGTGACTCGTGCTGTAGAAATGACCCCTCCTCTCCACAAAGGGAGCCTTCCACAACCAGTCCTTTAGGAGACATCCACAATGTGTCTGGTGAGATGAACCCTAGTCCAAAATCATAGAGAGATTCCTCCTAGAACCTGGGAGAACGGCCACATTCTTTCCCATCCTCGCTTTCAACTCATTTGAGCTTGTTTGCTTATTGCAGAGCAATAAAACAAATGTACTGCTGCTCCCTTGCCTGTCTCTGGCTTTGAATAAGGCTCTGAAAGACACAGCAGGAATGGATTTGGGCTGCCTTAAAGCACGGGTCACATGGTAAATTATTTATTTGCCTGTTTATACTCTGTAATAAAAAAAATACACAAACAAAACCTTCCTCTTCCCCTCTTAAATGTCCCGATTTATGTGCGTGGATAGTTTACACAACCCCCAGCTCAGTTTGTTTGGGTCATGCTCGGCGTCTGAACAATTTGCAAGCACTTGGAGAGCTTCAGGGGCACAAACAAGTGCCGGTGCCCCTGGTCCTGCAGAGAGGGAACTGAGACACGTTTGGACCCAGCTCCTTGCCAAGGTCACAGGCAGGACAGGATTTCAGGTTCAGAGGAGCAAACGTGGGAAGATCTGCAGAGGATCTGAACTTGGCAGGACCAAAGTCCAGAGGCTGTGTCCTGCCTTGCATCTTGTTTGTTACTCTGGCTGATACACCCTCCTTTTTTCCAGAGGGTTCCTTGGGTCAGGAGAAGATTCTCTTTACAAATTTGCAGCCAGCGCAGGATAACGGGATCTTTCTCTTGAGTAACGTTCATCTTACAACTCCCTTCCTAACCTAAGTGCTGAAGAAAACACAGCCAGAGGTTTCCTGACTTTGGCACTAAATGTGAACTGAGATGTCCTGGCATGCAGCCTGTGAGGGATGGATTTTGCAGTGATGTGTAGGGTGAGCTAAATCCCACCAGAACAGAGGGGCTATTGAAAATTTGCATTGCCCATGAGTCTCCCAGGGCAGATTTTGTCCCAGAATTAATGTAGCTTGTGGACATCACCTTGATATATAAAAGCAGGCTGGGAGTTTCACTTGCTGTCCAGTTGGATGAGTGCATCCCATGTGTCTGTGCCATGGGGAAATGTTGCAGCATAACTTGTCTCTTAATTACCTAAAATGAGCGCTCAGGGCATCCAGCTGGGACTGAGAGCTGAGCTTCACATGGGGAAAGACACAATCAGCTTCCTGAGCTGCAAGGAAGATAAAATATAGTGTTTTGGTGAGAGATCACGTTGAAAAGCAGGTCAGAGAGAGAACAGTCAGCCTGTTGACAGTCAATCAGCTTGTCTTGCTCAGAGTGCTTTCCAGAGCACCTGACAGCATGTGATGTGTTTGCCCTCACAACTCACCACGGGGCTGTCACAGGCACGGAGGAAGCTGCAGGGACTGTTTTCCTCAGGTCTGCCTCAATCTGTGTGTTCCCAGCTCAAACCTGCCCTTTTCTTCCCTTGAAGTCAGCTGCCTGTATAGACCTGCTGAGTGATGGGGGGGAAAGGATGCTGATTGGGGAAGTGCTGGTCCAGAATTACCAACTCCACCGTTTAAAAGGATGGCTCCAATCCCATCCACCCTCAGGAAAGCTGGGTGTTCACACTCATCAAAAATGGTCCTTCTGAATCCTCAATGCTGACCCTTTTCTTCATTGCCACAGGAACCTAAAACATACTTTCCCCCAAAAAATGGAACCTTGAAGGGCCTGGTAATTGCCTGACCCCAGGGAAATGGAAGAAAAGCAACGAACTTCATGGGTTTACCAAGGAGAGCTGGAGGTGTGTTTTCTTTTGTGTTTGGTCAATGGTACCTAAAATGCCACATTCACCAGAGACATGCAACACTTGATGAAGTCTGAAGGAGAATTGACCTGAGGGTTGAATGTGCTGCCCTTTCCTTGTTCTGTTTAACTGCACTTCTTTCTGAGCAAAAAGAACTCACTGACGATTTTCAGAACTTGCATTTCTTCTGCTTCCCATTTTCTGCTCGTACAAAGGCTATTGTATGTTTTTACACTGACTTTAGTCACTATAGCTACAAGAACATGATTGGTACCTTGATATTTGAGCTTTAGTGTCCTTGCTGTGCACGTTGGGATTCAGCTCTTAGACACTGAGTCCTTTAAAATTATGTCAGCATTAAAAGTCGCGGTGGCGTTAATGTCTGCTGCTAAAACTTTGACAAGCTCCAAAAACAAGCATGACAACAAATTCAGGTCTGATGTGGCTGTCTGAAATTCCCTCTAGGGCCACCACAACCCTCACCACAACCCTGCCAGACATGACCACTTCTATGTTTCTTTGCCTTGGCTGCCAACAGGTCGTTCCAAGAGGGAGATGTTCATGGATAGACCACCAGGAAAGAACAAGTAACTGCTGTGGCCACACCCAGGAGCACAGCTCACACCTCTCCCATGGCACAGGGCAGGTGTTGCCTTCCTCAGGCTCAGAGGAGCCACCCAGAGCAGGGCAGTGATTTCCTTCTGAGGAGTATCATGGCTTTGCCTAAGCCCTCACCACACGCAAGGACCTAAATTCAGGTAATTTTGTCACTGCACTGCAGTCATGGGGCTCCACGTGTAGTTGTTCCTCACTCTTCAGGTGACTGTACCCAGGGAAGTGTGGGGTTTGTTGTTCATATTCTTCATGGGAATCTCTGCTGAGAAAAGTCCTCTGGTCCAAAGCAGACCTTGCCAATCTCCAGCTGCAGGAAACATTTCCACGTGCCTGTGCTAGGAAGCATCTCATTTGGTTTATCTCCTTTGTAGATGTCTATCTCTAAGCTTTTCAACCTGAACATTCTTATATCTTTTGCAGTTCAGATCTGTCTAACCAGTCTGGGCAATGGAGACTAGCACACAATTCATCCTGGAGCTGGCATCTGAACCAGAGCAGATGAATCACATCTTAAAAGTGCCTGTTTCAGTCCACTGACTGGAGGAGGGACCTGGGACAATGAGTTCAGAGACAGACATTGGTGCTGGAGCCATCTAAGGAGAGGTGAGTGGGATGCAATCTCTGATTTCTGAGCCATCCCCACCTTTACCTGTGTGAATGAACAGGGCAGAGCTGCACACACAGCTCGGGGGGGATCCACTCCACGCTCACACTGGTGGGCACTGGAGCCCAGAGGGCTGCTCTGGGTGGGAGTGAACAGGTCACTGCCACCTGGAAGCCAGGCTGAGACCCAGAAGCAGATGGGAACACGTGAAATCTTGATTAATAACGATTTGAATGCCTGCTCTCTACAAAAGGCTTCTCATCAGCAGATCTCAGTGTGTCTCATGTGGTCGTCACTGTCTGAGGAGTTACCTGTGATCACTTTGCAGGCAAACAAGTCTCTGCACACCCAAGTCCAAATTGGCACCACGTGTGTCTCCTGAGCAGACCAGACTCCAACCAGCCTTCAAATGCATCATTTTGGAGTCAGATCTGGAGGTTGTCTGGATGCAAATTCAGAGGCAGGTATGGGATCAGACTAGGGATGGCCTGAGGCACAAGGCACATGCCAGGGACAGCTTTATGTGGGGTTTCTCTTTTTTTAATCTTCCATGTCAATCTCCTGCCTTTTCTCTGCCTCCTGTGGCAGGACCTGTCCTGTTCTCCACCCTCCTCTCACTGAAATGCTTGTTGCCTGACTGAGGACTCAGGCTGGAGAAAAGACATTTCTCTTTGAGAACGGGCTCTCCTTGGTCTGTAGTCAGCAGTTTCTGAACCTCTCCACCTTCTCACTGTGAGAGGCATAAAATTTTAGCACATCAGATGAAAAGCCTCATTTAAAAACCAGCATGACCTGGGGGCCTCCATGGATCCCAGAGCCCTGCCTGCCTTGCCACGTGTGTGCTTCCCTCGCAGCCCGGCGCTCCAGACACATTCCCGACACCTGAGCAGCCGTGACAGCCTCGGCAGATCCAAAGGGTGTTTGCACAACTGCTGCAGCTGCCCAGTGGCCAGGCACAGGGTGCAGCTGTGGGAAGCCTGTTGCACACCCAGGGTGCAGCTGTGGGAAGCACCAGCAGCCCAGTGGAGCCATCCAAGCCTGTGGAAAACCCGGCAAGGTGGATGCAATCCGGCGAAATGCCTTTCTTCCACCCGCCCCTTTCTGCTTATCGATCGGAATATTAATAAAAAACTTGTTCAAAGCTCCCTCAGCTTCCCAGATTGCTTGGGAATAGTCCAAGGCTTCAGCCCCAGCCACGATTGTAATGAGGGGACTTGGGGATCAAAAGCATTTTAAAATGGCCTTGCTAATCAATCATCAACAATTGGGCAAATTAAGCCCTGCAGTCTTTCCTCCGCGAGCGAGGGATCTGCCGGACGTGTCCTTAATGAGCAGATTCCTATCCCCTTAATATTCCTTAATACCTTTCTGGAGGAAATGAACCGCAGGGAGACTTTGTTGGTGGAATGAGAGGAATGCAGATAACCGTGGGCCTCTGCTTTCTCACACTGAGGGCTGAGAAAACCCCTGGTGGACATGGGATGTTGGGCACGGCAGGGCAATTTCCTTCCCGAGATCCTGATAACGCTCCTGATAACGCACCTTTGCCCACTGCCATTGCCAAAAGCAAGTGTTTGTTTCCCTTCTCGTGGCCAAGCTGAGCCCTTTCCGTGCTCATCTCCTCCGAGGATCACGTCCATCTGTGCCTTCGAGGATCACGTCCATCTGTGCTGAGGGCTTGTTTCCTAAACCCACCAGGAAGATGAGCACATGCCCAAGGTAATGGCCTTGGAAGCAGATTCCCGTTAATTATTAACACACAAGAGGCAGTGCAAATACCCCAGGAAGGCAGTGAAGCTTGGCTCATCCTGGGGTTTTACTGCGATTGTTGGCATTTGTCACCTTTTTCCGTAGCAGGAGTCGTGGCTCATCCTGCAGCTCCCTCTGGGAGGCCTTTAATGAGTCCCTCTGGGGCTCAAGTTGTGCCAGGGGAGGTTTAGATAAGATATAAGGAAAAACTTCTCCACTGAAAGGGTGGTCAGGCCTTAGAACAGGCTGCCCAGGAAAGTGATGGAATCACCATCCCTTGAAGTGCTCAAAAGCTCTGTGGATGTGGCACTTGGGGGTGGGATTTTGTGGTGAACAGGGTGGTGCTGAGCTTGATGATCTTGGAGCTCTTTTCCAACCTTAGTGATCCAATGATTCTATGACTTGGGACATGGGACATGCCCCCTGTGTGCCTTCCTCTCTTCCTGTGGCACATTTTACTTTTATTTTTGGTCTTCAGTGTGTTGAGAGGGGGTTAGGGAGAGTTTTGAGGCCTGTAGTATGAGATGATGGGTTCTGCAGGCCTTGTGTGCCCACAGACATCTCTCACACTGCGGTACCCCACCCCAAAAATCCAGGCACCAGCACTTCTTGGCAAGCTTGGGAAACTTCTGAGCATGGAAGTCGTACCCGTGTACAGACGTTGCCTGTGTGGAAAGGGACGGGGCTCGTGAGAAGGTGCTCTGGTACATTCAGGTGGATGCAGACACGAATAATTTGGATTCTTTGGCCACTCACTGGAAGATCACCAAATTACGTGTAGGAAAACCACGTTGCTCCTACATGTTAGGACTGCAGTGGTCCAAACACCGAGAGAAGCCTCGGACTCGATGTCACACTCCGGGGACGTTTTCCAGCCGGAGGGAGCACGCGGCGTGGGCAGAGGATTTCAAGGAGATCTAATCCCTCCGAAGGGAGCCCAGCTTGGCAGTGTTTCACCTCTTGAGTGCGATGGCACAGCAATTAGCACAGGCAGCGTTTAGCACCCTCTGGGAGCGGGGGTGGGAAGGAGGAGCGAATCCCAGCTGGAATGGAGAGTCCGGGCACCGCTGGGATGGCAGCGGCTTGGGGACCCCCTCCACCTGCCCTTCCTGGAGCATCCGTGGCCTGTTCCTCCTGCACAGCCACTCAGAATTCAAGGGGATTGATGGGATTTCGTCCACAGGCAGCGAAAGCCGCTATCGATTACTGCAAGGCTCTTAAATGAGAGTAATTCACAGCCCTCTTCAGTTTGGAAGGCAAGCTCTAATTTAATATCATTATGTCTTCATGCCCCCACACATTCCACTGTCTCATTCACTGAGCTTTTATTGGGCTCTGGATAATTTATGGCTAGATATGCTGCCTTTTATCTGACCTATTTTTAGCTATCTTTGCTTTTTACATATTTTTTTTTCCCTGCCATCACAACTGGCAATTAAAGTAAAAAGATTTAAAAAAAAAAAAAAAAAGATCCACCCAGCTTTAACCTTTACTTCTTCTCTTTTGTGTGCTGGAGGATGCTTTTGTTATTGCCACAGCATTTCGAAGACAGGAGTTAACAATAAAAACAATCCCCCAGATTTTATTTCTTTCCTTTTTTCTTCATTTCAACAAAGTGCAAAGCGACTTCGACCCAGCAGCTGAGTACTCCTAAGTCATTCCATTTTCCCTCTGTAACTGAGGTCCAGAGACTTTCAGAGACTTTCCCTGCAGGAATTCAGGTGTCCTCAGTCCTCAAGAGCTTCAAAGGAGGTTGGTGATGGACACTCCCAAGGTTGGACCCCAAAGTTTTCAAAGCTCTTTGATCCAGAAGGAAAAACATGGACAACTTGTACCTAGGGGTCCGTGTGGGTGTGTGCATTTCAATAAGGAATGTTTGTTTTCTGATAATATAAATATACATCATATTTTGGGTTTATAATCAAATTCTACAAGAATAGAATATATACTGTACATAGTTTTATTTATAACTGAAATGTTATTATTTAAATGTTGGATATTTGAATGTCTCAAACATTGGAATTATTTATCTGAAACAGCTGAAGAAATTAAAGGAACATTTCAGACTTTGAAGGCTGAAGATGTCCTTGTGCCCCTGAACCTTTGTTCGCTTTTTCCAGTAATAACAGTTGATCTGCCTTTAAAAAAGGCAACCAAGCCACTCCAGATATCTATTTTTCATGCTGTTTGGATTACAAGTAAGGCCACATGATGGTGTAAATCACTCCCACTGACTTCAAAGCTCTTCTTTCCTAAACTTTTTCCACTAAAATTTTTGCTCCATGAAATCTCTCCGTGGGGAAAGGTTTGGCCTTTGGCTCCCAGGCTGCAAGCGTTGGGTGCTGCATCCCTGGAGTTCTCCTCTGCTCTCCAGGGACAAACCGAGGTTCTCCCAGGCTGGGATGCCCAGCCAGCAGCTCTCAGGGTTGGTGGATGGAGAGGAGGGTGGTGGCACTGCTGTGGCACACTGGGGGGGACAGGGCAGCCCCAGGGAGGACACACAAAGAGCAGTTTGGCCAAGGGCACCATGTAACCATTACAGGAGGGACTTGCGCGCTGTGGATGAAGGTGGGTGGTGTCTGAAAACACAAAACTTTCCATAGGATGGGTGAGATTTTGTTGGGATCCAAGTCACCTGCAAGGGCTTGGAAGTTTTAGCAGAACTCATCCATGAGAAACTTTTCTTTTGCCTCCATGCAGCTCAAGGCACTCAGAAACGTTCCCTTTGGCTGAGGAATTTTATACAGTTTTTCACTGCTCCCTTCTTCACCTTTTCTGTTCACTCCCCACCTCTGTAAACTGAGGCAACCCCCCCCCCCCAAGTTCTGGAATGTCTCACTTCAGGCCTCCCACATTTACTTGCAAAAAGTTCTGCTATTCTGAGGCTTTTCTGATATTTTTAAGAAAAATGTCATTATGTTGATATTTCCTCCATACAACAATCCCAGTTTCTGGACGTATTTTTAGGCATATTTTGTTCATAACTATTAGATCACTGTCATGTTTCTTTTTTTTCCCCTTCTGCATTTCTGGTAAATTAAGAATTACCTCGTTTCATTTCTAAAAGCATCCATAGCTGAGCGTGACACTATAAATATTACTTGTAATTAACTCTGATATTGATATAATTATCCCAGATGAATAGCAGAGTGTTAATTAAACACACTGAACACACACAACTTCCCAAGTGCCAAAAATCCATCGTTTAACTCGAACTTCTGCTGAGCCACGGCTTGACTTCCATGGGCGGCTGCCCCGTGCCGTGGATCCCCCTGGGTGTGCCAAGGATCCCGTGGGGATTCCTGGCTCATCCCAGCCCCGTGGAGGGAGAGGAGGGATGCTGCAGAGGTGCTTGGTGTCGGAGCTGCACGTTCCCACACGTGGGACAATCGTGACAGTGCCGCTAAGGAGAACCAAGGATCACGAGGCACATCTCCCTCTCCGCAGCCAACACGGAAAAATCATGAGACTGGATTTGGAAAAAAACCACCACGGGGTTTTTAAAGACCATGAGTGTTAGTTGTTTTCACAGATGAGTTTCTCTCAAGCAGCTTTCTCCAGTCACGAGGGAGAGGAACATTTTTTTTTTAAATATAAGAAGGGAAAAAAAGTTCTTAAACTGATAAATAATCACCAGGCTCCAGGAGCTGGGGGTTTTGAGCAGACACTGCATGAGGCCATGGGTGGAAGGTAAGTTTTAAAGGATATATTTTGTGCTTGAGTCACTCTGCAGCTCTCCAATCACCGTGCACAGAGAAGAAAATAACAGAGAACAAATCTAACATAAACACTCTAATCCCACAACACTAAAATATGAGGAGGAAAATATGTGGCAAGAGTTTACTCTTGTGTCTGCCTGCTTATTGTGTTTGCCTGCTTGTGAGACACTGTGCAGGCTATTGTACCAACCCTCAGGCAAAATCTTTCCTAGCTGGAATACACAGCAAAAACACTATAAATAAATAATGTGAGGGGCTTTAAAAAAAAAAAAATACAACCTTAAATCACCTGATACCATCTGATTAGAACATCCAACTGCTGTATTTAAAGAAAAGGAAAAAAGATTAGGAGTATTTTATCACTGAAGGTAATGTGGAGTTACTTTGGAGATCTCCTTAGGAGAGAGAAGCTCCCTGAGAAGAGCAGCTGCTGCAATCTGTGCTCTGCAGAAAACTCATGGACATAGGGAAGGGAGTGAAAAAGTGGTGTGTAACCCAGGTCATCAGAAGGGCTCTTTTTAGGTTACATGGTGCTTTCCTCATAGCTTATATGGGCTTTTTTTAGGATATGTGGTGCTCTCCTGCTGCGTTACACAGGCTCCTGTAGGATGCGTGGCTCTTGCCCTCTGGGTCATTGGGGTTTTTTACGGATATCTGGTGCTTGCCTGCTTGGTTTTACCGAGGTGCAGAGGTGAGCAGAGCTCTGTCACTCCAGTGTCACCCAGATAGAGTGGTACCAGGACAGAAAAACTACAGCCACATCAGGTCCAAGCCTCCCCACTGCCCCAAAAGCTGATTTTTGGGTGCTGCAGTTGCAGGGCAGGCTGGTGGCAGGTGCTGAGGTGGGGAAAACGGAGTGGTTTGAGTTCACAGGGCCATAAAATCAAGGTTGGAAAAGGCCTCTGAGATGATTGAGTCCAGCCCAGCAGAGTTTTTGCTGGACATCAGACCAGGTCAGGCCCCACCAGGGCCAGGAGGAGGGCTGGGCTGTGCTCACCACTGTGATGAGTGTGCACGTGCTCTGCAGGGAGAGGAAGTTCACCGAAATCCATAAATTAGCTGGATCTATTATCACTTTTAAATCAACAATGCACTGGCTCACAGTGCACTCTGATACCTCCGAAACAGCATAAATAATAAATGCAAACAGCAGCAATTTCTCAGTGCAGTGGGGTTTGGCTGGATCAGTATCGATCCCTCTTTACAACTACATATTGTCACAGACAAAAAAATAAAACATTCCTTACTCACAGAGTGGTTAATTACTGCCTGAAATAAATCAATATTAACTGGCCAAGAAACATAACCCATTAGGTGTGTTTAAAGTGAATCAGTCGATGTGATTTTTTCAGGAATTATTTTGGAGGAGGGGAGTTATTTACATTTCTAGGTGTGAGGAATTTGGGTCAAAGAAACCTGTGGTACTGATAACAAGCACTTCGTTAACTAATTAAGCTGATAAAGCAGCTCAGTGACTGGTATAGTTCACTGAAAGTTCAGATTTAAGCTGACCAGAAATGCAATTCTCAGAAAAATTTGAAGACAATCAATCAATTAATAAGGAAAAAAATCTTGCTGAAGAAAGCATTTCTTTCAGCTGGGAACTAAGGAAGTTCTTTTGACTTTGAAAGATTTGAAACACTTGTAAAAGCTAGGATTAGGAAAAAAATAAAGCCAAGAAACTAACTTTAAGTGAAATATTTTTTCTTGATTTTATAATCTTGTAAGGCAAACATCAGATTTTACTGAACATGATTCCTACAGACTCTTTTTTTTTTTCCCCCAAATTATTGTTATTTTAGACAATTCAACAAAAGCTGACGCAAATCTGCACAGTGTTTCTGGATAGCTGTATTTCCTTTTTTCCCCTAAAAAAAGGTTTGGTAAAAAAACTGGCACTGCAATTTAGAAGTGTCTGAATAAGAGAGAGCAGAACCTCGTGTTCCTTTCCTCCTGAAGTGTCCCTGTGCTTTGTGCCGAGGATATTATTAGGACATTGCCGTCCTACAGGAAAAATCCCAAACTGAGCTCGGGGCCTCGCCGAGTGCCTTTGCAAAGGAAGACTTTCTTCAAAGCCCTTCAGAAGGGGGGATTGAAAACCTCAGAGGAAGGATGGAATTGAGGGGGAGGAGAGGACAAAACCCACCTCGTGGCAGAGCCACGTGCTCCTGGCACAGAGAGGATGCACCTCCCTTAACGTCAGGTACCCAAAGCTGCCGTGTGCCTCGGATCCATTGGCCCCACACTCACTTTATGATTAGTGAAGAAAAATAGATGCTTCTAGGATGAGGTTTTTCTGCCCTAAATTATGTGATAGATTTAGGAGAAGAAACCCATGCTGGGCTGGTTGTCTGTGGAAGCGACCCAGAGTGGTCCGCTCTTCTCCGTGTTTGGGACCAGGAGCAGCAGATGGAGCTGCTCTTTGCATCCCATCACCTCTTCCTGCTCAGGCCTTTTACCTGGGAATGCCTTCAAAAGGCTCATCACCTCTGGCTGAGTTACAGCCTCTCAGCCAGAAAAACACCCAGACGTGATTTAAAGGCTTCATGTGCAGTTGTGAGGAAGCACTTTCACTGGTTAATCGCTCATGCTGTTAAAAATTGTACTTTATTTCTGCTTCCAATTTTTCTGGCTCTGCCTCTCACCCTCTGGTCACTGCCCAGCAAGGGCTCCCTGTCCTCCAAAACCTGCTCCCTGCACAGATACTGGCAGACAGATCAATATTAAGATATTCAATGCCTTGTAATTTTCTGTTGGATAAGCCGAGTGGACCAAACTCCTTAATTCTTTACTCCTACTATGGAACAAATGGCTGCTCCCAAACAGCCTCAGAGACCTGGGTTTGGTGCTTTTCCAGGGGCTAGAGGCACTTTTAGCACTCTGCCAAATGGCTGGAGCCCTTGGGTCTTCTATGTCAACAAGAATCTTGAACCCCAAGTAGGGTGAAGGACACATGCCTTTTTCACAGCCAAGCAGAAAATTCAGGTTTTTCATTTATAAGACCAGCAAAAGCAGCAGGAGATCCTGGGTTAGGAGCCATTTTGCAGCTTGTCCTTCTTAGCTGGAAGATGTGAACCGCAGGAACCTCTGAGACCTGCTGTGAATTCTGTTCTTCAGGCTTCACCACGCAGCCTCAGGCCCAGCCCACCCAGAAACATCTTCTGTGGCACCAATACAACCTGGTGATCCAGCACTGCCTTGGTGACGTGTCCCAGGAAGCCCCAAAATGTGATCCAGCCCTTTCCATGGGAGAAATGCAAGGTGGGTGGTTTGCCAGCACAGACAACGCTCAGGATGCGACGTGAAAGCAAAAAACTGACTTGTGAAAGCCACCATGGAGCAAAACAGGCTGGAAATCCTGGTTTATCCCAACCCACCACAGGGGCAGCTGCAGTTCTGTGCTGCACCACACTCAGCTCCACGGCAGATGGTTGGGAAGGCGCTGCCTGGCTGCCCTGGGTTTGAGCAGCCTCCCAAAGTGCTTCCCTCTGTCACTCCCTGACCGGCTGCACAATCAGCACTGCCCTGGCAGGTGGTGGGCTGGTAAACAGAGTGCTTGGACATTGCCTAGTGACGTCCTGGCACGTGCTCCAGAGTCCTGCCTGTTGGACAAATACCTTGTTTTTCTCAGGTTTCTCAAGAGTAAAGCGATAGTTCAGCTTCTGTTTAGTGACAGTGGCCAAAGGGACACTCAGACACTTCAGCCCATTGTTGCTTCTTTGGGGTTTGTGCCCCTGCACAGGCACTGGAGGTGTCCAGCCAAGAAATTTCAGTGCTCTGGCAAAATCATTCTTGAAGTATGTGAGATAACAAGAATCTTTGTGAACGCCCTGGATGTCCCTCAAACATTTGTTCTCGGACACAAAGGTCGATGTGGACCCCGGTGGGAGGGAATGTCCCCTCTGCACCAGGGAAGGGAAACCAAGGGCCAAGGAGAGGAATTGGAGCAAAGCAGTGGTGAGGATGCACCTGAACACCCCCTCCTGCAGAGATGGTCTGGAGGGACTGAGCCCACGTGCTGGAATCAAACAGCCTGGTGGTGTTGGAGAAGCTGCATCTCCGACCTGGGTGAAAGGGAACAAATGAATGAATAAGGGACTCACCCAAATTGCACAGTCCTGGGACAGGCTGACACCCAAACTCATCCCTCCCCAGGCTGGGGTGAGGGCTGAGGTGCAGGGTTCTGGTTTGAGCTGCTCTCGAGCAAAGACGTCAGGCACGCTGGCTCAAGGCTTCCATTTTTTACTGCAATGCCGCCGCCTGCCAAATCAGCTGAGCCGGGAAAACAATCTATAATTGACTACAGAGGCATGAGGTTATAATGATTTACTCCTTTTCTGAAGCAGGCACATAACCTCTGCCAATTAGCCAAAAGTTAGAAAGATTTTCTAATGACAAAACATCCAGAGGAGGAGGGACTTGGGTGGGGAGGGGGGAGTTGTGACTGTGAATTACCGGAGTCTGAGCTGCAAGTCACGGGAGCTTGAGGTCTAATGATCAAAGAGGAGAAGGTGAGGGGATTTTTCCAGTTGGAAATGGGAGGCAGCCTGGAGCTGGTTAGAGGGTTGGAGGGTTTTCCTTGCTGGTTAGAGGGTTGGAGGCTTGCTGCTGTGCCCTTCTTTCCCCACCATCACCCAGCACCTACACGTGATGCTGTGGTTCATGGCAGGCAGAAGCAGAGTTAGTAGTGGACATCTGTCCTCTCCCATGGGAAATCTGGTGGCTGAGACCTAGGGCAGTGCCAGGGCCAGCTCTGTGTTGGGACAAGACCAGCTGGCCCCAAGGAGCAGTGCCAGCATGGCAGCAGCCAAAGGGAGCTTCTTATTAATGGGGCAAGAGAACAACTCTTCTCCATGCAGCCTGAAGAGCTGAAGTAGCTTGGAGTATTCCCATGTTGAACACAGAGAGAAATCACTTGCAAGTGCCATTACCTGGGACCCAGGGAGGAGACAAAGGTCCTGCTTCTCTTCCCATCCCTCTCGCACTCCTCTCCCTCACTCCCAGCTCTGCTGTCCTCCCTCTTCTCTTGTGGCTGCTGGACTCCTCCATGAGTGGCTTCAGGGAGAAAAATAACTTTGCCAGGAAAAACACCACAGGAAAAGGTTTTTTTCCAATGTCATGAGTTGAACTGGCTCAGCCAAACCCTGAAGAGTGTCCCTGCCATGAAGAAAAGATCTGGGCTGCCTGGTGTGAGCAGTGGAAGAGGATCAGGTGCCCACAAAACCTCATGGAGATCTGCTGCTGTCATCATTGCAGGGCAGGCAGGGAAGGAGCTGGGAGAAGGCCAGAGAGCCTGTGGGTTCATCTTATTGGAGTCTGGTTTATATTTCTTCACAGAATCACAGAAGGGTTTGGGTTAGAAGGCACCTTAAAGATCACCTAGTTCCAACCCCCTGCCATGGTCAGGGCCACCGTGCTTCCTGGGATGCAATTCCTAGAGAAGACTGAAGGAAAGCAGCTTTGCCATCAAAATCCAGATCCCTGAGTCACTTGGTGCAGTGAGTGCAAGAGAGAACCTGCTCACTCCAGTGCCTCTGAGATCCCACTCTGCTGAACAGCCATGAAATCAATGGTCTTAGCTGGCTATTGATTGGACCCAGTGGGTGCAAATCTGACCTTGACCCTCTTTAATCTTGATGGATTGGCCACAACTTCAGCAGCACAGAGCACTGAGGCTGGACTTTGGGAGCCAGGGTTTGACAGCATGTGCTGCATACTCTGTTTTTCAGATCCAGCTGTGCTGGAAACATAAATCACAGCTTTGCACTTCAGATGTTCACATCTCTATGTATGTAATAAGTAAAACATATAACAAATATCGCCATATACTCAAACTAGGGTACACAAAAAGGGAGTGATTCCAGCTTCTGGCCCTTCCACATCAAAAAAGCTGCAGGATTAAACACAGGTGCAGGATCCTGACAGTGTGCAAAGTGGTGAGAGGGGTTGTGTGTGTTTGCTGCATGCACCACACTCTTCCTTGTCCATGGCAGCCACTGCTGCCTCTGGCAGAGCCGATGGAGACTTCAAGATCTGACGCACTTAGACAAGGAAAGGGAAGTATCCGATGCCTTGTTCTCCTCACGAAATCAGCCCAAGCTTAAAAAAAGAGAAACCAAGCCAGCCTCTCTGCTCAAGATAGGGAGCCCCTTCCTTCAGCCCTCTTGGCTCTGCATGCTTTTCACTCCACCTCTCGTGTTTACTATCACGTCGGGCACAAACATATTTGTTGCTAGGAGGAGTCCCGGGCGAGATTAGCTATCTCGAGAGCCAGAGCACAGCAGGCTCCGTGCAGAGATTGCTTCAACTGGAAATTCAGGGCTGAGGGGAGCGAGGGCTCAGCAGCAGATCCGCTCAGAGGAGTCAGGCTCTGAGCAGCACCACCGGAGGAGCGGTGTCCGTGAAGCCTGCAGCCCACGCTCCCGCAGCTCCCACGCAGCCCACGGCAAGCCCCGGCCCTGTGATGCCAATCCGTGCAGGAGCCAGGTAGGCAGGAGGAGCCTTGAAGGGGAACAGCGACACAACAGCCTTGGGGAACCCTGCAAAGGCCACAGCTACAGAGCACATGGCCCCTGTTGAACAACCTCACTACATCTGGCTTCCCAGGCAGCCCAACAGGGAACCAGGGCTGCACAGCTTTCCTGGGAGCACGCGGGTGCCCTGTTCCACACCAGCCTAGATGTGGCCTCTTTGACCCCTGGGCAAATGCTTCAGGGGCAAGGCTCTGTGTAATGACAGCCAGACCCCATCTGTGCTGGTGTAGGAGGGCTTTAGGACTCGGCTTTAGGACAGAAATAACTCCCTTGGCAGTAGGTACAGGGAGAAAACACACGGAAGGGAAAGCAGGCAGCATGTTGCCTCTTTATTATCTCGTGAAAGAAAATTTATGTCATGCCCCAGAGGGATCCAAAGCCCTATGGAACACATTTGCACAAGTTTTCATGGGCTTCTGGCTACATCCAGAGCAATCTGGGCTCATGGGGGGAGTGGCTCTGCCCTGGCACAGCACCTTGGCCTTGGCTCTCACAGGTGCCCGGCCCAATGATGTGAGATGGTCCTCGCGTGGTGTTGTGTTCCCCAGCTGCAAAAACTCCCCTGAATTTCAAAGGCTGCAGAAATTCCAGTGTCTGTTCCAAGCGTGTTTGTTTTCCTTGGGTCCCTCTCCCTACCTAATTTGCTGTTGTGTTTATTGGAAATAGGAGACACATTCTTGCCGGAGTGGGAAGCGCTGTGTTTAATGGAGCCCTCCGAGAAGGTTAGAGCAGGAGCATTTCTTGAACAAACAAGCCTCACACTGCACCATAATCTTCAGGCTGAAATGAATCACGGGCTCCAGGTAGTGGTGGGGACTGTGACACGTGCAATTTGCATCAGGCCTTCACTAAACAATCATTTGGAGGCCGATGAATACAAAGGAGGCTTGGCTCTTATCAGCTTTGATCGCAGAAGCGCTCACAGGAAAAAAATTATTGAGCATCTACATGAGCAAAACTCTTTGTCTTCTTCAGCTGAATTGCTACTTTCATTTGTATTTAATAACATGGTATTTGCTCCCTCTCAGACAGCCGTTTGCAAGGTTGTTCAGATCCAAGGCTAATTTGCTCAGGCACTTGGCTCTCCCAAAGTGATCGCTGAAACTCCTGGTACACACAGTACTTTTCTTGAATGTTAAAGCATTTAAAGCTTTTTTTTATTATTATTTTTTTTCCCCTTGTCCGTGCCTTGAGTAAGTATTTACACCTAGTCAGAGACAGCATATAAACAAGTTAATGTTTCGACTGGGGAATGTTTTACACCTCGTTACACAGGTGGAAATGGGGCCTGCGCAGAGCAGGGCCAGGCTATTTCCAGTAGGTCATTTTCTTGTGCTGGTCAGCCCTTATTTTAGGCCAGCCCTGCCCCACAGAGGTATGTGCAACCACGCCACTGGGTCCTGCCTATTTCTGGGGGCTGCTGCTGAGTTTGCATCACTGAAAACCCGGAGTTATTTTCAACCCAGCTTTGGCCGAGCAACAAAAGCAAATGGATCTCCATGCACGGCCTCTTGTGGGGGCACCAGCTTGGAAATCCCACCAGAGAAAGTTGTCACAGGTGGGTCAAGGGCCTGTCTGACCTGAAGGTGCCCACAGTATGACCAAGACTCATCTGACATTCGCAGTCTCTCATCACACAAAGCAGAAAAACACCCAGTGTCACATCTCACCACATTTGGGAACCAGCCCTTTGAACATCAGGGTCTGCAGCTGCTGGTCAGGCCTTGGGCTGGTATTTTTGGTCAGAGGATACAAGCCTGCTTTGAGTGGTGAATCTGTGGTGTGGGTTGTGGCCACTGAACAGCTGGTCTCCTTCTTCCTGCATTGCTGGGAGTGATGAGAAAGCAGGGGCAGAAGGGATCATTGTATTCTCTCCTCCAAGCTCCTGGATCCAGCAGACCCCATCTGTCTGAGGTCCAGCACTCAGGAACCAGTGGCATGATCAGAAAACACCCTGCCTGGATCCCAGGAGATGGAGCATGATCCCCTCCCCACAGTGGTTTTAACCTTCACAGTTAAGGGGAACACACAAATCCTTTTCCCTGGCTGGAGTTTGACTGGCCTTGCACTCCAGCACCACTTCTTGCTACGGCTTCTCTGATGGATTAAACACATGCTTAATACCTGTTTTTGTTTTGGTTTTGCTCAAGAGAAGGTACTTATGAGCTGCAGTGTCCTCTCCATCTTCTTCCTGATAAGCCAAACAGCTCGAGCTGTGCAAGTCTCGCATAAGCCATTTCTTTCAGCCCTTGTATCATTTTTGTGGCTGTTTTTGGCACCTTCCTCAATTTTTCAACTTCCTTCTGAAAACGTGGGCATCAGAACAGCACTCCATGTTCCAGCTTTGGGCTCGGCAGCTCAGACACTGTCTAATCAGCAGGACCATTTCCAGTGTCAGTGCCTCGGAGGAGGGAGAGGGGGAGGGAGGAGGAATCCTTGGCAGCAAGCTGTGCTTCATCGAGGGCCCTCAGCTTTGGGATTCACACTCTTTTCCCAGCCACAGAAACCAGCCTCTGTCAGAGCAGATCTGTTTCCACAAGCTGCCTCCTCGGAGTGCAGGGAGACCTTGTCTTGTACCCTCCAGGACTCCTGACTGGGCTGCCCCGGGCTTCAGCTGGTTTGGTGTTTGCCTCTGCATCGTGCAAATATGTACACGGACGGCCTGACCGCCACCTTTCACAAGCCTTAAAAATCAACATTCTGGCCTAATGCTGCTCTCCTCTGCCTCCTGGCTCTGTAACAGGTAAGCCTGAACAACCCTGAGTGTCAGGACGCCGGCCCGAGGCAAGTTTCTGCCCATCTGCGTGGAGGCTGCACAGCTCAACGAGCGAACACCGGGTTATTTATGGCAATTCCCATGTCCTCAGCAGCTCTCTCTTTCGAGGATGGTGTCACTGTCGCTTTGCTGCCCTGTCACCACGCCAGGCCTGAGCTCTCACACCAGTTTCGAGCCACCCTGGCAGCAAAGGAACAGATGACTGTGTGGTTGTTGGCATCCCTGTGCCCAGCAGGGAGGCAGGGAGTGCAAAGGTGCCTGTGCAAGCCATCTGCAGCGGCAGCCTCTCCATTCCTTGCTGCTCAAGCAGGGTTTCTCATGGCAGATGGACAAAATCCCAAGGTCCTGGTGCTTTGTTTTTGGCCCTGCTGCACTTCTGCAGCTTCTCCCGAGCTCTCATGATCACGCCCAGGAGCTGATCCCTCCACCAGGGTAAAAGAGGTGTCGTTGATAAATGATCTTTTTATTCCCTGGGCCTGAGCCTTCCAGGCTGCCATGCAGAAAATCAGGCTTTCCACAGTGCTACATATTTAATCAGTGCATGAAAAGGCAACTCATCCAGAAGGACGAGCAGAGAAGTTCCTCCCAACTCTGTCCTTGTGGCTGCATCCCCAGGCAAGGCTGTATGGCTTTGCAAAGCAATAGATCATCCCAGCAAAGCAAGTGAAGTAATGTCTTACTGCAAGAGCCAGGCTTTTCCAGTGCTTTCCTAGAATGGAAAACACTTTCAAACTTAGTTTCCTGAGCACCACCCTATTCATTAGTAAAGTCATGGATCACCTTCTGCTGCCCACCAGCAGGCAGCCACTTTTCCGTGAAAGCTTTTTCTTTTTTCACAGTGGCCTTATTCTCTGAGTGCAGAAAGAAGGCCCAAAATAGCATGTTTTGGAATAAATTCCCTTCCCTGTTACGTAAATGGGAACTTCAGGTTTCTCTCCCTCGACACCTTTGCTGTTCAGTCCGTGTTTCCAACGGAGCAACTGGACCAAAGTGGGGGACTCTCAGCCCCAGAGCTGAATGAAATGAGAGCTGTGGCTGAGACCTGTCAGGAGAGCCACAACACTTCAGAGATCGCTAATCACGGAGCAAGTGAGGGAAAACATCAGATCCAGCCAGCTGCCAGCATCGTCACCAAAGGAAACACTGAAGAAATAGACCAAAAACAGGAAAAAATCTTTGGGAATCAATCCAGATTTTAGTGCAGGTTTGATAGACATAGGTGTGAGTGAAGGCTTTACCCACTGGAGCAATGTGAGATTCTCCTTTTGCCTCCCATTTTCCCCATCTTTAAGCAGCTGAGGAATGTGTTGCCCATGCTTGGTACCCACAGGTGCTCTGGGAACAATAGCAGCCTGGGCTGGATTCAAGATACGCCCAGAAAAACCATCACTCATCGCTGCTAGACACTTTTATGGAGCTCCTCAACTTATCCCTCGAGTGTCTTACAAATATCAACATACAAATCCTCACACTTCCTTCCTCTAAGAGGCTGTTATTGCCTAGACTTTAAAAGTAAGGAAGCTAAGGCTGAGAGGTGAATAGACTGGCCAAGATCACAGAGGAAATGTGTGATCTTTGTGGTCTGGACACTCCTGACCAACAAATCCTTAACCTGGCTTCTTGCCCGTGGCAGATAAGAAAGGGTGAAGGTTTGAGTCATGATTTTAAGGGGGATATTCCATCAGCTTTACTGTCCCCTGAAGAGACCAGGGATGGTGGGTCACCATCTCTGTAGGGGCTGGTGGGACACGGACCCCATGGGCACGTGGCAGGATGAGAGCTCCTCCCCTGCAGGCACCCCAGAGTTCTCTTGGGAATCCGGTGGAGAATTCTGCACTTTTGTTTTTATAAAGGCAGGTGCCTGTGGCCCGTCCTATCCGGCTGGATGAAATTCAAGGACAGCCCAATAAACCCCTCTGCATCCTCTGCAATGGCTTTGCTTTGTTTAAAGCTGGCACCAATTTAAAGTTCAGTACTTGAGGCTCTGCTCCTGCATCTTCCCCGAGACGACAGTGAAGATGGCAGCACTCAGAGGAATTACTGGCTGGAGCACAACTCGGGCTGTATGATTTTCATTAGCACTAACAAGCATTAAGCAGCTGATGTCCTGCTCAGGAAAATGACTGTATCTCCAAGTACTCATCCCAAATGGATGTGCTAGGGGAGCAACGGGCTCTGCAGCCTTGGATTTCTCAGCTCTGCAAAGGGCTTTAACTCTCCCTGGGTTTTCCCCTCTCTTGTTTTAGTGATGGTGACATTTGATAACAAGCCTGTGTGTGATTTGGAGTCTGCTTTCCCAGCTTCCCCAGTCATGTTTCCCAGCTCCCCCAATCTGCTTGTTTTTTTTAATTTAAATGAGCCCATGGATCCTGAAGCTGAAAACTGTGCAACACATCACTTCGGTTTTTAAGATGGTTTTATGAGTCTCTCATCCCTGCAAGGAACACTGAAGAAGCAAAAAGCACCACAGCACCACACAGCCCAGCCCTACACAGTGCAGCCAGCCAGCCAAAGTACCCCGTGTATCTTGTGAAAGAAAAGGAGCACTGTGTCCAAATATCCTTTTCCAAATGTTACTGTTTCCAGGTGAAGACAATTGGGAATCTCTACGGCGGTTCTCCGTACAAGTAGAGGAAAAGGAGTCGCGCTGGGGGCTCCGCTCATGGTCGCGTGTGGGCAGGAAAGACCTGGGTCCCTGCTGGGACACGGCTTTTTATCCCTCAGAAAGACACCACCCTCCTTCTCCTGACTCCCTCCCACCACAGATGGTTCAATTGGCTAGCAGAGATGTCATTTTCACCGGATTGGTGGGTATCAGTGGGGTGATTCTTGGGCATCGAGTGATTTGTAAGTCTGCACCCAATCAACAAATTACTTTCATCCCTCTATTATAAGGAGCTCTGATGGACGTTGTCCTTCCTGGATTCTGGAGCTTTCTAACTTTTCTCCATTCCCATCCCTTTAAACTGAAACAACCACTGCCCCTTTCCCATATCTCAACACCAATACAAAGGATTCTCCCAACGCTGTTTTCCCAAGAACCCTTAACATTCTATTATAGCGATTACTTAATTAACAGTTTAAACAATTAACAGACAATTAACCAAGAACTTCAAATGCTTGCCCAACTATGAAAACCAACCCAAGTCCATTCATTTATAACACTTGTTTTTCAAAAATAAAATTTGATGGAGATGTTGTTTCCTCAGTTAATCTCAACACGCTGTAAAGTCTGACTTACAATTTTGGGGTGGTTCAAGTCTTCTGGGACTAGCAAGGCAGCAAGAGGCCTGTGAATTGGCTTCTGGTGAGGTTGGGGAGGTAACAGGATGCTTAAATTGAACAGGGGCTGTTGCTCTGCCCTTGGCCATACCCATGTCCCCCCCTTCTGCCTGCAGAGGAAGGGCTGGGGGCTGATGCAGAGGGGTTTATTGGGTTGTCCTCACCCCACAGCTGAAACAAGGATGCTCTGCTGACCCTGCCTACCCCTGCAATGAAAGGCCTCTGCCCCATGGAGCAGGGTCCTTGGGGAGTCACTGCCTGCAGCTCGGCTGATATTTCCCCTGCTGCAGGTGGAAGTACCAAGGAGACAACCGGACCAAGTGGGAGACCAAGGGAGGTGGGTTCATCTTCTGATCACCATGCTTGGTCCACACACCCTGCACACTGTGTTGGGTGCATTCAGGGGTCCCAGAAATGTATTAATTGAGCTGGATTGAGTGAATTTATTGCTGACATCAGTGAAAATCGAAGCGCAGCTGAACAGGCGTGAGCGCTCACCCTCTTCGTGGTCAGCGGCCGTGGCAGAAATTCCCTCTGGTGCTGCTGCCCATCCCATCAACACCATCAGCCCTTGCCTCACCTTCAGGGTGAGGGGTGATTCATGGTCTCCTGGTGGGTCTGGGAAAGCCTGGTGGGTCTGGGAAAGGCTGGTGGGTCTGGGAAAGGCTGGTGAGCCTGGCATGGTTTGTGCTCACAGCTCATCTCTGCCGCCGGTGTTCGCCGGCAGCCGCAGCTCGCGCCCGAGTGCCGAGGAACGAGGCCACTGCACCTCCCTGAGCAGCCTCGGAGCTGCTGGGGTGGTTTCATCCTCTCTGCAGCCAAGCGAGCAAGAGGCAATAAATAACACCTCCATCCAGGGAAAAGGCAGGCGTTATGTGTAACAGGGGAATCCAGCCACGCTGGTGAGTGGGACTGGCTTCCGAGGAGAGACAGGAGAGATGAATGATAACACATAGATCTCAGCTAAATGGCAGCCCTGAGAGGCAGCACCTGAATCTATATGCTTTTCAAGAGCATACCCTAAGATGAAGAATATTTAGTGGCAGGCCAAAGGAACAGCAGTGAAGAAACTGAAGTTTTTTCAGTCTGTCTTAGTGTGAAAAATAAAGTCCGTGTGGATACGCTGGAAGTGATGAACGCCGAGTAAGGAGATGCCTGGAGAGTCTGAGCACAGGCAGAGCAGCCAGGATGGAAAAAGCAGGTTTGCCTTTGTGGTGAGTGGCAGGAGAGGGCTCATCAGGGGCTTTAATCAGTCATGGTAAAGCAATACCAAAGAAACAGTCAGAGTGCCAGGCTCTCCACATCCTACAAGACCTTCCCTGCAAGAAAAATCGGGACTTTAAGGTGCTGAATGAACGTGAGGGATGGAGACAGGCAGATACCAGGGTCTTATGAGGGTGGAGCAAGCAGTGGGCTTTGCTGTTAAAGTATCCCAATTTCCAGCTGTGCTACCAATTTTTACATGCCCTTGGACTATTCTTCACCCCATTTTCCATGTGTGTAGTGAGGGTGAGGATGCCAGCTTCCCGAAGCTCTGCAGAAACAGGATGTATGCCATGTAGAACGCAGACTTTGTGGGGCAGAGCAAGCAGAAATGCTGCTCTGTCCTCCACACACACTGAGGGTTTACTTGGAGAAGGTGAAATAATGAAGCAGCAAGCATGGAAAAGAGAGAAATCTCATATAACACATTTTTAAGACAAATATGTGACTTCTGGAAGCCATCAGAGGATGTTTAATGACAGACTGAACATGTCCTCTGTCCCATGCTGATCGAAAGACCTGAAAAAGCTCTAATCAACTGCTTGTGAGCATTTTTTTCCCTACTGTAAAAACGGAATTTAATTAAAAATGGAGAGACAGAGACTCAGCTGACTCAGTGGGACTTTGGCCCCTGCCTCGCAGAGCACTTGAGGACATGTTTAAAGTCCCAGCTGATGGCTCTGGAGAATCAGTTACTGGCTGACTCCAGGATGGATTCCCCACTATGTTTGAGGGTTGTGCTCTTGGGGGATGGATTTAAGCACATGCTTAATCTTAAGCATGTGCCAAACATCCCGTTAATTGAGGGTTTTTCTGAGAAGGTCCTGGTGTTATTGTTTCTCCTTGGAGCCTGTCCCTGTGCACATGTGAGCACACACGTCACTACAGCCTGGAAAAGCAAAGCATTTTGAAATGCTTTTCCAGACAGTAAACTCAGGACAAATTTATTTGGTTTGAAGAGTTTGGCACTGGAGAACATAAACCTCTCCTGGTTTTTCTTTTCCTCTGCTTTCCATTTCGAGCAGCATCGATGTCAAGCTGCTCATGGACTGAGCTCTCCAGTCCTTGGGCAAAGGAAGTCTGTAAATGGGTAAAGGTGTTTGCAACAGCCCAGGGGAGAGCTGGGCACAGCACATCCTCGCACACCTGCACTTCTTCTGGAGCCAGGATGGGTCCAAATTGTTCCCAAAACACCAGCCCTGGGACAGCACTGACTGATGGTGGAGGGTCCTGGGCTCATTTTGCTGCTGGAATATCCCTTCCCAGACCTTTAATGACTCCTGCCTGTCAGAGAGGATATAAATGGAATAACTTGGACTCAACCTCATGAGCAAAGGACCAGCTGCTTGGTTGTGCCAGAAATCGCTGGGGCCCTGCAGCAGGACAGACAACCTGAGGAAGAGCTGGCAAAGGTTTCAAACAGCCTGCAGGAATTTCTCCCCAGTGGTGGCACTGACGCCCTAAAGGATGCTTTAGTCCACTCTCTTGTCCTGGGATGATTGCAACGTGCCAAAGAGGTGTTTAAATCCCATTTGTCCTGCAGGTAGCCAGTGGCTCTGGGAGCCAGGGTGGGATACCAGCCTGCATTTCGGGGCTCTAAGTGGCAAATGAGACCATCTCTCCTGTGCCTTGTGCCTGCCCAGCTTGGCACTGCTCCCCTCATGACCTGTGCTGCTGCTGAGCCCAGCACTCAGCCCCAAACCCATCAGCTCTGCCTGTTCACTGAGGGACACTGAAACGCCCTGCTTGATGGGGAATGTTATAATTAACACTGTCTGTACACGGCTGAAATGCTAACGCTTCTATTAGCACACTTTTTGACTTGCTTTTAACACCACAGGTGGCTTTTCAAGAGCTCAGGCTTGATTTAAATCACATCCACCCCTTATTGCTTTAATTATGGAAATGGACAGAGCAAGGGAGCACATTTCTGGGTGTGGACTCCCACGAAAAGCACGAGGGAAGCAAACTGGCATAATTTTATTTTCTGAGTGGATATATGGAGATCAGGGAGAGGACTGGGCATGGATAACTCTCCACAGCCTGCCCTGGACCTTCCTCAAGGGTTTGCCATGGGCATAAAGAGAATCCACCACTCAGTGTTTTCCAGCAGTGTTAAATTGTGTTTGTGGTGGAGCTGGGGTGAGAAATGCAGAAATACAGAAATAACCTCATCCTTCAGCTCAGAACAGAAGTCTGTGACTAAGCTCTGGCCCCAGTGTTGCTGACAAACCTGGATCCCAGCAGGCTGGAAAGCTGAGGAGGTGCAGGACCTCAGCTCCAGCCCCCAGGCACAAGCAGGAGCCTCCTCTGGGTCCATCTGCAGGGAGATAACCGGGCCCAAGGCTTCACTGCCCTGCTCCTGGCTGGAAACCCCAGGAGGAAAAAAGTCCTCTGCCATGTCAGCAATCCCTCCTGCTACCTCTCATCTAAATATAGTGCTGGAATTGCAGGGGAGGAAGTTCAGCAGGGAGGAGCAGAGCAGGGAAGGCAGAGTTCAGTCCCCTACCAAAGGATGAGGGAAAGGGGCTCATCTTCACCCTGAGCCTCCAAACTGCTGCCATGAAGGAAGGTGTAGGGATACCCCCTTGCCTTTCCATGCACAGCATTCATCTTTCCTCCAGGGTCTCTTCACTTTGCAGGGGCTGGGGCTGGAGCAGGTGAGGCCAGAGCAAGCCCAGAGCAACCCCCTCCAGCTGCACAGAGGGGCTGGAAGGTGGGACACCCCTCTGTGGCCATCTGTCCCCACCATCCCAGTGCCAGAGAGATCTTCCTGCCCCTCAGTGTCCGTGGGGTCGCATCCAGCCCTTGGTTTCCATCCCCACTCCGCGTATCTCCCACTGCCCGCTCCAGAGGCATCTCACAGCTTCTCCAGAGCCTCCCCAGCACATTCCCCTCCATCCCCCCTTCCCTTTCACTCTTCCACCGGCGCTGGACTTTGAGGGAAAGCCTTTCCCCCCCTGTTTTTATCTGCATACCATTCATGGCACTCAGCCCTTGTGCTGTCATGCAAAACTGTGAGGAATGAGCCGGGTGATAAAGCAGAGGGAGCCAAAGCATGAAGGCCGTGAACCCCCCTGGTTATATTTCGGAGCCATAAATTACACCCTTCAGCCACGGGTCAAGCGGGTCATTAGAAAAGCAAAAAACACTGGGAAAACGTTCAAAAAGCAGCACCCCTTCATCTCTCCCCTCCCTCACTGCAAGGCAGGGAAATCACAGCCCCCTCACCTGTGTTCTGGGATGCAGCCAGCTATGCCAGGTATTTCTGGCATTGCCTCAGCCGTGGCTGTAAATCTTTATTACCCTGGCTGAGCTGACACCCCGCCAGAAAAGTTTGTTAAGGGATAAACTGAGTGACCCCGGGGTGGGAATGTGGCAGGGGGGATGGCAGGGGCTGCGTGTCGCACTTTGGCTCGAGCTGGAAAACATCTCTGCAGCCCCAGGTCCATTCCCACAGTTTTTTCCAAGGTAAGGCACTGCCAGAGTCAGGGATTCACCATCCCCTGAGCAGGGATGTGCTTTCAAGAGGGGATGAGCAGAGTTAACACAGGTAAGGACCAGAAAAGGCTGGTCCGTGGGTACAGCCTGGTACTTTCCAGTGAGTTAGAGCTTATAAATCATTTTGACAAAATAATTAAAGCATGTATATGCTGTGATTTATAACGCTGCCTCTCACTGTAATACCCTGGACCGGAGTGACGCTGGATACAGGGATGTATCCAACCAAGGGAAAACCTGTCAGGGGTACAGCTCAAAAGGCTGGTTTTGCCCTTGCAATGTGAAGCTCCAAATCCAGAATGACTCCAAATCAACGATACTGCCCATTATCAACGTGGCTGCAGGCTGGGTGACTCCACTTCAGCTGAGACCTGTCTCCATCACAAGTCACAAATTGGGATTAGGTTGCCCAGCTGCACCCTCTGTGGTGCTCAAGTGGGAATCCTAAGGAAGACAGAGCAAAAACTGAAGGCACAAACAGCCACCTTCCTACACCCACGTGGTACTAAAGCAGAGAGAAAGCCTTGTGCAGAGGCAATTACACAAATGCACGTCTGGGTCGAGAGCTGAGCCTGACCTACAGCTCTCAGGGATGGGCAGAGATTGTTATTAAAGCTCATCAGGACAGACCCCGTGCTGCAGAGGCCAGCTGAAAACATCACAAAGATATTTACTGTTTGACTTTGCTCCATACCTCATAAAGGGGAGAAATAAAACAACTCAGCATCAGGACAGTCCTTTGGGTGGAAGCAGAGCGTTGGCACTGGGGGTTTAACAGGGAGGTGACCCAGAGGGCTTGGACAGAAGGGAATGGCTCCTTCTTCATCTGCAGTGATGAAGCACGCCATCAGGTTTTATTTTTATTGTGGCTAGCCCAAAAATTAATAATCCAAAATGATTGTAGGAGATTATTTTACCCAGGAAGAAGGAGGTATGTGGGATTTAGACAAACTGTCAGATCTTCTCGAAGAGAAAAAATGTAATTTCTCAGCAGCTTCATCTAGGCCGCCCTTTGAGGATCTTGCTTTTCAAAGTTTCCCTTTTTTTTTTGTCTAGACTTGATCAGTTCTGTAACATACACATTCATTTCCCTCTCCCCTTCCAAATCATCTGCTAGTGACTGACATTTCAGTGGAGTGCCATCTTACTGGCATATAAATGAAGCTTTTCAGCATTCTTAGAAGGGGTGGTCGTCTTCTGAGATTCTTGGAATTCAAGTTGAAGATGAAAAAAATATATTTTTTTTTAAAACCTGCAAAACTTGTTGGTTTTTTTTTTCCCTAACAGATGCTCTATGCAAATGTTGAAATAAGTGTATTAATATCAAGCTCAGCCATCTGCCTAAATAATTTCTCAGGGAAAAAAAAAAATTGCAGCATAAGAAACATGAAAAATTAAAGCTGGGTAGCAGATTTAAATAGGGTGTGTCCTGTCAGGCTGCATGGACTAATGGATGAGGCAGTCAGGGCACGGAGCAGCCCCACATCCAGCAGAACTGGTGGTTTTCCCACATGCTGCACCTTGCTAGATCACCCTCTATCCCAGTAGTTTTAATTCCTGCCAGGCCAGGGTGCTGCTCAGTTTTCCAGAGCGTAAAGGGCCTGATCCAGCACCAAAAGTCCATCAGCTCAAATGTCTGTCTGTCTGTTTACCTATCTGTCTATCTATCTATCTATCTATCCATCCATCCATCTATCTATCCATCCATCTATCTATCTATCTATCCATCCATCTATCCATCCATCTATCCATCTATCCATCCATCCATCTATCTATCCATCTATCTATCTATCCATCCATCCATCTATCCATCTATCTATCTATCTATCCATCTATCCATCCATCTATCCATCTATCTATCTATCCATCTATCCATCCATCTATCTATC
>VZTH01001015.1:223133-245895 GCA_013397815.1 Aleadryas rufinucha | reverse complement strand
GATCACAGTGTCACACCTGGATCTCCGATGCCCCTCTGCCCCATCCAGGCCGTGCCTCAGCAGGGCTCTGCTCCTCAGTGCTGCCCCGGGGCCATTCCCTGCCGGCACAGGCACCTTCCACACCTGACAGGAGCATTCCCACCAGGAATCAGCTCCATTCCCTGTGAAATCCCCGTGTCCCTGCAGCTGCTCAGCCTCTCCCCGGCTGCCTCGGGGACATGAAACCTTCAGCAGTTGCCTCCCTGAGGGTGGATTTTGGTTCCCTGCCTGGAAAAACAGTAGGCGAAATAGTAAACCCTTAAATTCGAACATGTGTAAGTTCTACATCTTATTTCCATTTTCCAGCAACATTCCCTTCGTCAGACATGAGGAAAAAATTACCGTCTGCCTCGGAATATCTCGGTGGAGCATTTATCTCCCAGCCATGATAACTGAATTTCAGGCACTTCTCCCTCCCTCCCCCCCAGTTCAGGTTAAGAGACAAATTTGTTTGGTGTCCTGCTTGGAACTCCTGCCAGCTGAGCTCGGAGGGTGGGATTTGTGCACCATCACCGTTCTCACCCTGCAGGGAACGGTTCCCTCCTAAAACTCTTGGCTTCTGGCAGAGGAGGAGGACGGCTCTGGGACTAAAGCCTGGCCTAAAGTGCCCTGGAAACGGCTCTGGGATTAAAGGCTGGCCTAAAGTGCCCTGGAAACGTCACTGGGATTGAAGCCTGGGCTCACTCTGTGTAGGGCTTGTGCACTAATTCCCCCCTGGAAGGGCGAGGGCAGTGATGTGCCCTTCCCTGGAAGTGCCTCAAGCTGGGGTGTGCTGTGTGCGCCTGGCAGGCTCAGGGCTGGGCTTGGAAGGGGCTAAAGGCAGGAGTTGCTCCTGCAGCTAGAAAAAAGCACAATCCCTGCTCCCTCTCTGGGCTTTGGAAGTTCACAATTCCCCCAGAGCCTTCCCAAGGGTTTGCACTAGGCCAGGCCTCAGCACGGTGCCACCTGAGCTGCTGAGTGTCCCCTCTTCATCACTGCAGCACCTCAGGAGTTACACTGGGGACAGAGCCCTTTCCACACCTGGGTGCTGGGGCCTGCAGTTCCTGACTCCTGCCTGGGGCCCCCAGATTTCCTCACCAGGTAGTGAACTGTGGCACTGTTAACCAGAGAATAACAGAATAACAGAATAATTGAACAATAGAATAATTGAACTGGCTGTGTTGGAAGGGACCCACAAGGATCACTGAGTCCAACTCTTGTCCCTGCACAGGACATCCCAGCAATCCCACCGTGTCCCTGAGCGTTATCCAAGTGCTCCTGGAGCTCTGGCAGGCTCCAAGGACAGACAAGCTCTGTCCCATTCAGACTCCGTGCTGACACTGGGTGTTCTCAGGGACAGCTCTGTCATTCCGGGTGGGTATTCTGGGTTCTTTGTCAATGCCATGAAAGGGCTGTTCCTGTGTCCCTGTGAGCTCTGCAGAAACGCCTCAGGGCAGGTGAGCAGAGCACCTGTGTGTGACTGACAGGCACGAGGGGTGTTCTAGCACCACTGAGGGTGAAACAGAGGCTCCCAGGAGCACCCAGCCGTGCCTGCAGGATTGCTGGAATGCACTGAGCAGCCGGGGATGGGGGAGTGGGTGTAACCCACAGACTGGTGTGACAGGCACTGGTTTGGGAATGTTGGTATCTCAGAGCCTCTGCACGCATTGTCGTGTCTGGAAGTCACTCCCTTGGAATCAGAGATCCCCTGTGTGACTTGTGCCCCACAGACCCCTCAGGACACCCAGTGACAGGTCAGGAACGGCCTCTCCCACGTTCCCACCTTGGGACTCTGCCCGTGTCTGTGAGCCCAGCCCCTCCCGTGCTGCAGGGATGGAAGGGGCAGTGATGGTGACCCCGCTTTTCCCTTTGCCTTCCAGGGAGTCCCCCGTGGACTGCAGCGTGAACAAGTGTGGGAAGCTGGTGGGAGCAGGGACCGAGTCCAACCCCATGAGCTACAGCACCTACATGGATGAGAAGAACGGGCCTCCCCCCAACATGACCACCAACGAGAGGAGAGTCATCGTCCCCGCAGGTACCCCCTGCCCTGGGGCACCTTTCCTTGCTCTGCCCAGAAGAGTTCTTTGTTTAGTTTGTTTACCCACTCCCAGAGGAATTTTCTCTCTTACAAACCACGCAAAAAAATAAGTAACGTATCAGAGTTTCTGGCTAGTGGGAATTCCCATGTCCTGGTGCATGATCTGAATCAGGATAGGCAGCAGATTATTGGTGCTTTTCCTTTTTTTTCTTCTCTTTTTTTCCCCTTTCTTTTAATTTTTTTTTCCTGGAGTGGAGTGTTGTTTTGGTGTGCTGAACCAGCTCCATCTCCTGTCATGTGTTAGAGGAGAATCTGCTTCCTGGGACACGCAGGGGCTGATCAAAGAGGAATGAAGTGGGCCCAAGTTATAACTCCCCTGGTGCTCTCAGGATCCAGCTGCACTTTCAAGTCACACTGATTGATTCAAAATGAGCTATTTTGTTCCCATTTTTTTTTTTGTCAGAAGTAGAAACCGAGAAAAAATATATTTCACAGGAACTGCATTATCCTTCCAAAAATCGTCACACAGAAACATTCCTGTCCAGCTCTGTTTGCGTTTGGTATCCACATCTGCTGCCTGGAACTGGCAGGATGCTCTGGATGCATTTGGACACTCAGGGGTGAGAGCTGCTGTGGAGGGAACGGGTGAAGCCTGACCCGGGAGCGAGGAGCTGTTTCCCTGTGAAGTTTATAAACACCATCCATACAAACACTCAGGGCCAGGAACTTTCCAGCGAAGGAGCCAAGTGCTGGCCCAGTGCACGTCCCAGAACTCGCCCTGGCCCCGGGGGTTGCACTAGGGCAGACACAGCGCTGGCAGAAGGAAATGCACTCGTGGAATTCAGCTCCTTTCTCCGAGCGTGGCTCCATCACGAACAGATGACAATGCCCAAGCATTTGTTTGCCATTTAGGATGAAAAGGAAAAGCTCGAACTGAATGTAGTGAGGAGAAGCCAGTAAAAGATTGATGGCAAATCTCAAAGTCCCATCTGAGCTGAGGTTTCAGAGGCTGGCTGAGCTGCCTGGGGACAGCAGCACAGTCGTGGCCGGTGTCACCCTGCCTGGAAAGGTGGAGCTGGCACCAGCCAGCCCCTGGATTATTACAGATGTTCCAGGGAGGACATTTATCCTGCTCCTCACCAGGCTGGTGACGCATGTTTAAAAAGACCAAGGGTGAGCTAAAGTTTAGCATTGTTGAAACAGGGGAAATTACTTTCAGTGTGCCCAGTGGAAGAGAAGGTTTGGAATCTCCTCTTTGAAGGAAAGTGAAGAAAAGAACTTTTCCCCCTCTTATGACCATCTGCAAATCAAACCCTTGAGATACTTGTGAAAGAGCAGAGATTTACCAGACTTTGGAAGACAATAATGAACATCATCCCGGATCTCTGGCTGCAGGAGACTGAGGTCCAAGTCATCCAAGAAAGGCATTTGGACATTTTAATTTAATCCAGAATGGAGATTTATAGCGCATTAGGGTGAAGATAAGCAAGAATAATGTCACATTAGGCTTACAATAGTAGTAATAACGAGCTCTAAGCCATGTTTCAAGAAGGCAGATCTTCAGACACCATTCAATGTCTTTTACAGTGCTGAAAGGGAGGCCATGAATTCACTCTGCCCTCTAGATGTTGGGTTGTTTTCAGAACTCAAGACAAATAAGTCTTTGAATTAAAAAAAAAAAAAAGAATCCTCCCTTGAATACTTGCATTGTAAGATTTGCAGCCTTTTGCCAGTGCTTAGAAAGCAGAATTTCAATTAACTATTGCCAAAACCTGAAGGAAGTCCATCTGCTGTTCCCAGAGTAGACTTGCAAAGGTGTGGGGCTGTAAATTCCATGTTCTGAATTCAGCTTTCAGCAGCCCAGGTTTTCTGGAGATTCAGTAAGGAAAGGCCCCAGTTACAATTTCTTTTCCCTTGGTCTCAAGGGAGAACTCAAAGGAGTTCCCTGTTTGGTGCCGTTATCCTGGAGCTCAGGTGCCCAGGAATGCCAGGTGTGGGCATTTCCTGACCTTTTGTGCCCAGGGATGCCCTCAGCCTGGGCACACAATGTACAGCCCTGGGCCGAGACATTGTTTTACACCCCCTAAAATCCAGACAGAGACATTTCTTGTCCTGCCCAGAGCACCCCACAGCCCTGTGCATGTTCCTGATCCATGTGCTCAGCTTCCCGGGATCTGAGGTGTCTGAGGTTTGTCTCGGAGCTGGACCAGCTGTTAATGACACATCAGACATCTCCAAAGTTTCAACTTCTCTGCAATCCTCTCCAGCTGCAGCAGAACACAAATGTGCAGCTCCAACTTGGCAATGGGATACGTGGGGAGAAGCAGCACAGGAAACATCTGAAAATGCAGATATGCTCTGAAAATGGCTCTGGCAAGTGGTATCGTGGCACCAGCTCTTGCTGGGGCTCTCTGATCTAATGCCCTTTTCAGAATTCAAAGGCTGATTTCTTTTTTTAACCTCTGATGCAGCCACTCATCTCCACGGGGCCTGAGCTCCAGCCGGGCTCAGAGAGTCTCTTACGTCAGCACCGGCAATAAAGATCCCACAGCTGGAGCTCTGCTGACAGCCAGTGATGCCCAGACAGCCCAAAATCCACCCAGCCCTCGCAGAGCTCTGTGGGTTTACAGGGAGAGTGGAGGTAGAACTGTGTTCCTGTCCCAGGCTGAATAACTCCGACTCACACCCAGGGCAAGCTGGTCTGTTTTAGCAACATCACTTTATTATATTTTACTTTATTTTATTTTATTTTATTTTATTTTATTTTATTTTATTTTATTTTATTTTATTTTATTTTATTTTATTATTTTCTGAGCCCCATTGCTGACCATAAACACCTCCACGCTCAGGGTCTCACATGGCAGCTGTGGGGCTCCCTAAGGTCCATGGTGGGGCTCACCCAGCCCTGCTGCCACTGCACAGCCTTGCAGAGCCACAGCTGGGGCAGGAACACCTTCTCCAAGGGATCAGCTTCCTTTGGGAAGCTTCCTTCCAGACAGAATAGAGTCAAATGTCCCCAGCAAGCAGAGGAGTGAGGTTTGGGCAGGTGGGGGACAGCCAGGACAACTGACCACGCCACGTGATCCACCTTGAGCCCTGCTCCAGGATGGTGCTTGTTCATCCTGGCAAAGTGGGATCACTTCAATATTCAATATGTTATTGAATTTTCAATTTATTACTGACCAGCCATCCTGGCTTCTCGCTGGGCTCATCCTTGGGATGGTGGATCTGTGGAGCAGGGATTGTGCCTCTTGCACCTCCCACATGCAGCTGCAATATTGAAGCGATGGTCTTTTAATAATGATCATCAAAATATTCTGTAAATTCAATAATATATTGAAAATTCAATATATCTGCTTGTGGAAACAGTGGATGACGCTCTGACAGGGCTGCAGGGAGTCTGGAGGTGTGTGTGCCCATCCTCTGCTCTCCCCTGGCAGATCCCACCCTCTGGACCCAGGAACACGTGCGCCAGTGGCTGGAGTGGGCTATCAAGGAGTACGGCCTGATGGAGATCGACACCACCATCTTCCAGAACATGGATGGCAAAGAGCTCTGCAAGATGAACAAGGACGACTTCCTGCGCACCACCTCCCTCTACAACACAGAAGTTCTGCTCTCTCACCTCAGCTACCTCAGGGAAAGTGAGTATTGCCCTGGCTCATCCCATCCCATCCTGACAGGCTGCTGGGATAAGCTGCCCTGGGCATGGAACTCCCAGGGCTCTTCCTGCAGCAAGGGGGAGGGAAAACGGACAGAGAAAGGCAAGCAGAGAGAGCAAACAGGGAAACGGAATGAAATTGGGTTAGAAAGTTCAGATGAATGCAGATGGAGCTACTGGTGCTATCAGGGAGGTGAAGAAATTAGCAGGGCTCTGAAGGAGATGAGATAAGTCCGACAGATAACAACTTCTGTGGGTATGTGATAAAAATACACATATTTGCCATGGAGATTAAACCTGACATTAACTGATGTGGCTCAGGCAAATGATTCCATAGCTTTGCAGTCAGAGGGCTGTGCCCTTCCCATGAACAGGAGCCACAGCTGGCCAGGGCTGGAGATTTCCCGTGTTCCTGCAGGCCCAGGATTGTTGGAGAGAGTTAAAAACCCAAGAGCGATTCCCCAAATGTGAATGTGCTGGAGCAGACACTCCATGTGCAAATGACCCAGGACTCTGAGAAAAACGTTGTGGAAGCTCCTTATTGCTCCTTTCTGCCCCACACTCGAGTATGGGATGGATCCAGTTCCCCTTTTTGCTCTATTAAGCCCCAAACCCAGGAGCTGTGAGCAGTGTGGAGAAGCATTATCCCAGCACCCACACAGGAATGATCACCTTAGGGATGGCACATGCTCCTGACACTGGCAGTCTTATATTCCAGCTTTCCCAAGACTTCTGTGCAATCACGATCACATCCACAGCTTCCAAATGCCTCCTCTTCACCTACAAATGGAGCTAAAAGCATTTCCTTGCCCCACAGAGGTGTGCTAAGGGTAATGTTGCTGTGATGAGCCAGAGAACTGGAGCTGGGCCCCACATGATCCGCTGTTTTTCCAAGTGAAACAGCTTTTTTAGGAATATCATTATTTAAGCACTCAAAAACCAGGAGAAGGTGCCATAAATCAAGGTGGGAGCACAGGGAGAGAAAGGAGAAAGTGTATTTTCTGTACTAGAAAATCCAATTGTGATGAAAAGGCAGCTGAAGATGTCTCCTCTGGCCAGTGAAGCAGAGATACAGAAATTATTTAGGGTGTTTCTTCAAAGCTGATATCTTCATGCCTAAAATCAGTAGGAGTTTCACAGATTCCAGTGGCACAGGAGTTAGATCACAGATGGGTGCCTCTGGAAACCCCACCTTTATTTTCCTTGAGAAGTTGAGCCAAGAAATGATTCACAGCAAAAAAAACCAAATTGTTGGATTTGAACAGTTTCTGTCCCTTGTGACTGGACAATAAAAGAATTTCATCCTGTGTCATCAGCAAAGAGCTGCTGGTCCATAGGAAGCTGTGGAAGGTTTGCCTGTGGGATTGCACACTTTCCTGGGAAGCGGGAAGGCAGCTCTGTGCAGCCAGCAGGGCCTTGGCCAAAGCTGCTGACGGGCTGGGGAAGTCAGGCGCTTGGTAACCGGAAACGCTTCTCAATTCCCACAAGATAAACACAAGCGAGACACTTGAATCGTCTCATTGATAAGGACTGAGAACTGACAGAGAGATGGAGTTGTGTGGGTTCAGAGCACAGGACCAGGCTGAATTTGGAAAGCTTGGCAGAGGGGTGGAATTCTCTGTTTTAGCTCTGGGTGGCATCTCCAGGATCATCCCCAGAGTTTGTGTCCCGTTATCTGGGCTGTTCAAAGCCGGTGTCAGGGGAATGGCATTGCTGATCTCATGGCATGAGCCTGAAAACCGGGGTTCAGTGGCCACCTTCACCACCTGCTGCTGCCCATTTGCTCAGGAGCAAATCCCTGCTTGATCCCAGCTACCCTCAGACACTGAATTCTGGTCACACTGGTCTCCATTCCCGCAAGGAAGCACCAGGGCATGCTGACACTCAGGACAGCAGCCCCTGGGTCACACCTTGCCTTTAAATACCTGAAATCAGGAGGAGTAAACCTCTGCCTGGGTTTTGCTGTCTGTAAGGTGGGCCCAGCCATCCTGGCTTCTCGCTGAGCTCATCCTTGGGATGGTGGATTTGTGGAGCAGGGATTGTGTCTCGCACCTCCCACGTGCAGCTGCAATGTTGAAGTGATGATCATTTAATAATGATCATCAAAATATCCTGTCCTGCCAGGGCAGTGCCTGCAGTAATTTCTGTGCTCTTAAGCCAGTGCAAAACCCGAGGAACTTTGCTGGATTCAGGCAGATTACTCACTCCTTTTTCAGGCCATGCCCAGCTTTAGGATGATGAATCCGTGTGTGCTCAGCCCCAGACGTGCTGCGAGTGCCGTGCTCGTCAGAGCAGCTCCTGGCCGCTGGAGCTGGGCAGAGCACTCCTCCCTCCCTGCAGCTGTTCCCAGCCCCAGGACAGGCTGCTCGGGGGAGTGCTGGGTGTCTCCCTCACGGAGGAACGCCTTCCAGAGGAGCTGATGGCTTTTCCAGACTGGCTTCCAGCGGATGTTCAGTGCTGAGCCCCGAGTTCAGTGCCATGGGGACGTGGGCTTTTATTTTCACGAGTTTTCCCCTTTTGGAAGGGTGTTTGTCCCACAGACATTCAGCTCTGCTCCTGCTTAGGGGAGGGAATAGGTGATGGCAGCCAGCACAGGAGGATCTGGGGCAATTGCAGCCCTCCAGGCTGGATTGCCTCTGCCCAGGCTCTCTCTCTAAAGGTGTTTGTGCTCTCGGGATGTTAAGCTAGATATCTGATGATTCATGAATCCTCAGCTTTGGGGTTTGTTTTCCAAGAAACAAAGCTGATCTGAACTTTCTGAGCCTGTTTGCTCAGCAGACAACGAGACCCCCTGAAAATGAGCTTTCCCAGAAGGTTTTCAGCATTTTACACTCCTGATCAGGGTGAAAACTTTCTCAAAGCTGCTTATGAAATACGTTATCTTGGCACATCTGAGTCCAGACTGACAAAATAAACCAGCAACATCTGCATGACCTCAACAAAAGCTCAGTCTCGGTTTTAGCAATGGAAGGTTCAGGTGAGCTGTGTGATACAGTCGAGAGTAACCCAAGCTCATCCCACAGCACCTTTAGTCTCCAGGCAAGGCTTAGGCCTGGGTCAGAATGGTGCAGTTGTCTCCTGTTTCCACAAGCCCTGGAAGCAGGCAGGAATTCCGGCGTCTCTGATCCTCGGGAGGTTTCAGAGCGCAGAGCCCGGTCCTGCAGCACTCTCTATCCTTTGGAGCCTCCCAAAACACCCCAGCAGCTTTTTCAGGGAACTCCCTGTCCACCCCCTCAAACAACCACCCTTCTTTGCATGTTTCTTTTAATTCCCTCTCCAAAACTGTGAAGCCATGCCTTGATTCTCCTTCTTTTTGTCCATCCCCACACACCCTGGGCCTCCAGATTGATCCTTCTCAAGCACATCCTGCCTGGCAAATCCTCTCCCGGGAAGGGAAGGGAGTTTGGGATGTATCCATGCTGTGTTTGGGATGAAGATCAAAAGAAGCTGAGCTGCCACCTCCATCCTTTCCCTCCCGGGTGGTGGGGGTCGGGTGTGGGGTGTGCACAAATGAGAGGAGCCCGAAGGAGAAAGAATGAGGCTGTGGTGAGAAGCAGAAAACTGCTCCGTGGTTTTTAACATGCCTTAATGCCAAACAGAACCATCCTGCCCAGTGCAGCAGGACCTGGATCCACCAGGAGCCGTGCAGGGAAGGTGAGGGTAAAAAGGACTTTCAAATTAAATAGACCCCGAGACTGTGGAACCAAGATGTTCCTGCACCTCTGTAGGATGAGCTGCCTTGTGAGAGGGAAGGGCTTATGGGGAAAAAACTCCCCTGGTTTTCAGTCCTTCTCTGTCTTTTAGTAATGAATGTGAGGGAAATAAAGGAAAGGGAAGGGTGGGGGGTACCATAAGATAATGTGTTTGAACATCATTTGTGGGAGAACAGCCCTGCACTGCATTACCCTCACCAGAGAGAGCTGATCCAGGTGTCGCTGGCCCAGGGAGGGGGAACAGGGACAAAAATGAAAATTCATCACAGCCAAAGCTCTGCCTCCAAAGGAGAGAGGCAGGAGCAGCCTGGCGTGTGTCTGTCTGTCTGTCTGTCTGTCTGCTTCCCTCTGTCCTGATCTGGGTCTCTGCCTTTCTCCCCTTCCCTCCTCCATTGAAACCCTTAATAGGAAACACATTTCCCTCTCTGTGGTGTTCCCACCAGAAACCTCAGACTGCCGGGCAAAGGTGAGAACTCTGAGCAATTAAACCGGGGGAGGCGCCGGCCCTTTCCAGCGGCTTGGGCTGCATTTTTTCGCCTAAAGTAGCTATAGGTTGATCCTGCTCGTTCAGTGCTATTCATCACCCCACCCCCACCGCCCCAGCCACTTATTTGCAGCCCATTTAGTCATAGAAAACCACGTTTCTGAATTCCCCAGCACTTCCCTGTCTGGCAGGGGGAAGCTGGGCTGGGCGTTGCACTCAGGATTGCTTTAAATAACCTGAAAAGGAGAGAGTGGTGGACAGGAGTTTCCCCACAGATATTCAAGAAAGAAATGCCAAAGCCAGAAACCATCTGATGAAAACATGAGTTACGTGGACAGAGTTGTTTCAATTCCTCCAGCAGCCAATCTCTCTAAATATTTCAGCCAATCCCTTGGGCTATTGGCAGCTTTCAGAGCCAGGGTGCCCTTGGGATCCCTCTGAACTCTTTACCTCCTGGTTCACCATCCATCCTAGTCTTTGGAAACATCCCCTGACTTGAAGCATCTGGTACCATCCATCCTCCCCTCCCTGGGAGCAGCTTTGTTTCCCAACACCTCCAGCCTCCGTGTCCTTGCTGCCTTGTGCAGTCTCTGCCTTTGTTTGCATTTGAGGAAGGAAAGAAATCCACTGGAGCAGAGGACAGAGGGCCAGCAGGACCCAGCACCTGCAATGGCTCTCAAATCTGGCAGGGAACTGCCCACACCTCAGCTCCCACAGGAAAGAGAGACACTCTGTGAGTACTAAGGGGCAGCTGAGGTCATTTGGGATCATGTGGACCAGAGGAACGTGGGACTGCAGGGCTCAGCCACAGGATCCTGCTCAGCTGGCGCTGCAGGACCTGCAAAGAGGCGTTCCTGCCCTGCTGAGGGGTCTGGGGATGCTCAGGGGCAGGATCCCACTGATCCGAGGGGATCTGGAGAGCAGGAAGGGTCTGTGAAAGCGCTCTCAGGGCAGGATTGGTGCTGCTCCAGCCACACCACAGGACCCTCTGCCTTGGCAGGGGTGTCTCTGACACGGCACAAGCTTCTCCAAGGAGCTGCAGGGAAGGTGAGCCCAGGAGATTCTGTGAGCACTCATAACCAGACAGCCATGAAATGTGCGTTTCATGCTGGCTTCCCTGAACTCCCAGGGTCTCCTCCTCCGTTTCCAGGAGAGTTTGCAGGAGAAGCAGAGGGAAATGCTTAGAAAGGAACACTTCCACCCCAGACTGTGCAGAACAGAGACCCTTCCAACGGGTTCTTTCTGTGCTGCTCCTGTGTGTCACGTGGGGCTGGATGGAAAGGCCTCTCTGCTCCAAGGGAGCTGCTCCCAAATCCCATCGAGCACGGGAGATGCTGGAATCCCAGTGAGATCTGTGCAGCTGCTGGTCCCAAACCAAGCATGTGACGCTCTAAAAATGGCCAGGTCCTGACAGTGCAATTCATGACTTTTCTCCTGCCTGTTCCTCAAACAGGAAATTTCTCTATCACAGCCAGGGAGAGAAAAGCTTCTTCCTTATCCTGCCACACAATCTGTGCCTCAGGCATTTCTGGGATAGATTCTGCCCCTGGATAAAGGGACATGTGCAACCTCATTCTTTTAGATCAGTTTTCAATGGGGGACATCAAGGCACTCAGTGAAGGAGAAAATAACTTTATTTTTCGCAAGTGAAGAAACAGCAGCACGTGTGACCTGCAGCTACCAAGCTTTTAGGTGAATTTCACAGAAAATGTGTGCCTAATTAGCACAAAATGAGTTTTTTCATGCCGTTAACAATATTCCGTACCTGCCCTCATGGTTCCCCGTGGCAGAGCATGCCCAGACTGCACTAACTCCTCTTCTTTGCCCTGCAGGTAGCTCACTGCTGGTCTACAACACTCCATCCCACACAGACTCCTCACGTCTTGCCACCAAAGAAGGTCAGTGTTTTGCATATAAATGTCCTGGGTTTGATTGGGTTAAAACTGGACTTTTTTAATAATATCCTTGGCATGAAAATGCTCTGCACTGCTCTGCTCTGCATTCACAGCACAGTTAAAAAGGAGTAATTCACACTGTGCAACCCCATCCAGGCTGGAAATGCCACCTCTGCTTGTCCCACCAGCACCGGGGCCTAAACTGTGTCACTGTCACACTGGTGTTTTGCTGAGCTGGTGAGCTGGTGGCACATTTTCTGTTCCTGATGTGACTGGTTTGGAATCTCACACAGACAGACCTGAGACTCTCTCTGAGTTCACAGCTGAAAGGATAAAATCTCACAATAAATTTTACTGCTGTAAGGCCACTCAGGTATTCCAAACCCATCTGTGGATCTGTAGCTCGTTTCAACCAGCAAGGGAGACCAAATGTATCTTTTTGACACTTTCATTTTGGAACGATTTGATTTTCTTTTTTGTTTCAAGTAACCCTTTTTTTTTTAATCTAGTAGAAATTCTGATCACGTAGCTATAGCTTAGAAACCTTGAAGTTTAAAAGTTAATAACCCTCTTGAGGCTCCTTCAGGCTTTGGAGTTGTTTGTGTGTCCTTCAGTCAGGTGTTCCAGGTTTTCCTCTGCAGCTCCAGTCCTGCTCCTTGTTCTGATTTTTATTGACCAACTGGACTCTCAGTCATGATGAAGTTGTGAGCATTGGTGTGAGGGGTGTGATCACAGAATCCCAGAATGGTTTGGGGTGGAAGGGACCATAAGGATCCTCATGTTCCAGTCTGTGGCCATGGGCAGGGACAGGATGAAGCACATCCCTTACCTGCACAGAGAAGAAGTTGAATTGATGAAGGCCAAACAGGGTGCTAAAGAGCAAAAATCTGTTCCTGTGCTCTGTAACTCCTGTGTGAGTCTGGGACTCCGTGTGTAGGGACAGGAGCCCTAAATGGGGTTTTCCTTGCCCTCTGTGCTACTGCAGGAACATTGGGGCTGTTCCCTGTGCTCTGTTCAGCTCCTCCTTTGGGAAGGTTCTGGGAAGGGGTGAAATCTCCTGCCTGCCCCAGCCTGTCCCTGTGCCAGTTGTCACTGCCACCAATGAACTGTGAGCTGCAAACACCTCTCTGCTCCTCAGGGGAACATGGCTGCATGGACAAGCCACAGGTTTGGATTAAAAAGAACAGTGGGGAAAGGCAGAAGGTCTTTTATTGATGCAGCTGGAGAGACAAAACCTCCCGTTCCACTGAGGAGCTGCAGCAAACAGACCCCACATTTAACAGCTCCTGCAGGGAGGGTCTGGCTGCCTCCTTTCCTTGCTGCTTCTTTCTCCTTGCATTTCATCCCTTGGACCTGGACACGAGACCAGGGCTGCTTTTTCCAGCAGCTCCTTTTGTCCAGCGTGTAAATGCCCACTTGAGCTCCCTGGCACGCTGTTCTCTCCTCTGAGGCAGCACCACTTGATAAAACAGGGACATTACAGGCACAGAGCCACTCAGGCTTTGCTGTCACTGCTGCTTTGACATTAACAATCATCTATTTAAAGTTCATCTGAGCTGGGCCTGCTCCTATGTGAATAAAGCAGGGACATGTGCTCCTCCACACTTTCCCCTCACATCCAAACCTCTGCTCATTCTGTCTCAGGCCAGGCAGTGGCTAAAAATAAAGCCAAGAAAAGTGTGATTTTTTTTTTTTTTAAGAGAAAATCTCTGCGTAGAACTGCACTCTGATTTTTTAAACACTTTGTGACTCGGGCCTTGAGTCACTCAGGCTGAAAGAAATTTGAGGGGAAAGTGTCCCTCCCCCTGCATTTTTAGTGGCCTCGAGAGCGTCTCTGCAGTGCAGCTGACAGAGCCCTGGGTTCACTCCTGTCAGTGTGCAGCCCTCAGCTTCACATGGAACTTTCATCACGTGTCAATAAAGGACAAAGCACGCCCAGGGGACAGGCAAATAAAAATTAAGAACTACGTAGAAATGTTGAAATCCCATCTATTCCTCCCCCATTTCTTCCTATAAGGTGTAAAGTCCATCATTCCCTCCACATTGGGTATTGGTGTAGGATAAACTGTCCCACTCAGCTGGTTGAGGTTATTGCTGAGATAAAATGTCATGAGAAGAGACAGGAGAACGTGACGGGCTGGCAGATAAGGAACTGGGGGAGAAGAATGAAGTGGCTCATCCAATAGCACAGCAGAAACTCGTGATGCCCATGAAACTGGACTTGGAATTCCTCAGCCTCAGTCTGATTTGTTAGCAAACAAGATTTGCCTTGTTTCCTTTTTAATGGGCTCACTTAAATATGATATTCTCACTCCAAAAGGTGACATTCTTTTGGAAAAGGAATTGCAGGTTAAAAATTATGATTTTTTACAACTTTTTAAATTCTCAGAAGATGAAACATTTTTCTTCAAGTTAATGCATCTGGAATCTACCAATCCTGTAAATATTTTTCCTCTCTACGCCTGTGAATAAAAGCAGATGAGTTTTTCTAACCACCTTCCCTTGAGGACTCAAAAGCAGGTGATGAAATAGTACCAAACTGGCCAAAGATAGGAAAAAAATACCATTTTCTTCACTCCTCCTGTAATTTTTCTACATAACAAATGCAAATAGCCTGCCTGCAGGTTCCAGGGAGAGACAGGAGCTCTTTGCACACATTTACACTGTGCTTTACACAACGTGTTCCATCCACGGCTGCAAAAAAAGAACCTACACGGCAAAAAAAAGTGCAGCTGCAGCACAGACAGCTGCAGATGTTCCAGAGGCAGCACATGGCTCTGCTCCCTCCCCCAGGACCATGTCCCCAGGAGCACAGGGAGCCTGGCCCGTGTCCCACCGCCGTCCCAGGGCTGGGGTTGGTGCCCTGGCTGCAGCTGCAGACTTGACTCCCTTTTTCCCTTCTGTTTTCTGCCCTCTCCCTCCCTGCAGTGCCAGCTCTGTGAACAGAAGGAGCTGCAGCTCTGCTTTAGGGGAGCTCAAGTGCAGATCTTTGCAGCAGAACTCTCGGGAATCCTTCGAGCAGGCCCTGTAAGTCCCACAGCTGGGGCACAGCGCAGCTGAGTGTTGCTCTCACATCAGACAGGTAGAACCCTGTCCTGTCCCTGCCTGAGCTTCTCCCCTTCCCAGCTCATAAACACTCCAAAGGATGGGACTGAGCGTCACTGGGACAAATTGTCTTCAGCTGCCTCTGAGGAGTGAATTGCTCTAATGAAAATAACCAGTGGTTTTTGGCTGGGAGAGCAATTTTCTGGGAAATGAAACGAGGCTGCTCTGATGGCTGAATGGAAAGAGCTGTGTCCCCCTCGCACTGCAGTGATGGTCTGGGTCATTTTCTGGGGCTGTTGGGAGCAATGAGTGACCTGCTGTAAGTACTGGAGACAGGGACAGGAATCTGAGCCCACAGATCTGCCCCGGGCCAGGGAGAGCCCGAACTGCTCTCCTGCAGAATGGTGCCATTTGAGCAGGTTTCCATGGGGAAATGGAAAGAATATTCACATCCAGCAACATTGGGAGGCCAAAGGGCCACGTCGCCAAAGGGCTCTGAGCTCTCTGGCCTCGCTCCAGCACGGTTTTAAAGCTGTGCTCAGTTTTTAGTGTGTCGGGGTCTGTGTAATTCATGTGTTTAATACATGAGCAAAATGCTGTGCAGGAGCTGAACCCAGGGCAGAGCTGGAGGCAGAATCCCGGTGTGTGGATGTGGGAAGTTTCCCGTGTCCATGTAAGCTGTGGGAATGCCTGGGGTGGGGTGTGTGGTGCTTTCCAACATGTGCTGATGCCAGGGAATGGTGTTGGTGCAGGGAGGTGGCAGAGGGGGTGAAGGGAGGCTCAGCACTATGTGTGACAATTCACAGAGGGGTTCCTGGGGCTGTTTGAGTCCAGGTCATTTAGGATCTTGATTCAAAAGCTGCATTCAGCCCAGGTCTGTCCTCTGCATGCACCAGGCTCGGCCCAAGGCAACAAAATCCCAGAATAATTTAATTTGGAAAAGCCCTCCCAGACCATTTCTGTGCCTGATCCCCACCTTGTCACCAGCCCAGAGCTCTGAGTGCCATGTCCGGGTGTTCCTTGGACACCTCCAGGGATGGGGACTCCAAACCTCCCTGGGCAGTCCCTTCCAGTGTTTAACAACCCTTCCCACGGAGAAATTCCAACCTGAGCCTCCCCTGGCACAGCCTGAGGGTGTTTCCTCTTGTCCTGTAGTTGTTCCTGGGAGAAATCCCAACCCCCACCTGGCTCCTGGCAGGGAGCTGCAGAGAGGGACAGGATCCTTCTTGAGCCTTCCAGATTTGGTTGAGAACAGTGACAAACCAGCCCAAAGTCTCTGAAATCCAACCCAAACTCAAGCAGAGCACAGGAAAAAGGGATGTAGTACCTTTCACAGAGGGCAGAAATCTCCGTGTGAATGCATGTATAGGGATGGAGGGGGAATTCTAAGGATTTAGTCTGTGGCTATCCCGTGTTTATGTTCACATTGTGGAAGTGGTTGTGTGAATGACAGGGATGTTTGGGTACAAGGTGTGTGTTTGTGTGTTTGGTGGGGCTGTTGGCAAACTTAGGAAGATAAATAAATCAGTGAACTCTGAAATCCAGCGTGGTTTCCTAGGGGTTTGTACCAATGTTCACTGTGAGCCCTAAGAAAGAGTTTCCTGGTGTTGGAGCATCAATAAAACCTCTCTCACACCAACTCCCTGGTACCTCACAAAATACGAGTCTGTGCAGCTGCTTTCCTCACCACCAGGGCTGCAACCTCTGTTCCCTTTAAATTGGTAGGAGCTCCTCAAAACTCTTCTCTCCCACTTGTCAAACTGAGTGACAATTCAGGGTGACAGGTTTGAATTTTGGGGGAGTGGAGAGAGAGGGGCAGAGACCATGGGGTTGCATAAGCACAGTTCCCACAGGAAAACACTCTCAAATTCCTGCGTTAAACCCTTCTCCTGAAAAGGCCATTTTTCAGATCTAAAAGGTTGTAGTGAAAAATATTGACCATGTTCAATAAACCCTCCTGTGAGTGTGTCAGTGCAGCCCCTTTTCACAGCGAAGGTTTTAAACTCTCCAGCTTCACTTGTGGCCGAGGAAAAGCAGCTGCAGCTTTGTGCCCTCCTAATTGTCTGTACTTGCTAAAACATTTCTCGATTATATTTGTGTGCCTGGTGATGAAATATCCCATTTTTAGCTCGGCAGCAGAAAAGGGGAGGCTTTTTTAGGTCTCCTTTCATTTTGGCTGTGTGGCCAAGCAGGGATTTATGAGTTCAGGGGAGACAGTAGCCAGCGCGCTCAGATTCTGCTTTTTATACTTTCTTTTTTTTTTAATTGTTTTCCTTTGAAATTCCAGAGTTAGTGTTTTGTCTGCTTTCTCCCTGACCCTCTTCGGAGGCAGGCGTGTGTTTTTTCACCAGAAAAACTGGAAACAAAGAATCGTTGTCTTTAAGCTGTAGCAGGCAGGAAACCCAACTCACAAGGGATCACCCCGAGCCAGCGCTGTCCCAGAGTAGACTCCAGTTCTCTGAATTCAACCTGACAGCTTGTCTGGAGCACTTTCTAAGTAACCATTATCCTTCCTTTTCCCCCAGCAAAAGAGCCATTATTTTTCTGCCTGGGGTGCAGTGCAAGGAGTGTTATTGCACTGGGGGGGGGTCACACCGTTTGCTGGGGTGCCAGGCCCTCCCTCCCAAAGCCTTGGAAGTGCTTTGGCTGTTTCCTCAAACAAGAGTTAATTTGTTTCCTGATAATGACTTGAAAGCTGTAAAACTGCCAGGGCTGTGCATGTGTGTCTTCCCTTTTCTCTCTGGTGTGCGTGGCCTTTTCCTCCGTGGATGTTAGAATGGGATGTTTGGGGTGTTTTTACTTCTGCATTTGTGCATTTCTCAACAAGAGCAGCCTCCAAGCCCGCTGATGGGTTGGTTTTATGCCCTGTGCTGGGGATAACATCCACACGGTGCTGTGGGCACGTTCCTGCCCGCCCCGGGTGTGTTTGGGGTGGTTCTGTAGGTGTGCAGAGGATGTGCAGCTGTGTGGCTGTGCCTCGGCTGTGCCTGCAGCCCTGCGTGGCTCAGGAACATCTCTGCTGCCTGGAGAGCATCTGCTTTTCCAAGCTGGCTCTGGGAGGGATTCTCAGGACACATTCTTCAGCCTCTGTGCGCTGTGCATTGGGATTTCTGCTGCCGATATTAAAAAAAGCAACAACAAGGAAAAAAATATTCTCATTGCTTCCTCCTTTTCTTCATAATGTGTCTTTGTGAGGCTCACACGGGGCCAGGCAGACGTGGCTCAGGAAGTGCCAGCGCTGCACGGCTCAGGGATGTTTTTCCAGCCCCAGGCACGACTGGGGGCTGTCGCCTCTGGCTCAGAGCAGGCAGGGAGTGACTCCAGGCCTGAGTGGGGAGCAGAGCTCGGGGCTCTCAGCTGCCAGGAGCTCCTTCCCTGCAGCCCAGGTCTGGCCAGGGACAGGGGCACAGGGCTCAAACCTGTCCTGAGCACGCCCTGCCCAGGCCAGCTCAGGAGATCCCCTCTGGAAATCACAGATCACAGAATCCCGGCATGGGTTGGGTTGGAAGGGACCTTAAAGCCCATCCAGTCCCACCTCTGCCATGGCAGGGACACTCCCACTATGCCAGGTTGCTCCAAGCCCCGTCCAGCCTGGCCTTGGACACTTCTAGGGACAGGAATACTGAATCCCAGTTCTATTCCTGCACCATGTTGAGCTCCAGACTCTGGAAATAAATGGGTTTCAGCCACAGGGCTTTAATCCATCACTGATTTAGAACAGAAGTTCAATCAGAAATGTTTGATCCCTCTGATCTGTATTTCTATAAAGGCAGCAATTCAGAACCAGGCTCTCAGCTACTTCCAGACACTCCCCAAGCTAAATCTGTTCTTCACATCCATCTCTGCAGCAGATTTCTCACCTAAATCCAGCAGTCAGTCCCTTCTCACTTGGTTTGAGTTGACTTCAGGTCAAAACCCAGTGTTGTTCCAGGCCTGGATTTGGGATCTGTAAAACAGGTTAACAGCAATGGAGAGATCAGAGAATCTCAGAATCATTGAGGTTGGAAAGGCCTCTGAGATCATCGAGTCCAACAGTGCACCCAGGTGGATGTAAAAGATGGTTTGATAATATTTTTCAATTGTGAAATAATCAAATAGCCTGATCATGTAGAATAGCAGTAATTTTGAAATCATTCTGCACTCAGTGAGTTGCTTCCTCTTAGTGAAGAGAATTAGAATTACTGATTTCCACCTCTGACCCCCAGAGCGGTGGCTCCTTAGCTCAAGGAACAGCACATTGTGTCTTGAAGGAGAAAAGAACGAGTCTGGTGCTTGAAGGACTGGGAAGTCTCATGCAACCATGGGAACAGTCCCAGTAACACTGGCCAGGAATGACAAGTGTGTGGCACACACGTGCTAATGAATTGTTTTAATTAGCAGAGATAGTGAGTTGAAAAGCAATTCCTTTCAGGATGAGTGATGCTGTGAGGTTCTGAGGCCTCAGTGTGCTCAGTTGTGACACACGTGTCCCTGGAGCTGGGTAAATGTGATGGGAAGTTGGCAGAGCCATTGGAGAAGGCCAGAGGAGTCCTCAGAGCCTGCCCTGCTCCAGGCCCTGTCCCACCATCCCTGCCCACACCTACAGACGAGAGCCCAGAGTCTTCCCAGCTTTGTGCTGAGAGGAGCTGGAGCTCCTCTCTGCTGACCTTGGGAGGTTTGCATTGTGTGGCAGTCAGAAATGTCCTGGGGGTGTGGGGCAGTCAGAAATGTCCTGGGTGTGTGTGGGGGGCAGTCAGAAATGTCCTGGGGGTGTGTGGGGCANGGGGGCAGTCAGAAATGTCCTGGGTGTGGGGGGCAGTCAGAAATGTCCGTTGTGAGTGGAGGAGGTGTCCCATGTGTGTGGGGCACTCAGAACGTGTCCTTGGAGCCAGGGAGGGACCTTTTGGGCCCCACAGCTTTAATGTTTGCTGCCACCATTTAAACCAATGCACTGAACGTTTCCAGGAGGAGCTGGGGCTGCTTCTGGCTGCCTTGTCCCTGCAGAAGGATGCAGTCTGGGTTTCTGCTCTCCAGCTGGCTTTGAACATGACCCCAGCTCCTCAGTGGGATCTCCAGGAGGTGGAAGGAGGCAGTGTGAGGGGTGGACACACAGACCTTGCTGACGTGCTTGGGTTGCAGCAGGAGAGGGGTTTGTCCCCATGTTGGGACTTTTCCAAGGCACTGGGGGAGTGCTCAGCCTCACCTGGGCAGGAAAGGCCGTGGGGTCCATGCCCTCCTCTCCCTCTCTCCCTATAAAGTGAAGACCCCAAGGGACCACTTGGATTAATCACAGGTCTGCATCCCCCAGGACACCTGGCTCTGCTTTCCCCATTTAGGGAAGCTAATTTAAATTCCAGCCACCAGATCAGGATCCTTTCTTCCTCCTGAAGCAGAAGGACTCCTTGCAAACACCAGCCCATGTTCTGCACAGAGAATGCATGGCCCAAAGCTGGAATGCAGAGGAGCTGTTCTGGGGTGACCTGTCTCCCTTGGATTGGGTATTTCCAGGAAGGACTTGGCCTTAGAGATTTCAGTGAAGCAAAACAGAAGAAGGGGAAGGAGAAGGCTGCAGATCTGAAGTGGGATCACATATAAGATCCATAGGATTCTCCATGTACCTGACCCTCCTTTCCTTCTTTCCATCTAAAGTGGTTGCCACAAAATAGGCCCCAAGTGACCACTTAGGCACATCACAAGTCTGGGTCCCCCAGGACACCTGGGGCTGTTTTCCCCCTGTCTCCCTTCCTGGCTCTGTCTCCATGACTTAGGACAAGCCCCTTCCCATCCTGCAGCTGCTGAATTTCCTTGCAGGGATCAGCTCCAGAGATTCCTGGGCTCTCCATTCCTTCCCAGCATTGCCTGTAGTGCCAGCATGGGTGGCATTCCAAATAGGATTCCCCTATAATGCCCCCTAATGACCCAGCCCCACTGTATCCATTCTAGAAAAATAAAGGCCTGAACAATGCAGATATTCCAGGCCCAAAGCTCGTTGTTCTCCTGGAAAGCCTCGCCAGGGCTGGTAGCACAAAGTGGTGCCTGACTCAGGCCTGGCTGAGAGAGCCCCTCCAGAGGGAGCAGGATGAAGGGGCTGTCAGCACTTCCCAGCAGCTCAGGAAGCGCAGGCACTGTGAGCCCATTGTTCAGTGAAACCCCCCCTTGCCTCCCCTCTGTCCCAAACTCTCAGATTTATAAAACACCATGGTTCTTTTTATTTTTTTTTGAACCTTTTAAAGCTTATCAGAGAGGGTTTGCTCCCTAATATGTCATATCTCAAACCCAGACTCCCTAAAGCCTTGCTCGCTGGGCTGCACTCGGCTGAAAGGACTGACAAGGATTTGGGATCGTGGTGTGGGAATCCACCTGGGGATTTTCAGGCTGGTTTCCTGGGAAGGCAGTCTGTGTGTCTGTCCATCTGCCCCCGGCAATATCCATCAGTCTGTTCAGACTAAATAAGCCCCAGGGGTGCTGGCAGGGAACACAGCTCCAGGGGGGACAGGGGCTGTCGGGAGAGGTGGGCACAGAGGGCGGCAAGAAGGGTGGTAGAAGCCAAGGGAGATTTGGGGTGAGAAAGTGGAGAGCAGGGCTAAAAGGGCACAGAGACCAGTGCTGCAGCCTGCCCCACACAGCCTGATTCTGGGAAAGGCAGCTAAAGCCTGCAGAAAGTGCATTTAGGCCTGCGAATAAATAAAATGATATTTAACCTCCTTCCCAGGCGCGCTGTGAGTGCGAATGTTTGCAAAGCTGTGAGATCCTCGGTTGAAAGGTGCTGCGAAAGTGCAAAGCGTTATTAATATCCTTTACCTTCCTCCTAACAGACTGAGCATTCGTGCTGGGGAATTTCTGGACATAAACCAGACAGCTGCAGAGTGACAGTTCTTGAAAGCATCTATGATTTATTTGCTGCTCTTTAATTCCATTTTGTATTGAACACACATTTGTCATAGAGCTCTTGTTCCATGGGGCCTTTTAAGTCTAAACCAGACATGGGGACCTGATCCTTTCTGGGATAAATTTGCCCCCACTTCACTGTAGCCATTTGCTGATTTACACCAGGAGAGAACCCCAGTCCAAGTCTTTTAATTGAATTTCCATCCCATGGCAAGTTTTGGTGTAAAATCCAAATGGTTTTAATGACAGATAAGACTCTCCCTGTCACCGTCTGGCTGCAGTTCTGTAGGATCTCCTCGAGCCACTGGGCGTCAGGTCCTGGGAATGATCCTGTTTTTGCAGGAACCCGAGCCTCTGGATGGGTTCCCTGGCTCTGCCTTTTCCATTTTGCTTTAAACACATTCAGTTTTCAAGCCTGGAAGCCGGGAGGGCTGGTGTGGTTCTTTCACGTTGCAGGGATTTTTGTGAAATAAAAATAGCTTCCTGCATTTGGACTGTTTTTCTTTTGAGGGGGAGAGAAAGAGTTGGAAACTTGCAGTAGCTGAGTGGTGTTTCAACAGCAGGGCCTGCATTGCTGATTATCATATTGAACCTTCTTATCACGGCAAAGTCACGCTCAGGACTAGATCTTGTCCTACAACACAAGGCTGCCCCTATAAATCCCACACTTTGCTCCATAATCCATATTTCTAGAGGAAAAACTGGAGCAAAGGGACTCAGTCAGCCTGGATTAAATCTGGGCTGAGTCACACTCACACCGTCCTTCCAGGCTGTCATTTTACATCCTAAACTCCAGACGACAGGAAGCCCATTCAGAGGGGTTTGGACCAGGCTTAGCTAAACTTCCCTGGAGAACCAAGCCTTGATCCTGCACAGCCCAGGCAGCTGTAGGGATCCACTGCAGGTCAGCACATCTGGCTGGAATGGTGTCACTTTTTGGTGAAAACCCCTCTTTCTAGGACACTGAGGGAAGCAGATTCCTCCTCTGGGACAAAGCTTCTCCATCTGGAGGAGGAGGCGGAGGAGGAGGAGGAGCGGTAG
>VZTH01001015.1:93786-223083 GCA_013397815.1 Aleadryas rufinucha | reverse complement strand
AGGAGGAGGAGGAGGAAGATCATCTCTCCAAGTCACAGCCTATTTTTTTACTCATAACACGCCCATGACTCTGGATCAAGAGACCCCTTTGCAGTAGTTGATTCCTCTGATTCAATGACCTGACCCCAAAAAGAATCAGAGGAAACTGAAATTTTTCAGTGAGTTCTGCTACTTTTTGGGAAGGAGATTTCTCCCCATTTTGAAAAGGATTTTTCTGTTGGAAAAAGATCTCTGCCTTTCTTTTATCAGGATCATTGTATGGCATTTCCATCGATGTCACTGAGGACAGAACTGTTTATTTATGGAACAACCCAAAATGTACATCAGCATCTCAGCTGGTGGACATTACTGACGGTCCCTAATGGGGACAGGGATCCCAAATGGGACAGGGATCCGTAATGGGACAGGGATCCCGCATGGGACAGGGATCCTGAATGGGACAGGGATCCCAAATGGGACAGGGATCCTGAATGGGGACAGGGATCGTGAATGGGGACAGGGATCCTGAATGGGGACAGGGATCCCAAATGGGACAGGGATCCTGAATGGGGACAGGGATCCCGAATGGGACAGGGATCCCAAATGGGACAGGGATCCTGAATGGGACAGGGATCCGTAATGGGACAGGGATCCGTAATGGGACAGGGATCCCGAATGGGACAGGGATCCTGAATGGGGACAGAGATCCTGAATGGGACAGGGATCCCAAATGGGGACAGGGATCCTGAATGGGACAGGGATCCGTAATGGGGACAGGGATCCCGAATGGGGACAGAGATCCTGAATGGGACAGGGATCCCAAATGGGGACAGGGATCCTGAATGGGACAGGGATCCGTAATGGGGACAGGGATCCTGAATGGGACAGGGATCTGGAATGGGACAGGGATCCCGAATAGGACAGGGACCCTGAATGGGACTGGGATCCTGACTGGGGACAGGGCTCCCTTTTGGGACAGGGCTCCCTGCTGGCACAGTGTGCATGAGGCTGTCACCTCCCTCTTCCTGAGCTGTCCCATCCCACCCTTTGTCCCAGCTGAAACCACCGGGGTTTGTTTTCCAGCCTGATCTATTTGCAGTGGGGTTTGTGGTTTCTGTAAGAAGGGAAAAAAACAAACAAGTCAAACAAAAATAAAACCAGGCCGATGACACGAGCTCTGCTTTCCCCCTTCCCCTCTCTGCCCTCCTCCCTGGCTCCCCCACCCTCCCCTGTCCCGTCCCTCTGTGTTTTCCTTTCCATGCCAGTAACTGCCAGGCTGTCATTTCAAAGCCTCAGCGGCTTTCCCAGTGCTGCAGGAATGTGCCAGTGCCTGGGATGGATCCACAGGCCCACAGGCAGGAGGTGCTGCCCCACAGGGGCACTTGGGATGGCCCTGGAGGATGCTTTCCCCCTTTTCCCTCTCCTCGAAACAGCCCCAAATCCTCGGCCTCCCCGAGTTTAAAATTCTCTTTGAATTCCTGTGCGCTAATAACAGAGTTCCTCTTGTCCTCCTCCTCTGCCTGTGCTCCTCTGAATCCCAGGACAGGAGAAAGGGGTCTCCTTCTGGCTGGGATGGGTCACACTGAATTCCACTGAGGGCCATGGCAGGACTTCATGGTCAGAACGTGTCAGGTCAAATCCCTGTCCCATTCGGGATCCCTGTCCCATTCAGGATCCCTGTCCCATTCAGGATCCCTGTCCCATTTGGGATCCCTGTCCCATTCAGGATCCCTGTCCCCATTTGGGATCCCTGTCCCATTCAGGATCCCTGTCCCATTCAGGATCCCTGTCTCCATTCAGAATCCCTGTCTCCATCCAAGATCCCTGTCCCATTCAGGATCCCCGTCCCCATTCCAGATCCCTGTCTNTTAGGGATTCCTGTCCCATTCAGGATCTCTGTCCCATTCAGGATCCCTGTCCCATTTGGGATCCCTGTCCCCATTCAGGATCCCTGTCCCATTCGGGATCCCTGTCCCATTTGGGATCCCTGTCCCATTCGGGATTCCTGTCCCCATTAGGGATTCCTGTCCCATTGGGATTGAGAATTGCCCCAAGAGCCCCATTGTTGCATTTCCAGTCCAATTTACATCCTCTGCGAGGGGGCAGGGGAGCACTGGAGATGTGGGAGAGGAAAAAAACGCAGCCCTACGGAATCCGAGCCAGCTGGGACCACGAAGCAAAGCCAGATCCTTGCGACTTTTTGTCTAGGAAATGTTCATGTCAAGCCCTCTGTGCCTGTTGTCTTTTGTCGTTAGATCCCTCCTATGAGGCAGGCAGGAGCAGGATGGGGCAGTAATGGGAATTTTGGCCTCTCCAACAGTGAGTTGTCCCAATGGGGATCACAAACTGTGCAGTGGAAGATTGAAATGAGACGTGGGCACAGCTGGCCTGTGTTAGGAGTGTCAGAAGGGCAGAAGGTTTGGGGACAGATAGGAGGTAGAACTGGGGACAGATAAGAAGCAGAATGGTATTATGGACAGAGTAATACTTGTAGGGTTGGATTTAGGGCCAGGAGCACAGACTCCCTGGTAACCACAGGCCCATCCCCTGCTGGGGATGGCTTTAGGGACAGATCTGGACAGTTCGGGCACATTCTGAGAGCTTCTGACGACTTCCCAGAAAGGCAGAGCCCAGCAGGCACATGGGGCCTCTCTGCTCGAGCCCTGCTCACCCCAGTTCTTGTTCTTTCTGGGTTTAGAGTGCCTGGGATTCCCAGCAAGGGGGTGACATCCCAGATAATTCCCTGTCCCTGAAATCCGTGTTGGAGCTGGCACAGCCTGCTGGCTCTGAGCCACTGTCCCCAGTGCCACCGCTGGGGCTTCTCCCTGTGCAGGGTGGGCACTTTTAACCCTCAGCCAAGTCCTCCTGCTGTAAATCAATGTGGCAGCACCCCTCAGAGCCCCTTCCCTTCGCTCTGCAGCTTCCTGAGCTGTGCTCACCCCAAATGTGAGAATTCCTCTTTGAGTCACGGTTTTCTGTCATGGGAAATGATACAGAGAGGAGGAGCAGATCTTCCTGTTGAAGGGATTTATAGAAATTGCCATGATATTTTCAACTAAATGTTTGAGAAACCCTGATTTTTTTTTTTTTGCCTAAAAAAGAATTTCCTTTTGCAAAAAAATGTGGGAAAAGCTCCAACGTGGAAGGAGGTCAGAATTTGTACATTTAATAATCCAATTTTCTGTTCACAACATAGATGCAAACTAGAATGGAAGTTCAGTTGCAATAAAAGACAGAAAATTAATGAAATATCTACATAATATTTTCCTTGTCTTGCTGCCTATTTAGGAAACCATTATTATCTATATAATGTTTTCCATATTGGTGTATTTTCATTTTACAATGAAAACTTAAATTTCTAGGGACATCTCTTAATTTTATAGTGCAATCCCCAAAATATCAGCTCTTAGGCTGAGCAAACCTCTCCCTGGCAGTCGCTGTGGTTCTTGTGGGATGTACTTTGTACTCTGTACCTGTTCCCTGCCCCTATAAAACCCCTTCTCTCTTCCCAGGCCCTCCCGTTGCGGGGACACAAAATGTGAATAAGACAACGGAGCAGCAGCGGCCCCAGCCAGGTGAGCGTGGATCCTGTGACCCTTGGATTGGGAGCAGCTCGGGAATTAACATGGGGAATTAATGTGTGGAATTAACATGTGGGGCAGCCCCAGGCAGGGGACAGGCAGGGGACAGGACACAGCCTGAGCTGTGCCAGCAGCTCTCTCCCCAGAGGGATCAGGATATGGCCTGAGCTGTGCCAGCAGCTCTCCCCAAAGGGATCAGGACACGGCCTGAGCTGTGCCAGCAGCTCTCCCCAAAGGGATCAGGACATGGCCTGAGCTGTGCCAGCAGCTCTCCCCAAGGGGACAGGACACGGCCTGAGCTGTGCCAGCAGCTCTCCCCAAAGGGATCAGGACACAGCCTGAGCTGTGCCAGCAGCTCTCCCCAAGGGGATCAGGACATGGCCTGAGCTGTGCCAGCAGCTCTCTCCCCAAAGGGATCAGGACACGGCCTGAGCTGTGCCAGCAGCTCTCCCCAAAGGGATCAGGACATGGCCTGAGCTGTGCCAGCAGCTCTCCCCAAGGGGACAGGACACGGCCTGAGCTGTGCCAGCAGCTCTCCCCAAAGGGATCAGGACACAGCCTGAGCTGTGCCAGCAGCTCTCCCCAAGGGGATCAGGACATGGCCTGAGCTGTGCCAGCAGCTCTCTCCCCAAAGGGATCAGGACACGGCCTGAGCTGTGCCAGCAGCTCTCCCCAAAGGGATCAGGACATGGCCTGAGCTGTGCCAGCAGCTCTCCCCAAGGGGACAGGACACGGCCTGAGCTGTGCCAGCAGCTCTCCCCAAAGGGATCAGGACACAGCCTGAGCTGTGCCAGCAGCTCTCCCCAAAGGGATCAGGACATGGCCTGAGCTGTGCCAGCAGCTCTCTCCCCAAAGGGATCAGGACATGGCCTGAGCTGTGCCAGCAGCTCTCCCCAGTGGGCTGTTTGGCTGCTCTGCCCCTCTGTGTCTCTGTCCCACACTTCTTTTTCCACATTTGATGTTTTCTGGTTGCCACCCAGTGCAGGCTGTGTCCGAGGAGGTCCCAGACTGTGAAAGCAGGCAGGTCTGAGAGCAGTGCCAGAAACTGTGGCTGTGCCATTTTGGATTCCAGAAATACTTGGTGCTTGTTTGCTAAAGGAATGTCCCTGTGCCAGGATCTGCAGTGTCCCCATGGGCTGAACCCCTCGGAGCATCCCAGCATGTCCCTTCCTGCTGGAAGTGTCTCCAGACATTCCAGCAGGGCTTCCCCAGCCTCAGAGGTGCAGAGGAGGGAAGCAGCCCCACAGGGCAGAGCAGGGGCTGTTTCCTGCTGCCTTCCCAGGGCCTTGGAAAGGCCAAGCCCACCTTCCCTGGCAGCACAGCTGCTTTCCATCCCCGTTCTCTGCTCCAGGGCTTGGTTCTCTTGGCACCAGTTCAATCCACGAGCAAACGCTGCAGATCCAAAGCACCACAACCAGAGAGAGGCAAAGGAGAAGTGTAGAGATTAGGGCTGGGGAGGCCCCACAAAAAGGGAAGGAATTCATTCCTAATAAATGCTTTGTGGGGTTTTCAAGAACCACTCAGCCCCGGTGGAGCCAGCGACAAACTCCTGTTACTCTCATCTCTCTAATGCTGTGTTTGCTTCACAAAGAGAGACTCGGGTGAATATTTCCTGCCCTCCCAGAGCAGCAAGCTCAGCTGCTAACAAGTGAATCTGAAAATCTCATCTGCTCTCCTTTTTATTTAGCCCTTTTTTATTAGGAGAAACACATTTGCTCCTGCTGTATGGCTGTTCTCCTGTCCCACATTTCTTTTTTCCACGTTTGATGTTTTCTGGTTGCCACCCAGTGCAGGCTGTGTCCGAGGAGGTCCCAGACTGTGAAAGCAGGCAGGTCTGAGAGCAGTGCCAGAAACTGTGGCTGTGCCATTTTGGATTCCAGAAATACTTGGCGGTTGTTTGCTAAGAAAGAAAGAAGGAGCACTTCCAGGCCCTGGGAATAGAGGCAGAAAGAGTAAAGAAAGAAAATGAAAATTTGATTTCTAGAACAAACAAAATGACCTGGAGATTCTTTTTGATGAAACATCCTTTGAATTTTGTTGGGTGATTTTTTTTTAATTTATTTATATTTTAGATCCCTACCAAATCCTGGGGCCCACCAGCAGCCGTCTTGCCAATCCAGGTGAGTTCATTTTACATTTCAGACCCTCGTTATCAAAGAGGTGAATTTCCCTTCAGAGCTGCTGCTCCAGCCTGCACTGGGGGAGCAGCTGCTGTCCCTGCACCCTTGGGGTGGCCTGTGACACCCATTGGCCTCGGTAGCTGTGACTTCACAAGGGCTTTTGCCAAAATCCTTACAGAAAAGTGAGGAAGGTGGTGCAGCATCACCTCTGTGGGGACAAAATCACCATCCTGGATGTTCTGTCCCAAGCCCAGCATTCCCTAAGAAGGGTTTTATAGGGTACTTAAGTGCTGGTGTCTCAGATTTGCAGTACAGGTTAATTTTTCACTGCCTGCTGTGGGTTACATGAAGAAAGGCACAAAACATGTCTGAAAGCCACAGTGTAGCTGTCCCTAGCACATCATCTGCAGTAAATAATCCCTGATTTTAGGGAGCAAGGCCTGAAGTAAATCCTGCTCGAACTAACCAAACTTGTACACGTGGGATGCCTGTAAGGAAACATCCTCCTAAGGCTCTTAACTTACCCTTAACTACTTGTACAACTCCACCGACTAAAATCAGGAGTCATCTGGGGAACAAATCATCGGGTGTAACTCAGATCACCCACTGGAGAGAGAACTGGAGGTATCCAAAACAATCTCCATGGCAAACAGTGAGCAGTGGAGGGGTGAGGTACACTGTGCTACCCAATCAGTGAAAACTCTGCCGAGCGGTGTCCTCACAGAAAGCCCTGTTTGTGAATAGCCCGAGCATTTTAAGGCCAAAGGCGACCATTATAAAATCTAATGTGACCTCAGGCCTGGGCCCAGAACAAAGGGCTGAGTAACTTGTTTGCTGGGAACAGTTTATCCGCTCCTAGGGCCACCTTTCCAAGGCCTGAAGGAGCAGTTCCCAGTCGAGATCGAGATAGTCCTTCTGTTTCCTGCCTTTGTGTGTGCCCCGGAGCAGGAAAGCCCGAGTCATTTCCTCTCCCCTTGGCTCGTGTCTGCAGGGAGCGGGCAGATCCAGCTGTGGCAGTTCCTGCTGGAGCTGCTGTCGGACAGCTCCAACGCCAGCTGCATCACGTGGGAGGGCACCAACGGCGAGTTCAAGATGACGGACCCTGACGAGGTGGCGCGGCGCTGGGGCGAGAGGAAAAGCAAACCCAACATGAATTACGACAAGCTGAGCCGGGCACTGCGATACTACTACGACAAGAACATTATGACCAAGGTGCATGGCAAAAGGTATGCCTACAAATTTGACTTTCACGGCATCGCCCAGGCCCTGCAGCCCCACCCCACCGAGTCCTCCATGTACAAGTACCCGTCGGATCTGTCCTACATGCCATCCTACCATGCCCACCAGCAGAAGGTGAACTTTGTGCCCCCACACCCCTCTTCCATGCCTGTCACATCATCCAGTTTCTTTGGAGCGGCCTCTCCCTATTGGACCTCCCCTGCAGGAAGCATTTACCCCAACCCCAACGTGCCCCGCCACCCCAACGCCCACGTCACACCACACTTGGGCAGCTATTACTAAATGCTTTCATCTGCCAGTGGCCTTGAGCAGTCTGGTTGGACTTTTTCTTTACTCCTGGGATTTTTATGGTTTTTGGGGGGACCCTTAATGGATAATTGTGGCCTTTCTGGGGAAGAATTAAAACTGGATATTGGTTATTCCTGGACCAAACCTTTTACTTTTGTAACTTTGCCTCTTGTGTCTTGAACTGAGAGATGGAAGCTCCTGTGGGCCAGTACTCTGCATATTCTTTGGGGTTTAAGGCTTGTGTCCTCTGTAGGAAGTGATGATGAAGATGGTTCACCATTCCCTGGAGTGATTATTAGCTTTTGGATGAGAGGAATTTTTAAGGATTCAAAGGCTTTTGACAAGGCATAGATCCAGCAGTGGGTCGCAGATGACCACAATGGGGTTTTTCTCACTGGCCATTTGACCATTCAGTGGAGGACACTGGGCTGCAGGGGACCACAACTGGAATCTTAGCTCTAAGGCAGAGGAGGATTTTCACCCAACTGGAAATTAAATATATATATATATATTCANTGTCTGCAGGGAGCGGGCAGATCCAGCTGTGGCAGTTCCTGCTGGAGCTGCTGTCGGACAGCTCCAACGCCAGCTGCATCACGTGGGAGGGCACCAACGGCGAGTTCAAGATGACGGACCCTGACGAGGTGGCGCGGCGCTGGGGCGAGAGGAAAAGCAAACCCAACATGAATTACGACAAGCTGAGCCGGGCACTGCGATACTACTACGACAAGAACATTATGACCAAGGTGCATGGCAAAAGGTATGCCTACAAATTTGACTTTCACGGCATCGCCCAGGCCCTGCAGCCCCACCCCACCGAGTCCTCCATGTACAAGTACCCGTCGGATCTGTCCTACATGCCATCCTACCATGCCCACCAGCAGAAGGTGAACTTTGTGCCCCCACACCCCTCTTCCATGCCTGTCACATCATCCAGTTTCTTTGGAGCGGCCTCTCCCTATTGGACCTCCCCTGCAGGAAGCATTTACCCCAACCCCAACGTGCCCCGCCACCCCAACGCCCACGTCACACCACACTTGGGCAGCTATTACTAAATGCTTTCATCTGCCAGTGGCCTTGAGCAGTCTGGTTGGACTTTTTCTTTACTCCTGGGATTTTTATGGTTTTTGGGGGGACCCTTAATGGATAATTGTGGCCTTTCTGGGGAAGAATTAAAACTGGATATTGGTTATTCCTGGACCAAACCTTTTACTTTTGTAACTTTGCCTCTTGTGTCTTGAACTGAGAGATGGAAGCTCCTGTGGGCCAGTACTCTGCATATTCTTTGGGGTTTAAGGCTTGTGTCCTCTGTAGGAAGTGATGATGAAGATGGTTCACCATTCCCTGGAGTGATTATTAGCTTTTGGATGAGAGGAATTTTTAAGGATTCAAAGGCTTTTGACAAGGCATAGATCCAGCAGTGGGTCGCAGATGACCACAATGGGGTTTTTCTCACTGGCCATTTGACCATTCAGTGGAGGACACTGGGCTGCAGGGGACCACAACTGGAATCTTAGCTCTAAGGCAGAGGAGGATTTTCACCCAACTGGAAATTAAATATATATATATATATTCATATATATATATGTACATGTATATTTTAAGAAGTAAAGGGCATTGAAGGAACTTTTCTAGAGTACAACTTCATTCGACTGTGTCTGAACTCAGCAAGCAGCAGAAACCGGAGCAAAGCGCAACGCAAAGTCCAGCACAGACATTCCTTGGAAGCAGAAGTGAAGTGAATAAATGACAGCAGGTCCCTGGCTCTGCCCGAGCCGCAGGGCTCTGGAAGCACCGATTCGCGAACGCTGTGCGTTTGTCAGCCCGTCAAACCAAGGGTCAACAAACCAGAAGGCAAATTACTGTATAAATTATGCAGAGTTATTTTTCCCTATATCTCACACGCGAACGCTGTGCGTTTGTCAGCCCGTCAAACCAAGGGTCAACAAACCAGAAGGCAAATTACTGTATAAATTATGCAGAGTTATTTTTCCCTATATCTCACAGTTTTAAAAGAAAGAGTAAATAAAACGAGTTGACCTCGGTCACAAACGCAGGTTTGTTTTTTACTATCAGCTCGGTTGTTTTTGTTTATTTTTTTAATGTAATTTGTACATCTTTTCAATCTGTACATTTGAGCTGTAGCTTTGTACTTTTTGCTAAAAAAAAAAAATAAAAAATAAGACATGAGTAATGTATCTGTTGGAGATAGGCTTGCTCCTGCAATTGGATCCATGACTGACCCCCAAAGTGGCCAGAAACCTTCCAGATTGCCCTGGGTGTGTCTACATGAGAGGATTTTCTGTATTAGTCTGTTGTAGCTGTCTGCAAATTAACTCCACTTACTCCCATGTTTGCATTGAGGCTGATTGAAAACAGGCCCAGCATCTCAAGGCAACCATTGCAATATTCTATGATCGCTTTTCACCCAAATCCTGAACTTTGGGAAGACCTTAACCACTTCGTAGATAAAAAATGACAAAATACTTCTCTTTTTGACGGCTTCTGCTGGGGGGTTCTGTGGAAATCCGACCCCTTCCAGAATTCTCAGCCATCCCCAGCTCTGCACGTGTGAATGTGACGCTGCACAAGCGGCGGTTTGGTGCCGTAAACAGAGGGTAAACCACAAGCGTTTGGGGTTTGGAACAGATGTCTGGGGGGTGAGATTTCCATGTACAACCCATTAGCTGGCTTGTATTAAGTGGCAGCCAATTAACAGGATCACAACTATCTAGTCTAGACCAACCCCTGGGACTCTGTGGGGGCGGGATTTGGTCCATGTGCATCCGATTGCAGGAGGGGAGGCTGAAACCAGAGCGTTGGAGTCTGCTCAGAACGTTAAACACAAGCACTGATGCCATTATTTAACAAAGTGGGAAGAGATGATCAAGCTAATCCAGTTAGGTCTTAGTGCTTTCGGGGTGTTTTTAAGTAACATTTCTGCAATAATCGCAAAATTTAAGTATGAAGAAACTACCCATGGAAATGGGGCTTTTGCTACTATATATATGCAATGTACTTTTTGGATATTAAAATATATATAATTTTGCAAGCTATCTTGGTGGGTTGTTTTTTTTCTAAAATGTATTAATGTTACAATGAAACAGCTGTATGAAGAAGATGATGTAAAAAAAAAAGTGGCAAAATAAATGGTGGTTTTCTTCTCTAAGGCATCACATTGTCCCACTCTCTCCCTCCCCTCTCACACCTGCATGAATTTGAAATTAAATTTAGCTAAAAAGGGAAAGAAAGCAGCTCCACAATAGTGGCAACCCATCCTGATCACTGAAGTATTGACCACTTATTCCAGAAAATTGTTGCCAGAGTTGGTCAGACCTGATTTGGTTGTTGAAGGGGTTAAAACCCAGGCTCTGTTTTTTGTCTATGGAGAGAAAGTGGAAGAGCAGCCAGAGCTCAGGAGCTGAAGTGTCGAGGTGGCTCTTGGGGTGCCCCAGGGAGCCCCAGGAATGTCAGTGTGTGCCCAGCCTGCTCCTGTTTCCCACCTATCCCCAAACCCCGGGGAGAGCCAATGCTCCGCAGCATTCCTGAGGTGGAGGCTGCAAAAACAAGCGCTGCCAAGGAATCTTCTGATTGTGGGTAAAGGTCAGGCCGAGGCACTTCCTGCAGCTTTGCACGGTGGTCCTGAGAGATATCTGGAGCTCCTGCAGACCTGATAAAGCCTTGGGAAGCCAGAGCTGCACGAGCTCAGCGCTTCCTTCCTGCACACAACCTTTTGTTGCTGAGCGCCAGGACAAGGCTTGATTGGCTCGGGAAAGGGCCACTTCCAGCACCCCAGAGCTGCTCCCTCTCTGGATTCCACCGGCATTGCTCAATTTAGTCACAAGAGCGAGTGGTTTGTTGCTTATCTCCGTTGTTTTCCACTGCAGCAGCAGCGAGATTAATTCTGGCTGCGCAGCATCAGTGGAAATATCAAGTGTTTTATTTGAATACCGTGTCCTGCCCGCCTGCCAATAATAGGAAAATCAGAAGATGAGATTGCACAAAAGCATCTAAAGGCAGAATCTGAAGGTTATCAGAGTGCAAAGATGTCCCTGATAGCACAATTTGGCCAGCAGGAACCTTGGAGGGGAAAAAAGACGTTTGAAAATAACCAACAATTTAAGAAGCATCTGATTCTGGCTGCCCAGTGTGTTAAAGGAGCCCTCCTGAGAAGGGAGGTGATCAGCAGCATCCCATCTCAGCTCCTCTCTGCCTCCTTTCATCCTTCCCTTCAGGGTACTTGCTGGCATTAATCTTTTCTAGTATTCACTAATATTTAGCTTCAGATATTAACTTTTTCTAGTATTTGCTAATATTTAGCTTTAGACAGATTTTGCCTCCCACTTCAGGCATTCCCATGAAATCCAGAGAGCTTAGAGCAAGGAGATCTCACCCCAGACTGCCAGACAGCCTCACACTGCTGGGGCACTTCCCAGGCACCTTTTAGAGCATCTTCCTAAGATCTTAATAGTTTGCATTCCTCAGCTCGAGAAAGAGCAGTAAGACAGAAATTGGAGTAGTAAATGTGTACCCCTCGACATCAGCCTGGCTTTTGCCACACTGGAAGTGCCAGGGGTGGGACCAGGGGGATCTCCCCTCCCAGCCCAAGGTTCTGGGGCACACTGGGACACAACAAACAAGGAGTTTGACAGCCCTAATGCTCCTTTCTGGTTTTCCCAGGAGGACAGGGCAGAGCGAATTCAAGTATTTCAGGCTTAAAGCAGAAAGTTTACCAGATGGATGGTTGGGATCATATGGCTGGGAGCTGGGAGTCAACAGGGGCAGCAGAAAACCTTCTCTGCATCGAAGTTCAGGACTCTAAGCTCCCCAGGAAGCCCAGCTCCCACTGCACTCAGGGTGAATTCAGCTGCTGATTTCCACGGATCTGGTATTTCCCCCGGATTTCTGTTCCACCAGCCTCAAACCCTGAGTGGGATCTGGCTCAAACATGCCAAACTGGAATTAACCCTACATTCCTCTAGCTATAAATAGAGAGTGCAGCCTGTACATTGAGTAGAGTCAGCGATGGCTTTACAGGCTCAGAGCTCTGGCTGCCTTGGCTGGATCTCTGCTGATTTTCTCTGTTTGAGCTGGTCCTGCCTGTGTGTGTATGAATTCCTCCTGCTTAATTACAGCCAGCAGGTTTAGAACCTGCTTTGGACTGGATTTTGAAGCAGGCATTGTATCCCCACTGCTGGGAGTCTGGAGGATGGAGCTACCAGCTTAAGCACTTGTTAGGTGCTCTAAACTGGGGGATGACAAATCCTTCCAGAGCCAAGCACCTGAGACCACTCCTGCCCAGAACCCTTAGATCACTCCTGCCCAGAACCCCTGAGACAACTCCTGTCCAGAACCCCTGAGACCACTCCTGTCCAGAACCCCTGTATGTCAGAACCCACTCCCTGTACTGGTGCCTTCCTGCTTTATATACCTAAAAATTGTATTTTAGCCCTGAGGATGAACTTCCAAACAAGTGCAGATTTCTAACAGAGTGCTGTGGCAAAGGAGAGGGATTTCTCTGTGCCAAGACCTTCCCTGAGTAAAGACAAAGCCAGATTTCTCATACCCATGCCCAACAAGTGCACTCCAGCCCAAATGAGACACTAATTATGGGGGAAATCTGCCATAACTTCTGTTGATGTAAATATTTAATGTGAGGCTGGCCTTGCCCAGCAATATTTCATCCACATCCATGGGTCTGAAGCTTTGTGCTCAAAGGAGGGATGAACCCAGCTGCAGTTTCCCACCTCTGTGTCACAAGGAAAGAGCCATCAGTCTGTAAATGCTGGATGAAAGCAACCAGCTTCACTTCATTATCCTATTACAATAATAGAGTTTTTACAGGCTGCTTTGCTGTGCTGATCCAGTATTTTTAATAACTTCTGTGAAATTAGTTGGTGAGAATTCAGCCTGCTGCCTACCAAAGGCTGTTCTCCACATCAAACCGAGCGTGGCTGCATTTGGTGTTAATTAGAGCTGCAGTCCAGAGGCACATCAGGGGCTGGCGTTCAGAAATCCACTTCAGAGACCTTATTTGTATATTTTCGCACAATACCCAGCATCACATACACATGACAATTTTCATCTGTGAAACCAGAACTCACTGCAAATAAAGCTCAGACCTTTCTGTCATATCAGAAAAGAATTGAGAGACCTCTGATTAAGGTCATGTGGAGAAGGACAACATGTAGTTTAGCTTGTATGTTATGATTTTTTTCCACTACAGAGGTAGAAATCCCTGCATGTGAAGGGATTCTTCTATTATTTCAGATTCTTCTGTTATATCAGAATAGAATTCGAGATCCTTGGCAAAAATCAGCTCTTCAGGCTCCAAGAGTAGCAAACAGAGCCTGATACCAAAGCCACTGAGTGTGAAGACCAAAAGCAGAGCAGTTTTGAGGCCGTGATAGCAATGACCCCATCAGCCCTGCACCCCACAGTGGGGGAGCTGCTCCAGGGAGCCCCAAGGACCTGCCCTGTGCCCACAGTGGGTGGCACAGCTGGGTTTGCAGCTGAGCAGCCACCCTGACCAGGATAAATAACTGCAGCAGGAAGGGCTTTGAGCAGGGCAGGTTTCCCAGGTGAAGGGACCTTGCTGCTGCTAACCAGGGGCAGGCACAACAAGATTCAGTCCTGGAGTTCTGATTTGAAGCTGCAGTGGTGGAGGATGAGGAGCCATGGGCTCTGGCAGTTTGGTGCAATTTCACCACCAGAACTGGCTCCTTCCTTTCCAGGAACTGCTGCAAACTTGTTCTTTGCTTTGGCTTTTCCTGATCTTTCTGTCTCCTGGAGCTGTAAAGTCCGGTGCTGGATGCACCTCCCCTCCCTGCTGCTGCAAGTTCTGTGCTCAGGCCAGCAGAGTCTCCTCCTGCAGTCCTGCTGGCAGCTCAGGCTGGGCACAGACATCTCCTGCCCTTGGGAGCACAGGGTCGGTGTTCCGAGGGTCTGCAGGCGGTGGCTGAAGGGGGTTGTGCTAGGAGTGTTGGCAGAGGGCACCTGTAGTAACCTGAACACCTTCCCTGGGTTTTCTGTCTCCCTCAGGATCTATGTATAATACATATTATATACATATATATATATTGCATATATACACTTGCCACACCCCTGGAAGTATCCAAGGCCAGGCAGGGTGGAGCTTGGAGCAGCCTGGGATAGTGGAAGGTGTCCCTCCCCATGGGATGAGCTTGAAGGTCTCTTCCAACCTAAAGCACTCTGTGATTCCATGCTGATTAATGTGTATTTCATAGAACAGTATGTATATACACACGTATTTGATAGAACTGTGTGTATATATACACACATATTTGTTATAATAGTGTGTTGTAGTGCTAAGGCAAAACAAATTAAGAGGGGGTTCATTTTGGGGCAGATGTTTCTGTGGAGGATTTAAAACTTCCCTTATCACCCCATTTCTGGAGGCTCAAGGCTGACAGGGAGCTGAGCAGCTCCCCAAAATCCTCGGCCAGCACATCCCAAGCTCTGCAGACCCAGGAGTACCGGCATCCCAACCTTACTGTGGGAATTTGGGGAGCAGCGTCCTTCTCCATGAGGGATAGAGGGGAGCAGGGGGGCCTGGCATGGGGGTGGAACGAGATGAGCTTTAAGGTCCCTTGCAGCCCAAACCATCCTGGGATTCTGGGCTGGTTCCATAGCGGTGTTTGGAGCTCCAGGCATAGCAACACCAAGGGATGTGATCCGGGCTTCCAGAACCACCCTAAGGGATGTGATGGCTCTGCAGGCTCTGCCACAGTGCCAATGACTCCCTGGGGGGGGGTCGGCTCCCTCCTGCACCGAGAGCACTTCCAGAGCTTGGGGGGGGCTTCGTCTGAACAGGAACCTTGGGCACTGTTGCAAAACTAACCCAGAGCAAGGACTTGGGGCCTTCCCGAGGTGGTCTGTGGCAGAGTCATGGAATCAGTGAGATTGGAAAAGCCCTCTGAGGTCATGGAATCCAAGCATTAACCCGGCACCACTGTGCTGTTGGGTTTTAACAGCCGGGGAAACTGAGGCCCAAAGCAAGGAGCAGTGTCTGGTCTGGCGTTACAGAGCAGAGTTCCCTATGGAATACGGGCCTCTCCAGACTCAACCTCGCCGTTCCCGACCCCCCCGCTCCACTTTAGGTGCAGCAGCAGCCGATGTTTACAGCCCCCAGCCCTCCACTCACACACCACCTCCGAATTCACTGCCGAGAGCTCCCAACGCTTCTGTGAAGGGGCTAAATATATCCAGCTAGCACGGGCTGTGCCAAAACCGAGCCACTAAATGCACTGAACTTTGTGTCATAAAACACGGAACAGTCCCAATAAATTCCTGCTTTGCTTTTCAAGGCTGCCGTGGTCGCGCTGCGGAGTTTGGGGCTGCGGAGCGGCTGATCCGCAGGTGAGCGGTGCCATCCTGTGGCAGCGGCACAGAAAACACCGCGGGCATCGCTGCATCCCTCGCATCCCCGATGGTCCCAGCATCCCTGTGCTCCCCAGCATCCCTGTGCTCCCCAGTATCCCTGTGCTCCCCAGTATCCCCGATACATCCCTGTGCTCCCCAGTATCCCTGATGGTCCCAGTATCCCTGTGCTCCCCAGTATCCCTGATGGTCCCAGCATCCCTGTGCTCCCCAGTAATCCCTGTGCTCCCCAGCATCCCCGATACATCCCTGTGCTCCCCAGCATCCCCGATACATCCATGTGCTCCCCAGTATCCCTGTGCTCCCCAGCATCCCTGCGTCCCCCAGTACCCCTGCTCATCCCAGCATCCCTGTGCTCCCCAGCATCCCAACCTGCCTCTGTGCTGGGCTGCCACCACGGATTCATGTGGTGACTTTGCACATCTGTTGGGGATGTGGCTGCCCAGGAGTGAGGGCTTAATGCTTTCTGTGCTTAAATTTGGCGAGCAGCATAAAAAAGGAGACACAAAGTGAGTCTGTCTCGTCTCAGGCCTCCCCTCGCTCATCCACCTCCCCTGAGCAGGCAGGATTTATGTCTGCCTCGTGCAGCACTGAGTTTATTCCAGTGCAAGTGTCCCTAGGCAGATGCTTCCACCACAGGAATGTCAGCTTGGCCTCAGGAAGTGTCTTTTGTGTGTATTCAAGCAGCCACAGAGAGAGCTTCAGCCTTCCTCACTCTTGTTCCAGTGATGTTGTCACGGGGTTAAATGGGATTTAGGGCCAGTGGTGGTGGTGTCAGAGGTTCCCCAGGCTGCAGCAAGAGGATTCACGAACTTGCACAGTTTCCCTCTGTGCTTCCCTTTCTCTGCTCACATTCCTGGCCTGGTGCTGTGGTTTCTCCCTGCTCCTGTGGGGAGCAGGAGCTGGGCCAGCACCATGAGTGTGGATAAAGGCAGGGGTGGTCTTAGGGGGAAAAAATGAGGGGGAAATCTCGGCTGTTCCCAGCGGAATTCCCAAGGGTTTGACCACGTCAGTTTGCCTGGGGAGCGGGAAGGGGTTGGGACACCTCAGCTTGTGTCAGGCTTTGCTCATGGCTGACTCGTTTGTGGGGGAGCAGCAGAGTTTTCAGGGAATTATGCACAGGCAGGAGCTATCCAGGCATTCGCTGGGAGCCTGTGAGCAGTGTCTGCCACAATCCAGCAGTGCAAGTTAGTGGGAGCATCTGAACAGTGTGCCAGGGGTTGTTTTAATTATTATTATTGTTGTTATTATTATTTAGGGGTGTCTTTTCACCAGTTCCTCCCAGAGCATGTGTGCAGACAGACAGCAAACCAGCACATGTCAGTTTACCAAAAGCAGTTATTTTAATTCATGGCCCTTCCTCCAGCAGTCAGCAGGATGCCTTATTCATTTGCCAGCAGGAGGGTAAATCTATTTCAAAATGATTGAAATATTATGCACAGCTTGAATGAATGTTTAAAATAAATACAGTAGAAGAAACATGTTGTTTGTGAAATGAGAAGATAAATTAAGTTTAGTGCAGACACATTATTCCCAAGCCTGGCTGCTTGGCTTTCCCAGAGAAATCCTTTAGGCCTTAACCCAGCAGGAAGGGTCTGATTTGCTCTCCTGAAGGGGCAGGACTTTCTCCTCAGACCTTTGCAGGGTTTGGAGCAGGCTGTGGCCTCCATGGCGTGTGCCAGTCTGTGGAAAGGCCTGAGGCAGGATGGGCAGCCCAGGAGGGAGAGGGGCCTGCAGGGCTTGGGCAGAGCTGGACAAGCAAAGCCCTGCTGGGGTGAAGAACCCGGCCTTTGCCTTCCAGTATCGGCTCTGTGGTTCCCTCCAGCCACTTCTGCTCAGCAAGATTAAATTTATTTTCATCCTCTTAACTGAACTTTCTTTTAATGGCAGCAGGGGTGACAGCCCCCAGAATAGCTTTCCTCTGGAGCCTGTCCCGAGTGGCCTGTCCCCGATAACTCCTTCCCAGCCCGGCCTTTATCTGCCGGGTGACAAACAGCTCTCCCTGGACAGCCAGAGGAAATTCCACTCATTGTTGTGCTGCTGCTGGGCTCTGCCTCGGCTCTATCTCCTGCTGCTGCGGGGCTGGCAGGGCTTCCTGGGGTGACAACCAGCGGGAGGCTCACTGCGGGATTCCCAGTCAGCTCCCAGTATGATCCTGCTCTAAGAGCACCTGACAGCTCAGTCATGGCCCTGTCAGCTTTGGATCCATCCCCTGGAATTTCCGCTGGTCCTGGATCCCTCCCGGTAACACCAAAATATGCAAAAGAACAGGGTCACCCTTGCCCGGGTGCAGCTTCCTGGTGTTGCAGGCTCCGAGGCAGGTGTGACTGTTGGGAGAGGGAACAGCAGGCAGCCACCCCTGCAGGGGGATCAGGGATCTTCTCTGTGAGTTGTGGTGGCACTCCGTACGTCTGGAAATGGAACAGCACATCCTCATGCTCATGCTGAAGAGATGGGGCAAAAGGTTCCGTCACTGGGTCGGGGAGAACAGTGAGGTTTAGGATTTTGAGGAGGCTTTCCTCAAAAGTGCATTGTTCAGGGACCCCCTAGGCTTTGGAAGGTGTGCACCACCTCTTGGACAGGCACTGCAGAGCATTTGATTTGTTTTCCCCACCAGCACTGACATCCCAAACCAGCACTTAAAGTAGGAATCTTCTCTGGCTCCTCATTGCACAGCTGGGTTTGACCTTCCAAATGGATTTCCCTTGTCCAGTGGGGACACTTTTTCTGCATCTGTTAAAGGCATCATGATGCATCTCTTCTCCCAGGGGTCAGAGGTGTAGCTTGCAAGCCTTGAACACTGACAGTGCCACTTCATGGGGACATTACACCCAGGGAACTGTACAGGAAGCCTTGGGAGGAAATGCAGCAGCAGCTCTAGAAGGATGGAGCAGCCTTTTGGTTCAGCCCAGTCTGAGACTCTGGATACATCATTTCCCTTCCCTGCTGCCTCTGAGATTTCTGTGCATGGCCACTGATCTCTTGATGTTTGTTTTGGGGGATCAAAACTGTCCTTCCAAGCTGATAATCTGAGGGGCACTAAGGTTGGAGGGTTCAGGTGCTGTGGTGATTGGGACTGTAAAATATTTTTTACACTGTTGGTTTGCAAGGTTGCAAAACCAGCACAATTAAAATATCAGGCAGTACCTGTGAGTCACCTCTAAGGTCTCACTCCTGCTTCTCCATTCACAATTCTGGCCCTGGTGCAGCCACTTTTGGTAGCTCTGATGTGTGATGAGAGCAGAAATTTGTGTGCTGACCTTTCCATCCAGAGGTGGAGAAGGGTGTGGCAGTGGTGCACTGAGGAAAGATTGACTGAGCATTGGTTTTAAAGTGCTTTAGTGACATAATTGTTCATAACATTGTTCTCTGCACAATGTCACTGGTTATGTCCCGTGTTACAGATGGCAAATCGGAGATGCAGAGTAAAGTGATGTGTTCTGACCCAATAGAGGAGTTCACACCACGCTGGGACTGAGACCTGAACACTCCTGGTTCCCAGAGTTTGATTTCCATACTCACACCGTGCTCATTTGCAGCACAACTTTCTCTTGTCATCATCTGACCTGCTGAATTTCCCCCTTCTTTCAAAACCACTTAGTCTAGCAGCTTTTAACACTATTTCCATTTTACCACAGCATTGAAAATTGATGAGCTGAGTTACATCACTGGGAAGAGCTCCCAAAAACTCTTTGGTCTGCCACTAGAACTCTCAGTAACAGAATGAGTTGGGGGGGGAGGGGGGGAACCTGACTGTGAGGAAGTAGAAATTCACTAAAAAAGTATTGAAGCTTCTTGTTGCATTTGAAGCTTCAATGTCAAAAATCATCCCCAGAAAATGTTCAGCACTACTCAGCTCCCACCAAGTAGAACTTGTTTCCTGTAGGGATGCTCGTTTGCCTGTGGGGAGATGAACAGTTTGGAATGAAATCTGAAGCCAAAATGTTGGTAGGAGGCTCCTGGGCTGTGTTTTTGTTTGAACAAGACCTTTGTGTTACAAAGGGGAAGATAATCTCTGTTTGCATTGGGGATTTTTTGGAAGGATACATCCAGAGCTGGGAATTTCCTCTCTCCTCCCAGTGGAGCGCTTTCTGCCAGGTGTGAAGGAATCAATGTGTTCTCCATCTCCCCACCTTTCTGGAGAGCTGTCTTCAAATGTTTCCCTATTCCCCAGCCAGGCAACTCCTGGGGTAGTGAAGAGCAGCTGAGGGCTGGAAGAGTTGGGAATAAGCTACCAAATTCCTCTTGTGCCAGAGTGGGTCTCTGCTTCTCCTTGGTTTTCCAGGTTTCCTTTCAAATTTGGCTCTTTTTCCCTGAAAGGAGTCAAAGGCTTTCAGAGGGCAGAAGTCACATTTTGGAGTTGGAGATGCAGCAGCTTGGCCCAAGCTCTGTCTTCTCAATTTACTGAGCTTTTCCCATCCCTCACTGCTCCATCCTGCAGCTGTACCAGCCCCAAAGAAAGAGGGAAGGAATTGTTTCAGAACATTCAAAAGTGCTCAAGTTCCAGAGCCAGAGTCTGTTTTCACAGAGGCAACCAGAAACAGACTTTTTTTTGAGGTTTTGGCTCCTAAGTCCCTTAGATTTCTTTAGCTTTGCCTTCTGTCTCCCCTTTTCACATTCTCATTCCAGCAGCTGTGTATCTTTAACGTCCTAAAATTTCTTTCCATCTTTTCAGGCTTTTTAACACCTTTGCATGCCCCTGGAAACTTCAGTGAGTTGGACATTCCAACATAGCAGCTTCATTAAATGTCCCACAGATATAAAAATATAAATTCTATGAAATATATATAGTGTAGTTAAATAGTGATCACTGTATGCTGCTCCTCTTTGATTGGAGGCTTTTGGGAAAACAAATGCTGGGTTAGAGCAAACCCAAACCTGTGTTTCTGTTTTGTTTTGCTGAGTTAGTTATTAATCCTCTCATGACTGAATTCTCTCTGAAAACTCAGTCCCACAAATACCTGGCACTACATTTTTGTGTCGCTGGTTTCACTGACTTCAGACAGCACAAAGCCGGGATTGTCATAACCCTTCTTCTCTTTGGCTTTGGCTTCCTTCTCGTTGTAGAGACAGAAGGCACAGTGGGGAGTCTCCACAGCCACTGTCTTGCTGAAGTTCTGGAAGTCCACTCTGTATTTCCCTTCTTTGGTCTTGGACACGATGGGAGCGAAGCGGTACCCCCAGAGCACCTCCTCGGGGATGTAGGATGTCCTCACCTGGCAGGTGGCACTGGTGGCCTCCACGGTGCCATCCAAAAACACCACCAGCTCAAAGTCCTGCTGCAGGAGAGTTTCTGCTGCCATGTGGAAGAAGGGGCTGTTCTTGTCTATGATGTGGTAAATGGTGAGTGGCGAGATGAAGAAGAGATTCTCGTTGCCAGCGTCCACCACGAATTCGATGTTGACCTGGTCCAGGATGATGGTCTCCCCCTCGGGGGTGATGGTGGTCTTCAACAGCTTCCCGTAGATGTGGCTCCCGATCAGCAGGCTCTTCCGGAGGTTGGCCACACGGATCAGGAGGCAGAGCTTGCCCCCACGCTTGCTGATGACGGCGTTCTTGCTGAACGTGATGGTCTTGGCCCGGTTTTTGGACCTGGAGATCTTGGCCAAGATGGCCCCACACATGAAGGAATTGATGATGACACCCAGGATGGACTGGAAGATGAGCAGGAAGATGGCAGTGGCACACTGCTCTGTGACACACCTGAAGCCGTAGCCGATGGTCACCTGGGTCTCCAGGGAGAAGAGGAAGGCTGAGGTGAGGCCGTTGATGTTCTCCACGCAGGGGGTGTGATTGATGGAGGGGTTGAACTCGGGCAGGTCTTTGTGGATATAGGCCACGACGTACCACAGCAGCCCAAACAGGAACCAGCTGCCCAGGAAGGCCGAGATGAAGATGGTCATCTTGTACCTCCACCTGAGGTCCAGGATGGTTGTCCATATGTCGATCAGGAAGACAAACCTGGACTGTTCCACGTTGCCAAACTCAATGTTGCACCTCCCATCCTTGGAGACGAGCCTGGCCCGGCGCCGGCTGCGCTCCCGGAGGTGGCTGGTGAAGCGTTCCCGGAGGTAGCTGAACATCCCCGCTGCTGACAGGGCTCTGCAGAGCGAGAAACAATGAGCAGTGGGGTTTAACCTGTACCTGCAGGCCAGGGGGAAACTCTGACACAGGCTCGAGACACTTGCTCAGGACAAAGTTATATAATTTGCATATTTTCCCACAGTTGGTGGGGAAGAGTTCCAGTAAACTGATGAGGAAACTCAGAGTTCCTTGCCTAAGGAGCATTCCAGAAAAAAACAAACATTTCGGCTTGCTCGATAAACTCCGAGTCGGTCAAGTGTTAATATTGTCCTGGGCTCAGTTGTGTAAGTGGAGCCTGGAGCAGCAGTAACTCCATCATGGGCATGTGTGGGGAAAACTGCTGGGTTTGGAGACCTTTCTGCTTTATAGGAGATGAATCCTGGCCTGTCAATGCAGTTTTGTGTGTATGTCGACATCAGGAGAGCCTGGATGAAACATGGATAGGAAATTTAGGGACGAAGGGGAGCAGATGCAGAAGGCATAATTAAGGCAGATATGCAGTTATTTTTAGCATGGTTAGAGACGAGGTTTGGAGGTGTGAAATTCAGACCTGGGAATCACACAAGCATCTCAAATAGGATTATTAGGTGAGAACAAAAGAAAAGATTAAACTCCAGCAGGAGAATTTGGGTGTTTGCTCACCACAAAGGTGATGCTAAGACTCAGAATAGATTTCTGAACCTGATCCTTTAAAGGAAAGTGTAGCTCTGTGTCCCTCTTATTTTGTCCTATATGACTGGCCATGTTAACAAGAGGCCCAGGGAATAAGAGTCAGTGATGGAGAAAATGCTACAGATGTGTTCAGACTGGAATTTGGATCAACATACATTTGAAAAATTCCCAGGCTTGGAGTTATTCAGACACACAGGTGTGGGGAGAGGCTGATGCACTGCAGAGTCAGACACTGCCTGGGATGTTCATGGACCATCCCAGGGCCTGATTTTGGCCCAAAACTTAGGAGTGTTCTTAGAAATAGTTGATTTTTGAGTTTATCACCCTTCAAGCATAAAATGTGTTTGGTTGCCAGGGAGGATGTTGGATCAGCACACAGTGAGCCCGCCCTGGACCCATATGCATCTCTTTATTTCACTTCTGTTGAACAAAATCCTTCTCGAGTGGCTGAATGAGCTGTGTGCTGTTGTCACATGTCCTGGGGCAAAATGCTGCAGCTTCCAAACAAAGTAAGAACTTGAGGGGAAAATATTCCCAGTGCTGACTCACACAGGGGTGTTCTGAGCCTGCTGGGTCTCCAAGGAGGAGAATCCCCAGCCACACAGGGCGAGGGCTTGGGGTTCCTGCAGCTGCCGTGGGGGATGTTTCCTTTGGGAAAACCTGAGGGCACCTTGAATCAGGAGATGTTGAGGGCTTTTTTGTGTTACTGTTGTTTCTTTACCTTCCCAATAGGAAGGGGCAGTAAAACAAGCCTTAGGAGTGACTTTTCTAGAGCAAGCTAAAGATGCTACACCCCTTATCACAAACCCTGCCTCCTATCACCAGCCCACCCAGGCTTCCTTTTGGTCAGCAGCAAAATGCTTGGGCTCAAATTGGTGGCAAGTGGACTGCCCAAATTTTGCTTGATTTCATGTGCTTAAGTATTTGTGGCAAGAGCTGTTTAGCTCACCTAAGCTCTACTTTAATATATCCAAAATGGGAATAATCCCAAGTGATCCGTCAGACACTGGTGGGAGTTTAGTGTGGAATTTGTCTCACTGAACTGCAGCCATTTAAACACTGGAGAAGTATCAGTGCCAGCTCTACAGCTGACACAGGAGAGGACCAAGTGCCCCTTCTGAGGGTCCCCTTGCCACCACAACAGTTTTATGAAATCAAGAATTGCTGTTTGGCGATGTCCCTTTACCCTGTGATATTAACTTAGAGTAGCTGCCTGATGTCTCAGCTGGCTAAACCAGAAATCCTCCAATCAGGCCCAGACACAGGCACAGAAAACACCTTCACATGTGTTAATCAGCAGCAAAGAGAAAATATTAAATTATCAAGGATGGAGTCTAAGCACAAATTAATTGTATTTTGTAAAGCCAGAAGTAATTCTATTATTTAACATCCTTGTTAGTATCAGCAGCCCTAAGAGCAAACTTGTTTCTGTGTCTCACACAGCTGCCTTCTTTCTGCACTTGGACTGGATCACCTTCCTCCCCTGCTCAATAAAATTAGGGTGAAAGAAATGAAGGTCACTTTGTACTGGACCTTTTCACCCTTTTGCTGCTGAATTTATTGGTTGCAAATGGAGCTGGCAGAGGTTAAACTTTAAGCCCACATTTGGGAAAGGGGAATGAGGTCACACTTTCCTGAACAATTCTTGAGTTTTATTTTCCTGATGCACTTTTAATATGTCTGTGTTAATGCATAGTTTGAGCAGAAATATAACATTCCTGTGTAACACACTATTCCAAGAAGTTTTCCAGGGTTTAGACTGACTGTGTAAAACCACCCAACTTCAGCTGGCCCTTGGGTTCATTTGATCCTTTTCTGCTGGAATGGGAACATTGGCTTGACCAGAATGGCAGGGTGAAATTTTGGGATGCCTCACCTTGTCCACCGTGAGCTGCACGTGCACTCCTTAGGCACAGAGGGGCTCCTAACCTCGGGGAATAGGTGTGAAGGGGAGAAATCTGCGGAATTCTGGTTTCTAATCTGCCTGTGTCCTCACACAAGGGGTCATGATAAATCACTATCACAGTTCTGATCCAGCCTCCGCTGGGAACCTCCCGGAATTCGAGTGAGGATCTGGACACGCAATTGAACAGATAACAACCACAGAAGAGCTGAGAACAAGATGATCAGCCTGGATCCTTGAAAACAGGTCCCCAGCTCCACCATTCTTCTCCTGCCTCTTTAAATCATCCACAGCCCCTTCCGAGGCTCCTTTGCAAGCCCTGCTTAAGCTACCCCCGAGCAGATCAAAGAGGCAGAAGAATTACACCTCTCTTCAGGCAGGATGACAAAGGAATTCTCCTTTCAACAAATTCCTTGCCCCCACACACAGCTGAAATGTGTTGATTTGCTTCAGCAGGAGAAAAATTCCCTCCTGGATAAGCATGCTGTGAGTATATCACTGATTGTCTGGAGGAGATTATATAAAGCAAGTTATATAATACAGCAGTTAAAGGCCTTTTTAATTCAAATCAGCAGAGGTGCCCGACTACATCCTAGCTAATGTTCACCAGGATGTGTTTCCTGTTGGGCCCAGATAAACAGGGCACTGCTGTCTGTCTGGAGTGGGGAATTCTGTGTTGTGGGACTTGGGGAAGGGGCTGCTGTGCCCAGGCAGTGTTTACAGAGGGTGCACTGCTCCTGGTCCTACTCAGGGGGACATTCATCAATACAAACCCCGTCAATAAACGTGACCTGGCAAGGTTAGCTGTGAAAACAAGGAGTTCCCACTTCCCTGGCCCAGTCTGGTATTTCCCAGTGATCACCAGAGGAAGCAGAAACTTTCAGGTTTCCATTCTCAGCTTCCCAAGTACTCCAGCAGTGCCTCCATCCCAAATATCTGGGATCTGTCACCTGTATTTCTACCTGTTCTCTGCAGCCCTGCAGGAGGACACCACCACTCCTTGCAGTTCCTGAGCAGCTGGAGTTCCTCTGCTCCCTCGGGAATGTTACTGAGTGCTTCTCTGTGCTCGTACTTCCTTTCAACTGGTTTGTTTGGAAAAATTTTGGATGTGGGGGATAACGACATTGAATTGTTCCTTGGGTAAGTTTTACCCAGGGAAATGGCTTTAATCCCAGCCACGGGCAGCCCTTGAGGAGACCAGAGGGGGAAGGAAGGGGAAGGTGCTGAATGTTTGATGGGGCCTGACAAGAACAAGGTTCCATCTCCTGCTCTTTCCCTGGAGTTCTGGTGTCTATGGCTCCACACTGGTTCCCTCCCGGGCAGCAGCGGGTGTCAAGCTGGCAGAATGGGATCATTAGGGGGAGACAGAGCAGCTCCCAGAGCCCACAGCCTGGGGGAGAAATACATCTTTGTTAAGGATTCAGAGGAAGTTCTAAGCAGCTTAGGTAGAAGAAAGGGGATACAGAGTTAAAGGATTATTTTTTTTTCAGTCCTGTTCAGTTCTTCGCAAAACTCAGATCTTCTTTCAGTCCTTTCTCTGTTTTTCTTTCTGTTGAACTTTCTCTGAACAAAGTATGTGAAATATCCAATTCCTAATGCCTTATCAAATCCTTTTTTATTAGAAAAGCAAACTCTAACACTCAGTCTCAGTGTATTATCTGCTGGCTGCTTTACTACTGAGCCCTGTGGGGAGTGGAGCTCACTTGCCCTTTGCCAACTGCCCTGGACACAGCAGGAATGGGCCTGTTGGGATGGGACACAGCAGGAATGGGCCTGTTGGGATGGGACACAGCAGGAATGGGGCTGTTGGGATAGGACACAGCAGGAATGGGCCTGTTGGGATGGGATATCAGTTGCACCATTCTGTCTTGTTGCTTATATCAAAATCAGAATCAAGGACTGTCCCAGAGAGCTCAGTCAGTTGGGAGTGGAGGAAAATACAAGGTCCCTAAAGCAGCCAGTTGGCCTTGGGGTCTGTCTGGAAAGAACCTGATTTGAACCATCCTCTGAGCATCCTCCTGAGAGACACATCTGCCAAGGGACCAGACCTGCTGGGCCTGGCAAGGTTCCTTCTTGGCCCTGGCAATGCCGCCATGGAATATTTATCCCTGGCAGCAGCTTGGAGCGCTGAGCACTGTGGCTGTGCCTCCAGAGTGCCGCCTGAAATGCCAGTTCCATGTGGAAATGTGATCCTTCCATCCGGCTCAGTGCTAAGCTGGAGTCTTGTCACAGCTCCAGCCCAAGTGACTGCATTTGCCTAAAGTCCAAGTGGAATTTCAAGTGGATACCCCAAAGGATCTTATCCCCTGCCTTGCCCTCTCTCCTGCTGAACAGAATTACTGCGAGGTGCCTGAGCTGCCCTTTTCCATGCAAGAGGGGCATCAGTCCATAATATCCACTGGGAAAACGGAATATCCTTGGAACAGGTGTCTCCCACCCCAGATTTCTCTAGGAGCACCCAGCTCTGTGTGAGCACCCAATGCAGAAATCCCTGAAGTGCCACACTGTCCTCCTTAGATGGGGGGAAGGAGGGAGGTGTCACCCTCCTGTCTCAGACCTGGATGAAGCAGGACAGGCCCAGCCCAGGCCACAGGGACAGCACCAGGACATGCACTGTCCCCTCCCTTCCCTTTGTCATGTCCTGACTTTTAGGAACAGAACCACGTCAGCTCTGACATTTATGGGATATAGGGACTCTACAGGAGCAGCTGGTTGCTCAAGGGACTCAGTCACCTCAGAAGTGCTGCCCTGCCCTGCCCGGGGGGTTCTGCCCCTCTGCCTTAAATTAGATCTTCTCCTTGTGCTTTGCACCCATTTTGCAGGGTTTGGCACCTGAGCAGCCCCAGTGTGACCTGAGTGCCCCTCGGAGCCTCCTTTCAATCATATTTCTGTGATAACAAAGTCACTAATCCCACCCAGGAATGCTGTGCCCTGTACATATGGTTTGAAAAGAGGGACTGCAGTTCCCCCCACAAAGCTGAGGGGAAGAAATAATTCCCTCCTGGGAATAAAAGAAAGAACAGGCACTGCAGCACTGGGGATGGAAGCAAATCTTGTTTTCTGAAAGCTTAGGAGTGTTTGGGGTCCTCAAAGGTTAAAATACTTACCTCAGACGTATAAATAAAGGATTTACAGCAATAAAGACATTACTGTCATTGTTAGCAATTAATAATACTGTAATTAGTGCTGCACAGAAATTAATCCAGGGCTGCATTTGCTGGGGGAGAGTGTAAAGGCTTCAGCTGACTGAGAGCAAAGGACATATCCCAAACACAAGCACGGGGAAGGGTTTGGTAGAGGAACAGAAGCAGCATTTCCTCCTGTGCTGGCCCATGGTCCCTCCGGGAATGTGGCACTTGGAAACACCTCTAGCTGCACAAAACCCAACAATCACTTCACAGGCACCAAAGAAAACATCATTATTGGGTATTTTTGCAGTGCCAGGTTAATTCCACAGCTGGACTGAACCTCCCACTGCACCTTCTGCTGGGACAGAGAATTCCCAGGCACCAGCTCAAGGTGCAGCTGCCCTGGGATGTTGCCTCTGGAGACAGAGAACTGGGAGCTGAGCTGTCTTTCCAGCAGGATTTCTCAACAGAACTAATCTCTATTTCGAGACAAATAGGTTTCCACTGAAAATATTCAGTTTTTAGTAGGAAATGGCCGTCTGGGAGAAATGACTTCTCAAGCAAATTATATCTTTTGGGATTTTTAAATTGGCAAAAAAACCCTCCCCAAATTCTCATTGTAGTAGAGCTGTGTGTGACGTGTTGTAGCTGCATAAGGAAAAAAATTGGGATTTACCTCACCACCAGTGTTGTACTAGATTTGTGTTCTGCTTTAAGAGAATTTATTCTGGTGGGCTCAGAAGCCTTGAACATAAAGCTGCTTGCTTTTAGCTGAAATTTTGAGTGGAGAAAGGCAGGGTTTGTGTGGTTACTTCTGCTCTGTGCTGCCAGACAAAGGCACTGCCCTGTGAGTGTATGAGAAGGGCAGATGGAAATGGGTTCTCACCTGGACATGTGGGATTGATCTGAATGCAATGAACCTGCAGCAGTGAGGGCTGGAAGGCAAATGCTGCATAAACACCCCCTAAAAGCCACAGGGAAAATGGGCAGAGTCATGTGAGCCAATTCTGCACATTCCCCATCCTGGTGTTCTTTGCTGAGGCATTTAAAGGGTTGAATCATTAACTCCCATTTGGTTTCTCCAGGCTGGCAATGTCAAGTGTCAGTCACCAGTTGCTGCAGGAGCCCAAAGGCAGCTGGTTCTGGGCTTGGGGACACAGCAGGGGACAGACTTTGCCAAGGCAAAGCCACCTGTGGGCACTGACAGGTCTAACCCTGCTTCGCTGTCAGGGTACCTCAGCACGCAGCGCTGCCCTGTCAGACAAAAGCCTCTGCTGCTTACAGGCTTTCTCTCCCAAGTGCCGGTGAATTTAAGCTGATATTTCTGTGGCACTGCCCCAGACAGGCCCCAGCTCTGGGCGTGGGGGCAGAGAACTCAGCCCTGGTGAACTCAGTGGGTTGGGAAAGGATTCTGCTCACTCAGTGCACAGGAGAAGCATTGCGGCTCCACATGAGCTCTGCACAAGGACAAAGCCATGACAGCAAATGCTGCTGTGCCATAAAGGCTCCCCACAGTCGTTCAGAGAGCAGCCAATTTCAGCTCTGGGGCAGAGACATGGTAAAGGGGCACTCAGAACACACCCGAGAGCCTGGCTGGCCCTGCCATGGCCAAACTGCATCCTTAGGGGCAGGATTTGATGTGCTCTTGGGATACTCCCTGTGTGCGAGCCTGAGGAAGATGAGAGAAAGGCAAATCAAGTCCTACCCTGCATGAGACTGCAGCAGGAAGAGCTGCTCTGTGGTTTTAGGGTACAAGCTCCAAAGAGATGCTGGTAGCCCTGGTGGGAACCCCACCCTGAGGATCACTGCTCTGCTGCCATCTCTCCCCTGCTCACAGCACCGGGGAAAACCCCAGTCAGCAGCTTGGGAATATTTCCATGGAATGTGAAGAGCACTGTCCTCACCTTAGGCTGTAATTCCAGCAGCCCAGCCCCTCGTGCTTATCAAGGTGACTTTGGTTTCTAAACTGGCCAAACTCCCCCTGTGCTGTGCTGGATTGGTGCCAATAACCCAACCAGAGCAGAGAGCTCTGTCATATGGCTCTGGATAAGCCAGTCTCAAACCCTGCTTGGCCAGGTTTCCATTGGGAATGCCAGCCCCTGAGCGCTTCCCAGACAGCAGGACTGGGAGAGGAAGGACTTGGGGATGTACAAGATGATGTGATAGGTGATATCTGCACTCCCCAGCCCCCCCGAGATGGTTCATGTGAGGATTCACTGGCCTGGAAACAGCAGTTGTTGAGCTGGGGCCCTGACTCTGTGGGCTCAGGTGTTTTCATTGCTCTCTAACTCCTGGTCCCTGTCTGCAAAGGAAATAAGAATAATTTCTCTACTTCACATACAACTGTAGGCTATTTTAAGGCTGAGGCTGGGGTTTCACCAGGTGTTATTTTACTGCACAGCCCCCTCTGCCCTCCCCTGTTAGAGTACTACAGTTGCTTCAGTAGTAACTGCAGTGATACCTGGGCACAGCTGGCAGGGATTTTGAGACCTTTCAGGAGCACTGGTGTGCTATAAATAGAATTTATTGCTATTTGTTTCACACAGAAGGCAGTTCTTTCACACTTTATCCCTTTCTTCAGGTAAACACAGAACAAAGTGAGGAAGGCTTTCTCTCAAGATCAAAGTGTGTGTGGAGCTCTTCCCTTGGATCATTTACATCACTGAACTGTGAGGCGTTTTCCAGCTCTGCCTGTCTCACTTGCCAGGGATTAAAGGCTGCACTGCAGCCCGAGTTCTGTGCAGCTCATCACTGAGCACCTCTCATCCCCTTCCTTTAATAACAGTACTCTCATAGTAAATCCCACAAATACGTAGTTTACAACGGGCTTTTCTACTCTTAGTTCTTCTGCCACTGCTCTGTCTGTCCCTGGCTCTGCTGTTGCTTGGATTTGGCTTTGTTTTGCAATCCAGTTGTCCTTGTTTCCTGAATTTCTGTACGTAGGATCACAGTTTCTCTTAGACAGAAACATTAACAGGCCCTTTGCTTCCTGGTCACGTGCTGAGTTCCTCTGAATGTGTCCTGCCTCTCATTCAGGAGTTTCCCAGCAGATGTGTAGAAAGGAACATCATTCCAGACTTGCTCTCCATTGATAGACATTTTGGACTTCAGCTTTTGAACTCGCTTTTTACCTCAGAAGTGTGAAGGCCCTCCCTGATATCTATGGCCAGAGTCAGGTGGGTTACAGTGGCCCCACAGAGAATGGGAGAATGCAACCTCTTCATTCTCACTGTACATCAAGAAAGCAAAGAAACCTCTGGTGACCCCATAGAATTGCTCAAAAAGGAAGGGATTCATTGCATTCCTGAACAGATGCACTTTTCCTTTGGATAATACAGGTTTTCTGCCCTATGAATTCCTTTCAGTGTCTCTCCATGTGACAAGCTGAGCTGACACTGAAGCACATCAGCCCCTACCTGTTGATTTTCCCTGCTCTCCTTTTGCTCCCTGGCCCTGCTCCCCTGAGGTGCAGCAGCTCCCTGGCAGGCTGGCACCTGCTGGCTGATGCTGCACCTCGAACCAGCCCAGGCTGCACAATCACAGACACCAGTGGCTGGCAAGATTCCTGTCCATCACAAGTGCTCCAGACTGGGACTGACGGGTTTTGTCCTGTCCCTGGTTCCTGAGACCTGATTCCCATGATTTTCAACAACATCTCGTCCCATTCCAGTCTCATCTCAGCGATTTCCATCGCTCAGCTCTCCCTGGCTGTCGCCCCAAGGCGTGGATAACAGCCCTAATCCCAGGGATGCACAGCACAGCCTGCAGCCCCTGCCATGGCCTTTAGACTCAGCTTGATGACCCAAGACTTGGGCTGTGAAAAGCCCGACTTCAGAAGTTCCCAGCTGAACTCAGAGCTGCTAAAGGCATTTTGTGCTCTCTCCTGCAAGGTCTGATGAAGCAGATTTTGACCATCTGAATTAGAGTTTGCTTGTGCCCAGCAGATTGGTTAAAATATTCCTGGGATTTATTACAATTTAATGCCATGAAAGCTAAACAAATTTCAGGAACAATTTTGAGGATCAGATCTCAGCAGGCAGCTATTTGCCTAACGTCCTACTTTTTTACACATCTCCTGCAGGAAGCAAATAGCTTTTAGTTACACGGGAACCTGATTATTCCCTGAAATACTGGCACTGCAAATTGCCCCTTTTCAGGCCATTTCCTGCTGTCAGGGAGTGTTCAGTGCCCTTGGAAGGTGCTGGGGAGCACGAGCTGCAGATGTAAAGGCAGGAATGCTCTGCATTGCCTGGGATATGCAATATTTCACCAGCAGGGCTTTTTCTGTCCCAATCCTCCAGTTACTTTTGTGCTCCTAATTATTTCTGTGAGTGTAATTGACTTGCAAGACATTCTTGGCTTGCAGAGTGCAGGGAGTGAATTATTGACCCGTCACATGGGTCATTGATGTGAGGAGACGTCAGAACAAACTGGGTGCAAAGCAGCTACTTTGCATTCCTAATAGCAAATGTAAGCCATTAATAACTGTGCTGCCTACTGCACTCAGAGCCTGCACAATTCGGGTTTGACATGCATATGGCTGAGTTCATCCTCAGTGTAATTTGAAATTCATTGGGCACGGACTTCATCTCCTGCTGCTGCTTGAAAATTTCTCCTGTGCCGAGATGTGCTATGCTAATTCCAGAGTTTATGGCTGACTTGAGATGCTACATTTGAAAAATCAAATCCAATTAAATCAACTTATTACCAAGGTCAGAGACCAGCACTCAGTACATTCATTCCTTGCTATTTCACAGCAAGGAGTAAACTTAGGGAGCAGATTCTGTCTCAACCCAAAACCAAACTAATCTGTCCTAATCAAATGGCTTTTGGCTGCAGGACCTAGGAAGTACAGTCAAGTGATCAAGCATTCCCCAGAGTCCGAATAGCTGAGCTGAATTCCCAACTTTCCACATTTTTTCATGTGCTATGGGACAAATATTCTCCTCTTTGTGCCTGTTTCCTCACCTGCTCATAAGATGGAAGAGGAACGAGGGGGTTGGGTGGATAAATTCAATGACTGCAAAGTTTTGAGACCTCTTGAGTGTGGAGCTGTGGACTGGCAACAGCATCAGCGTGCTGTAGTCAGAGTTGGAATGGAGCATGGATTTTAGGAGAGTCTCAGTAAGAGATGCCCAGTTGCTATATTGGCAGGCACCTGTTTATTATCTGTGAAGGGAAAAGAGTTCTGCGTGTATAATATCTCAATATTCTCAGCAAGGAGTGAAACAGAGGGAATGTGCAATGGCTTTTGGAGGGGGACAAATACAAAGCTGATTTGCAGATCCTTTTGCACATGAAAGTCTTAAGTTTAGATTGATGATGAGCTCCTACACTGTGCAAGGCTTTGTATTTAAATTACACCCTCACCAAGTGCCCAGTGGCTCTTTCTGCCTCTTATTGTTCGGCACCTAACGCAGTTCCTGCATTGGCACCTTGTTCCAGACAGAACCAGACAGAAAAGTGAGAGTGATGTTGAATTCTTGGACTCCCTTTACGTATATCCCACTGTTTCATTTCCAGGGGAAAACAGCTTAACCTGCCCAGGCCTCTCACATCCTCCCCATTCATTTAGGAGCTTAAATGTTGATGGAATTTTCTATGGCGGTGATTCATTCCACCAACCTGAGGGAACTTACTCAAGTGACTCAGGTGCCTCAGAATTCCTCTCCGTTCCCAGAAAATGGTGTCTCAAAGTGAATTGCTTCAAACTTCCCTGGATCATCAGCTACACAAGCAGTTCAAGGTACCAAAATTCTTATTTTAAGTTTCTGCTTCTGTTAAGTGCCTAAGTTGAAACTGGGACTAAATTACTTCCAGAAGTGAAGCTCTGACCTCAGCCATTAATGAGCTTTTAAAAATCTTGTATCAGTTGTGCCACTTCATGTAGGATTCAATTATGCAGCAAACCTCGGGATGTTATTTGAGCTTTCCAGGGTCCTACTAAAGTGGTGTAAAACCCATGAAGGATTTACTCTCACCTCGCTTTACCTCTTCAAATGTTTGAAGAGCCCAGGCAGCTCATTTAAGAGGGGCACCAAATATATATAAACTGCAGTTTATATTTGAGGGCTGAAGGAGCAGTTCTTCAGGGCGTCTCCTCTCACCCTGGGTGACAAGATTAGACACAGCCCCAAATTTGAACGAAAAGGGGAAGTGAGATGGACTCCTCTCGATAGTAACAAACATCCACACACACGGTGGCCATTCAGGTCGCAGCAGCTCTGCCCTGTGATGCACATGTCACTCTGTAACTGCTTGTTTTCCCTTTGGGATGGGCATTCCAAGGGCTTCCAGCAGTATCTGGCTCCCTGTTATCATTCTGGGCTCCTCTGTGCGCTCTTCTGCCCACAGCACAGAAGGTGGTTGGGAGAGTTTATGAAAGCCTGAGCCAAGTTAAATTCCCTTGCCTTTCTCATGGAATGCTGCAAAGGAAGGAGGTTCCCACATCCCAGCCCTGCATGGGGAAAGCAAGAAAGGAACAAACCCTTACCTGAGTGAGGCTCAGCAGGGAGGCTGTGCCCTCATCGGCGCTGCTCCCAGCTCCTGCTCTGGAACAGGGCTCCTGAAGATCTCTGGGGGCACCCAGAGCACTGGAACTGAGCTCTAAAGCTCCTTTTCTCTGTGGGCAGGCTGAGCTGCAGCCCAGGCAGGGCGTGTGGTGCTGGAGCAGCTTTGGGTTTGCGTGCCCAGGGAGCACACAGCGGGCACTCCTGGGGCAGCCTGGCTGGGAAGGTGAAGTTCCATTCCCGTGTCAAACCGCCCTCATTCCCGCTGTAATCCAGAGATTTAGGGATGTGCCTTGGTCACAGGGGGCTGAGTTGAGCTGCTGCTAAGAGCTGAACCCAGAACAGCCCTCTGGAGCTCTGAACTCCTCCTGGGAAGTGCCTTTCCCACCACCACCCCTGCCAGAACGCCCCAGTTCCCCGGGACGTGCTGCTCACCAGTGCTGGGGTGGGTCCACGGGACTTCTGCCAGACAGGTGAATTCCCAGAGCTGCACTCTTACATTTCTCCTGGAACAGTAAAAGACAAACAAAAAATCTGGATGGAGCTGGAACCCAGCAAGAATCCCATGGCAGGAAATGAGGCATGAGAGCCTCTTTCCCCCGGCTGCCTCCCCACCTTCCACCGCCGTCTCCTTCACACCCAAACACAAATCCATGATTAAGGCTTAGTGCCCTTTGCCCTCATCCTTCCCCACTCCACACTTTGCTCCCACTAAGCAGGGCTGTGTTTCCAAGTCTCCACATGCTCTCCCCTCGCCAACCTTGGTTCTGTCTGGAATTAAGGACCTCCTGCAGGAGCTGCAGGAGATGCCGAGCAGTAAAAGGCACGAAGAGCCACTGGACAATTACTTTAAGTACTCAAAGAGCCCATCCCTAGAGTTCCATGCCCTCCAGCATCCAACTCCTCACTCATGTGCTCTGTGCTGCCCTGTCCAGCTCCCCTGCACTCTGCCAGGCAAAGCCTGGTGGGATCTAGCAGTCCCAGCTGTGATCAGGGATCCAGAGCCAAAGGCTCTGTCCCTGTCTCGGGAACATGGAGAACACCTGGTAACTGTGAGAAGCTCTTACACTGCACCTCACTGGGCTTTTGGGACAGAGTTTAACACAAGAGTGGCAGCTCTCAGATCAGCACCTATGGAAAACGGCTGTGGTGTAGGAAATACAGGCCAAGCACAAATGGCCCCTTGTTCCTTCACGATCATTCAAACCATTACCTGGTTATTTTTGTAATTCTGTAATGGAGATTTTCCCCCTCTTGCGCACTGAAGTTGCATGATGCAGAAAATTGGTTTGTTTAAGTAAGAGCTCTTATGGTGTCTTTCATCAAATGTTCTCCGAGAACATTACTAATAATTCATTAAAGCAGCACTGTCAGCTGGAACACTTTTAATTACCATTTTCTGACAAGTCAACCCTTAAGTGGTATGCCCTGATTTTTAAATTTATTACTAACACATATGCAGATTTTTCTCTTTCCCTGCTGATGTTTATAAGGGTTGAGAAAAGCAATTGACTGTGAGATTAAGGAAGTGAACCATGCACTACACGTTGTCATGCCCAAAATGGAAGAGAATTTAAGGGCGGTTACTTTTTTGAACTTCAGAAGTTTTGAGAACCTCGTTCCTGGAGCTCTGAGCATCTCCTGCAGCTGAGCTGGGGGAACTTCTGCTCTGAGCTGTTGGTTCTGGGGAATTGAAACACCTCCAAGTTCAGGTAGGGCTGTGAAAACCCTGAGCTGATGCTCGTTAACTGTCCTCTTACACACACTTAATTAGCCCTTCAGTTACTCTGAAGTTACTTAAGTCACTCTGAAGCCCAGGTGCCTGCTGCTAGCACAGGGTTAAACAGCAGTGCTGGCAGTTCCCACCCAAATCTAACCTGCTCTGAGCTTGCATCAGCTTATCCCACCCCAGTTTTTCACAGAGCTGAGGTTTAAGGCCCTTCCAGCCCCATGTCACTGCCAGAAATCCACTCAGCATTCCCAGAGAGGAGCAATGCCTGAACTGCCATCATCTGCATTTGGTGTCTGAGGTGACTCCCGCAGCTGCAGAGATTTTCTTTGGCAGTGTTCTCTTCAGTAGCTGTTTAGTGGGAGCAGAAACAGAGGCAGAGAACTGGCAAAGGGCTGCCCAAGGAGAGGTGAGCCAGTGACAAGGCAGACAGAACCCACACATGCTATTCCAAAAAAAAAGGGATTTTTTGGTTCCCTTGCTGTAGTCCTGACATGGCAAATCTGTGCAAGGAGACCAAAGAGACAGTCTGTAGGGAAATACGGTGGGAAAACAGGAGACCAGAGCCCCTTACCTTGTGCCTTACCCAGGGCAGGTGCCTGCAGAGGGGAGGTGGGAGAGAAGCTGCCCGTGTCCCCCAGAGCAGGCAACTTCCACTGAACTTGGGTCCAGCAGCTCCTGCATCAAAGGAAGAGAGCCCAAGGCCCTGCTCGGCTTTTATGTGTGGCTGTGGCAGCTCGGACTGGCTGCCAGCTCATCTGTATGCAATGGCTCATTAATGCTGGGCCTCGTCTGTGCGGGGCATGTGCAAGGCAGGGGAAGGGGCTGCAGGATGGAGGGGAAGTCAGCAGGACAGCTGGGCTGCCACAGGTGAAAAGTAACGCAGCTGACTCCTGCTGCCACCAACACCTGAGCCTCGTGTCCCATCCCACCAGCACAGGCAGAGCACGAGTGCCTTGGCCATCTGTGAGCATCAGGCCTTTCCTCTGCATGGGGAGATACTTTGAGCAAGAACCAGGTGCCTCTTGGTGCCCCCCTGTGCTGCAGAAGCCTCTGCAGCCTGACTGAATGGGGCTGTGCTCTGGGAGCTGGGTGTGCCCTTGCCCAGCTCCTGCTCTGACTTCTCCCCAGACCTGAGCTGAACCCCTGAGTCCGTCTGAGCCCTTTGCAGAGGGGGGACTGCAGGAATGAACTCGGTGCTGTGGGGCTGCAGGAGTGACCCCACTGCTGTGGGGCTGCAGGAGTGACCCCACTGCTGTGGGGCTGCAGGAGTGACCCCACTGAGGCTGCAGGAGTGACCCCACTGCTGTGGGGCTGCAGGAGTGACCTCACTGAGGCTGCAGGAGTGACCCCACTGCTGTGGGGCTGCAGGAGTGACCCCACTGCTGTGAGGCTGCAGGAGTGACCTCACTGAGGCTGCAGGAGTGACCCCACTGAGGCTGCAGGAGTGACCTCCCTGGGGCTGCTGTCTCTCTCTCTGCACTGCTGTCACCTTAAAGCTTAAAGAAATGTCCATCTCTTGTAGTTCTCAATCCTCTGCATCCTGAGGGACCAAGTGACCGAGGCCTGGGATCACCCCACTCACCTGCAGGCACACAGAAATGAGGTGCCTGATAAAGCCAGCTCTGGTTCCCCTCGTGCTCAGGAGGCCTCTCCTCACTCTCAGACAGGTTTCCAAGGCTGCACAGCTTTGTGGAGGTGCCTGTCCCTCTCCATCAGCAGAGAGAGGGCATGGATGGCTGGGGCAGGTTGTATCCCTGAGTTCTGGGTACCCTGCTGTAACTAAATGAGTTCTTCCCTCACCAAGCCCCAGCCTGGAAGCTGCTCTTCCCCTGGGGAAAGAGCAACAAGCTCCCGGTGCCTCTGGCCACCACCAGGGACAGCTGGACATGGGATCCTCCAAGGCTTGAGGAACTTGGGAACAGGATTTGTATGTTCAAAAAACGTTCTCTAGCACTTGGGCAGAGCCAGGTGTGGTGAGAGTTGAAGCAGAGGAGCTTTGTGGCTCAGGGAGGCGGCGTTTGCCCCGCAGCACTCCGAGGACAAAAGCCCTGGAACAAGGAATTAACTCTGTTATTAGACACCCCTTTGTTTTAATAGCTCCATCATTAATAACAAATTTGATCACACCCAGGCAGCCCTTTTCATCTGCAGAGCATGTCAATCCATCTGTTCCACCTCCTGACACTCCAGGCAGGCAGGTGTGTCACACCAACCCCTTTGGGCTCCTACAGCACCAGGAATTGAGCATGGAATTGCTCCAGACTCTTTACCAGGAGCTGATTGATGAGGTACAACCTGAAAGAACCTGGTTATTTTTATACTCTACCTACTACACTCAGGATTCCCATCTTTTTCACCTATTGGCAGTTCGTGATGGCACAAATTAATTTTCTTGCATCACTTAACACACTGCAGATTGTTTAACATAATTTTCCAAAGCATCTGGCTGGTTCTCCTGCACTGAAACTCAATGGGATTTTTCCCTCTGGCTTCAAAGAGCATAGCTGAGCCCTTAAAGGGATTTACTTCTGTTAAATATTATCCTCAAAACTGAGAAATTAAAAGCAAATGGGCTTTATTCCTTTTTCCTCTAAGACATGTCAAAAGAATATTATAAAAAAGAATAGCCTTCCCCAGCTTTCAGAGAGTCCCCAAGTGAATTTCAATTGCAGGTTTTTAGGAAAGAGTGTAATTAACAACTTTATTCAGTCTGGAGCCAGAAAATACATTCTATATTTAGCATGGAAAAAAGCAGAGAGGGAGGAGGGGAGTAAATGACCTAGATTTTCACAAGTGACAAATGACTCCAAGGTGCTCGGAGCCTCCTGGCATGGCAGGGATTCCCACAAAGTGCAGAAGGATTTCTCCTCCTTGTCTCTCATGCTGGACATTCCAAACCACCCAAGGCACTCTTGGAAATCCAAGGGGCTGTGTTTGTGAAACTGTTTATTTTATTCACCTCGAGTGATGTTCCCAAAATTGCATCCATAACCAAGCAGTTAAATCCCACTTTCAGCAGCGACCTCGGTGTGCTGGCAGCTCTCCTAATTCCCAACCTTGCCCATTTTTCTGAGCTTCCTCCATTGTTTTCCTGGAAATGTGTGCAATGAGAGCATCTCCCACCAGGAAGAAATGGGGAAAACACGGTGTGACTGAGCTCCCATTTCCAGAATGTCCCTTCTATATTTGCATTTTCTCGTCTCTCAGTGTTCTGTTTGCCACGATAAAGGCAACATTTTCTATAAAAAGCAAGAGCCTGCTTGCCTACCAGCAGTTTTTCTGTCTAAATGCTGATAATCTCTGTTCTGTCAAAGGAAACATCCAATGCTTTTATCTCTTGGAATGGTTATTTATGGAGAGGTCTCTCGAAGATGCAATCAAAGATATAGATGTTAAAAATAGGAGGTGGGTGAGTCCTGCAGGCGGTTGTTTATTCATTAACCTCGGTGCAGGAATCCTGGCAGCCTCCCAGTCCTTATTTACCGTGTGCTGAGCACGGGAGGGATGTGAGCTCCGGCGCAGTCCCGGGAGAGATGATTCCATCCTTCCGGGGATGAGCCACGCGCTGAGCGAGTTCCAGCCCGCGGAGGAGCAGCGAGAGCAGCAGGGACGGGGGGCTGAGCCCTCGCTCTGCTGCCTGAGCGCCTCTGAGTCACTCCCGAGCTTCGTTCTCTGGGAATGAGCCCGGGGAAATGTGAGAGCGGGGCTTTGGCTCCTCTTGGCTTCCCCGCCAGCCTGCCCTAAATAAAGCGAGCACGCAGGCAGGGAGTGTAAATCTCTGGGTGCCTGCAATGGAAGAACAGCCTTAGAGACGGGGTAAATTACACCCCTCATCCTTCCCAGCACCTTCCAGCCTTGCTAGTAATGAAAGTAAAGGGTTTGTGATCACTTCAGCCTCGCGTGTTCTCAGGCAGCAGGTTGGTGGAGCCTTGGCCTTCTCTGCTGAGTCTAAAGACAAAATTTAAATGCATAGGCTGTTTAAATGCTGAGTTGTAGTGCTGGCTGTGCATGTGGGAACCCAGAAAGGCAGAGAGCAGCGGGAGTTGACTCCTCGAGGTCAGAAACAGCAGCAGGGCCCTTGTGTTCTCTGCCCTGTTCCTTACAGAGCGCTGAGGGCGGGCTCGGAGAGGGGAAATCCCTCCTCGGACTCGACAGCATGAGAGATGCCCTGGTGAGTTATCATGGAATCACAGAACCATGGAATATCCTGAGCTGGGAGGGACCCACCAGGATCATTCAGCCGAGCTCCTGGTCCTGCACAGACACCCCAGCAATCCCACTCTGTGCCTGAGAATGTTGTCCAAACCTGTCCCTCCACTGCCTCCTGTGAGGATGCTAAAGACCTCCCTGAGATCTCCCCTCAGCCTCCTCCTCTCCAGGCTGAACAAACCAAGTTGTTTTGTGTCTTTCTGACACATTCACACACTTCATTGTTCTGTGACTTTTCAGAGAACCGATGATGAGAATTTAGCACTATCTTTAAGCTGTTGCACTGGAGCAGCACAGCTGCCATAAGGAATTTCTAAAACTGTGGGATCTGGAATGCCCCAGGGCCCTGGCAAGGCCTCAGGGGACAACACCTCTGCTGGCAGTGCCACGTGGGGAAAGTGGGGCTTATGCAACTCTGCTGATGGAGGGAATTATCCCGACTTCTGCTGGAGGGAGCAAAGCTCCTTACCTGTATTTACTTGTAACTCAGCTGCTCGGCAGAGCAGGGGGTGCCAGGGAAGTCCTTACTTCCCCTGAAAATGTAGGGCACGGGTGCGCTGCACAAAGGCACCTCTCTCCATCCTGGCTGGACTCAGCTGGAGTTCAGCACAGAGGGTTTGGCAAATCTGTCAGTGTGGGATGGGGGGATGGGACACGGAGCAGGGAGCGGGATCGGAGCAGGGAGTGGGATCGGAGCAGGGAATGGGATCGGAGCAGGGAGTGAGATCAGAGCAGGGAGCGGGATCGGAGCAGGGAATGAGATCAGAGCAGGGGATGGGATCGGAGCAGGGAGCGGGATCGGAGCAGGGAGTGGGATCGGAGCAGGGAATGGGATCGGAGCAGGGAGTGGGATCGGAGCAGGGAATGGGATCGGAGCAAGGAGTGAGATCAGAGCAGGGAGTGGGATCGGAGCAAGGAGTGAGATCAGAGCAGGGAGTGGGATCGGAGCAAGGAGTGAGATCAGAGCAGGGAGTGGGATCGGAGCAGGGAGCTGGATCGGAGCAGGGAGCGGGATCGGAGCAGGGAGTGGGATCGGAGCAGGGAGTGGGATCAGGGGCTCGTGGCACCTCAGGTGGAATGTGTGCAATCCCCCCTGCACAAACAGCAGGGTCACTTCCCTTTCCTAGCCACTGAATCCTCCTTTCAGAGAGTTAAGCCAAGAAGAAAAGATAAGGCTTGTGCTGATAAAGAGCCGTGTTCCTGCATTGGCAGCCGTGTCCTTGTCACCTGCCCTGCACTCCTAAGCAAAGGAATCCATGGAAAAAATGAGGGAGTGCTCTGAACAGTGGCACTGGCACCTGACTCAGAGGTATCTGAAATATCTTTTTCTGCTTGAATCTTGAAAAACAGAAGTTTGAAACCCTCTGTGTAGGAAAGTGTTTGAAGCCCTTGAAGAACTGGTCAGCAGGTAACACCTGCTGAAGTTTTGTTTCCAGGTTTTCAGCTGGGTTTGTCTGGTACCATCAGGTTTCTGTGGAACATTGGAGCCCTCACCCTTCTGGTGTCCATGATGGTATTAAAAGTGTTAATTAGCTGCAACTCGGTGACAAAGTTAATTAATTGAGTAGAAGAAGGAGCACAGATGCCCCAGGTACACTCAACCTACAAAGGTCTTTCTGAGCAGCAATTGATCAAATACTCTGAAGCCTTAAAATGAGCTCACACTTCATTTCATCCTCTGCATGTTTCCTCTCACACTGGTTTCCAAATAAACACACTTCTGGAAGCTCTAAAAAGGGCATTTAGGGAAGTTTAAGTTGTTCCCAAGGGCCTGAGATGTTTCCAAAATGCCATTTGTGAGGTGTTGTCCCCACACCAACCCCTGAGAGCCCCAGACTGTCAGATCCAGCTTTGCGGGGAGCACAGAGGTGTCTCCACACAGGTTTTCCTCTGGAGCATGAGGTATCCAGCTTGCCTGAGCCAGCCTGGGAGCTGGATAAGGAGCAGGGTGGCAGAGCCAGGCATGGGGACTGTCTCCTGTCTGCCAGAAGGACAATATCTGAACAGGAAATGAGCAGATTCAGGTGTATTTGGCTTATTTCAGTTGTCTTCCTGGGGCTGTGTTCAACATCACCACCAAAATTCAGTTGGGAATAGAATATGATATCTAGTTCTGGAGAATGGGTTCTGGAGAACCAGATATGGACTCCTGGTAAATCTACTGTCTGTGCCTCAGTTTTTCCACCCCTTGTACTTCTCAGATGAGGAAAGGAAGAGTTCTGTGCAGCTACAGTCCTGCCTCACTCTGCTCAGCAGCAGCCACTCCTCGTGCTGCTGTTCCCAAAGTCCCTTGACAATCCAATGAGCTGATCTTGCTGCTCTTCAGGAGTTCCCAGATATTGTCATGCCTCTGGTTTCCTCCACAGCAGGACCTGCTGATGGTGGTCATTGTCCCCCTTGGGATGTGTCTCTAAGGTCACTTTTTGGGTCAATGTCCAACTGACCATTTTAGCCTTCCCTTCCTTCCACCTTCAGGAGTTCATTCCATCTGTTCCCTAAACAGGCTGCCTCAGCTGCATTTCACAGACTGTTAGACTCAGGTTTTACTTCAGTTTGATTGTTATTGCTAGTTTTGCTTTGGACAGGGTCAGTGGGTGCTTTGAGAAGAAATAGTGCAGCACAATCCTTCTCCGAGGCGGAACATTCTGTTGTGCTCCACGCTGAGTCTCTTCATCTGCAGGTCCCCAAGGGCTCCATCAGCATCAATAAATGAAACTCACCCTCTCTTTGGGAGTGCAGGCGAGGGAGAGAAAGAGGCAGGAAGCACTCACCATCCCATTTGTCACAGAGGATGAGAGAGGCAAAGCAAGGTAGAAAGCCTGGTTTGATATCCTGCCCCACTGAAGTCAGGCACTGATCTCTCCTGGGAGCCGTGAAGAAAGTGAGAGCACATTGTGTGAAGGAATTACAGCCCTGCTGAATTCCCTCTGCAGATAATGGCTGGGATGGAGCCCACGGTGATAGGCAGAGTGAGGAAGTGAGCAAGTTGTGTGGAATGATTGTTTATTTAGTCATCTCCCGGGAGAAGGAGTGAGGTCCCAGAGGCTGCAAAGACACACGACAGGGTAGTGAGGAAATCAGCATATCCCCTTCACATGTTTTATGCTCTTTGTTCTGCTCTTTCCCTGGGAAAAGGGTTATCTTTGATCGGTGTCTGGGTGTAGTTCACAGCCCTGTGGAGCCTGGCATTGGGAGATTGAGGCACAGCCTCCTTGGATCCAGGAGCCAAGTCTGCTCTTCTGAGCAGCTGCAGGAGTCTGTGCTCCATGAAGGCAGTGCCAAGGGGATCTGGAGGCCCTGGATTCCTGCCTCCCTCAGGACCTGCCCAGCCCTTTACCCTGGGAACAGCGGAGCTGGGTGGCAGCTTTGTCCTTGCTCCTCAGGGCAGCAGGGTGGGCTGGCAGTCCCACACTGCTCGCAGGAAAGTTGCCATTCCTTTTGTGTGTGGCTGCTGCTATCAGAAGAAAAGAGCATGGAGCATCCAGCAGGTTTTTCCCCTCAGCTGAGACCTGCAGGTGCCTCAGCTCAGGGCTCCCTTAGCAGGAGCACATTTCCCAGGCCTTGCTTTGGAAGGCCAGCACTTGAGGAATAAAGGATGGCTGTTTCCCAGAGGAGTGAGCCCATCCAGGCAGTGACCCCAGAGAGCGCTGGAATGGGCAGGGAGCTCTTGCAACCCAGGGTAAGAGAGAGCAGCCTCAGGGACCAGCTGGACCCTGCTCCATTTGCATCAGCACTGGCAGGGGGCTGGAAAAGAAGGCTGGAAGAACCACGGGGGCAGTGACAGAGTGGCTCTTCCTGGTTCAGTTTTGGCCAAGTCACTCTGGGTGCCACAGAGCTTCCCTCAGGAGGCAGCTGGCTCCAGAGCCTCTGCCTTCCTGCTGGGATAGGGAGCAGGAATTCAGCCAGCTCTGAGCCAGGTTGGCTCCTTATCTCTCTCGGCCTGATAAAAGCCTACCAGGCTGGGTAGATGAGACACTCCTCTGCCCTTCCTCTTACAGTGTGTCCATACCCTGAGGTCTCTTTGTGCCAAAGTTTCATTTTTACAAAGTTTTTATTCCACAGAGACTCTGAAGAGCAACTTGATCTGTGCCCAGGCAGGCACCTCCAGCTCTTGTACCAAGATTTTTGGGAGGCCTCCATCGCTCACACTGAGGTTGAACTTGACTCTGCATAATCTTTTCTGTCAATGGCAGATGTGCTGAAACATGTTTGTCCTGCATGGGACTTTCTAAAACTGTGAACTCTTATCTAGGCCTCATATATGGGTAAAGAACTTAAAATCAGCGTGTCTTTGCCATCAAACTACGGACAAAGACCTTACTTCAGTAAAGCTTCTGCTTCGTGCCTAGAACCATGGAATGGTTTGGGTTGGAAGGGACCTTAAGGATCATCTGGTTCCAACCCTTGCCACGGGCAGGAGCACCTTCCACTAGAAAACTTATGCTTAACCAAAATAAAAATGCTTAATCTTTCCTTGCAAACAGGGTGTGTGGTTAAATAATGTCCTAGAGATGTGTGGCTTTACCCTGAGGCTGGGCAGGAGAGGAAAAACCAGTGTGGTGGCCCACTCCCCTCTGCTGGGCTGTGCAGGCACTGCTGGAGGCAGCGCTGGCTGCTTGTGGTGGGAAAACCTCTGGAAATCATGAAATAAAGGTGGGGGGGAGCAGGGGGAAGATGAAGCTTTGGGCAGGAAAGGTTTTAGCATTTTCCTGCCACACCTGCCTGAGCCCTACAAAGATCCATCGTGCTCCTTAAAACAGGGCCAGTGTCGTCAATGAAAAAAACTACTCAACCTTTTCTTAGCTGCCAAAACCCTCTTGCACAGCAAACGGTGGAGTCAGAGGGGCTGAACTCTCCATGCAGCTGTGGTTGTCCTGCTGATGTTTTGGGGATGGGGTGGCCACACTTGGGAGCTGAAGCAAGGGTGGCGGGAGCACTCTCTGTCTGTTGGCTTGAGCAGTTTTATCTCAGATTTAACACAGCTCAGTCAAGAGCAGCATCTGGTGCAGGCACAGCAGGGAATTTTCTTGGCCTTAACTCAGAGTGCTGCATAAGTCTTGGATAAATCACCCAAAGCAACAATCAGAGCCTTTCTGGCGACTCAGGGACTTTATTGGGTGACAAGGTGTGTGCAGGCTGTCAGCACAGATGAATCAATTATCCACGAATGGGACAGTGCAGAATCCACAAGTTCCAGTGGTTTTGTCGGTGTGGGAACTCCACAGCCCAAGGCAATTTCCGTGCAGAGCTGACATAACCCAGCGCTCCTGCTCGGAAACGTTCTGACATGGAAACGCCTGGGGAGCTGCGAGAAGCCTCACCAGAACAAAGACCATGTCCATATGGCATCATATTTCCTGGGAAAGCTTATTTTTATGCTTTTTGACATGTCTACAATTCTGGTGTTATGCCTCATTTACACTGGTACGTCCTGGGAAATCCAGTCAATAATTCCTCGTGTCTGTTCCTGCACAGAGCAGAGGGACCCTGGAGCTGGCTGAGTTATGGCTGTGGTTGTGTTCCATACTGAGAAGGTTTTATAAAGCTGAGATTACACTGATCTCCTTCATCTTGGGCTCAGATACATCAAACAGAGGATGAAATTCATGACTAACCAGAAAGTAAAGTAAATTTCATCCATCTGGGCAAAGCATCTTTTCTCATTCAATTTTAGCATTGAGCGGCAGTAAAATTTGGAGTTGATGCTGGAGTGGCACAGGAAGAAGCCCCAGGCAGATGCAGGCAGAAAGAAAAGTTCCACTGAGGGGCTGTGGGGTGAATCCAACAGGTTTGCTGCAGTTTTAGAGCGGTGTTGCTGCACAGTGACAGCAGGGGAGGGAGCCCTCCTGTGTCACTGAATCCTGCTGAATTCCAGGGAGGGGTGGAGGTTGCAGAGGACCCGGTTTGTCTCCCAGCAGCACAGCCCCATTCCCAGGACTCCCTGAAAGGTCCCTGGCTCTGACCTGCAGCAGGTTCCACACAGGTCACAGCAGAACTCATCTGTTCACTCCTCGGGAGGACTGGGAACACTTTGAGGGAGGTCTGCCAGTTAAGGGTTCCCTGAAAGTGGTGGGGCACTGGAACAGCCCCCCCGGGAATGGGCACGGCCCCGAGGCTGCCAGAGCTCCAGGAGTGCTTGGACACCGCTCCAGGGATGCCCAGGGTGGGATTGTTGGGGGGTCTGGGCAGGGCCAGGGGCTGGAGCGGATGATCCTGGTGGTCCCTTCCAACTCAGGATATTCCATGATTCCATGAAAAGCCGTTCTGCAGCTCAGTTCCAGGAGGAGCAGCCAGCTGTTCCACCTGAGAGGGGCAGGGTCTGGCAGGCCTGAGCAGGAGGAGCCTGCATCCCTCCTTGTTCCGGGGAATTCCGATCCCACAGAGCAGCGCCTTTCTCCCGGGCGCACCGCTGTGCTCCCGAGGGTGCTCCCGCTGCAGCCCGGTCCGGAGGACAGCAGGGTGTGTTTGGAGAGGGCTGCCAGGCCCTGCTGTCACAGCCAGGGGCTCTGAGGCACCCGAGTCCCACAGCAAAGGCTCCGTCCTCTCTGCCCTGTGGGACAAACGAGGGACACGGAGCCTCCCAGCCCGTGCAGAGCCGGGAGTCTGGGGGGGCAGGAGCAGGGGCACCCCAGAGCTTTGGCACATTCTGTCCTCAGTGCTCGAGCCAGTCACTGCTGCAGTTTTATATTTATGAACCCATGCCGGGGGATTGCTGGAGAGGTCTTTAATTTCCTCTGGTTTCACTCTGAACATGCCTCTCTTGGGACAGAGGGAACATTTTCGGTGTTATTGAATGTCATTTCTGTGCAAACTGAACAGAGGAAAAATATTCTGATAATAACTGGAATATATGGAGGGTGGTAGCTCCTGGCTGCTGATTTTTTTTTCTTTTTATTTTTCTCCCTCTGATGAGAGTTTCAAGGTCAGCTGGCTCCACAGACACAAATATGCCAGGAACAAAATGTGCAGATGCTCAGGAGTGTGGGACAGCCACGCTGGCACCGTAAACAGCCCTGGCTCGTGGCCAGCACTGCCTGCACCCAGCATGCAGGAGGGTTCAGGAGAAAGCACTTTGTTACAGCCAGCTCAAGATTTATCTTTTCTCTCAGCTGCATCATTAAACGTGAGTTATTCATATTTTTGTGGGAAAACCTGGATTCAGCACAACCTCAACATTTTATTTGGAGGATGAGGAAGGGTTTTATTCAGAACCCAAAAGTAATATCTGCGTGCATAACAGCACTGAATGAGTGGCTGGAACAAAAACAGAAAAAAAAAGGTTCTTTTCCTGATTCTGCTGCTGATTTATTGTGTAAACACAGACAAATCTTCCACTGTAGCTGTTGCAGTTTCTCATACATCCTCTTTTCCCTCCTAGATATGTCTCCTTTTGTCAGTTACTTGTGTGAACTAAATATCAGCCAGTCAGGCAAGAGCTGGCAATATCTTCCTCCAGCAGTCTCAGGCAGACTTAAAATATTAATGCATTTTATAATGTACTTATTTTTTGTAACTGTCAGTCGTTGCTACCAAGACAGGGAATTCCTTATAAATATTGAATGCTGCTGCAAGGTCTGCAAATAAAATTCTAAACATGGTTCTCTCGAGCTCCCAAATGACTGGAAAACTGCTGAAAATCTTGCTAATTTTAGTAAACTGTGGAAATCCAAGTTGCGTAACTGTTTCTGGGATTTTCTAATGAACAGCAATAGGTTTTGAATTCAAGCAGTGCATGCAGATTCCTCACTGGACACAGACACTCTGGGGACAAAGTGTCCAATGGAATGATTGGTTTTGCTCTGTAAGACTCCCTTGAAGGTGTGGCTGCATCTCAGAAATTGGCTTGGAGGTCTGTTATGTGTAAAAGAATAAAACTTAATTGCAGAGGAGATCCAGTGCCCAGCCCAAGGGCTGGAATTGTGATGGAGCAGGAAATTCCCCTGTAGAGCATTTCCAGCCCATGCAGGGGAAAGAGAGTGCAGCCAGGGATGCTGGGCCAGGTGTAGCAGCAGGAATTCACATTTTGGTTCTTGTGTGGACCCTTCTCCCACCTAAAGCATCCCAGGACAAGGCTGAACTGGGAGCAAGGGTGGGTGAGAGCAGCTACAAGGGCCAAGCTGCTTTTAATTCCTGACAACAGATTGCAAAGAGCTTCAAAACCTGTCATTTACACAAACTGGTGGTGCAGGGCCTCTCACTGCTGCTTTTGCTCTGTGGATTGTGCTTTCTGCTCAGTGACCACAGCATGTGCTGAAAGAGGCCCTGATCCCTGTCCAGAGGATCCTTGGTGCCCTGATCCATATTCAGGGGATCCTTGGTTCCCCTGATCCGTGTCCAAGGGATCTTTGGTGCCCTGATCCATATCCAGGGGATCCTTGGTTCCCCTGATCCGTGTCCAAGGGATCCTTGATGCCCTGGTCTGTATCCGGAGGATCCTTGGTTCCCCTGATCCATGTCCAAGGGATCCTTGGTGCCCTGATCCATATCCAGGGGATCCTTGGTTCCCCTAGTCCCTGGCCAGGGGATCCTTGTTTCCCCTAGTCCCTGGCCAGGGGATCCTTGGTTCCCAGGGGACACAATCCAGGCCCTGAAGGAGCACACGGGGCTTTGGCTGAGCTGCTTCCAGTGCCCAAAGCCGACATTCAGTGTGTGACACTCTCATGCAGAGACATTTGTGGGATCTCTCTGAATCACCTACATCCCCTGGAAGGTTCCTCACGGGCAAAGGCAGGAATTGCTGGCTTTGCCTCCTGTCTCTCTCCTGCCACCGCTGGGAAAGCCACGAGCTGGAGGTGAGACCCGTTTCCAGTTAAGGGGTTAATTACTGGCTGATTTGGGAACTGGGCTGCACCTTCCTGGTTACACCCCCGTGTCCACCCATCCCATCCCGCCCTGCAGAGGGAGGCCCGCGTGTTTTAGGAGGGAGTTCATGCAACAAGATTCCCACCTGAAAGAACCAGGGCGTTTGCTTTCGTCAGAAACCTTTTGGAATTCTGACAGCCTAACAAGGAAATTGTCCTCCTAAATTTGCCATCATCAGATGCGCTCTGGCTGGTGTATTTCGAAGTTCCTGGGCTCGCAGGCAGGGAGAAGCCAGGCTCTGGAACAGAGGTTTATTCCCAGAGGAGGTGACACAGAGGAGATGTCACACGTGTCCCAGTTCACACCGTGCCCCTCCCAGGGATTCCTCGCCCTGCAGCCACCGCGCAAGTTCAGTCTCTGGGCGCCCTTCAGCCTTGGGTGCTGCTGCTGCACCTGCAAAACAAGAGCTTAATTAGCGTTAATTACCACAGCAGCTCGCTCGGAACAGACTAACCCACTCGCGGGCAATCCCGAAGTTCAAAGATCCAAGGGCACGGGATGTGCCGGCTGCGGGAGTCCGTGCCCGGCCCCGGCCCGGTGCAGCGGGAGAGGAGCGCGTCGTTCCCGGGCTCTGGGTGGGATCCTCATTATCACATCAAAGCACATCCAGGCTCACTCCTCCACAGCGCCTCGCCGAGCGGGGGAGTTCACCGAGGAAACTTCCCCTCGCCTGCTTCCCGAATTTCATTTTGATTTTGGGGGCTGGATAAGCCCCAAACACAAAAGGACGCCGAGACAGAGTGGGTGACTGTCACGTCAGGATTCTCAGAGCCTCAGCTCTCGTTCAGGGAAGGCTGGAGGCGGATGAGCAATCCTAGGAGCTGTTTCCAGCACTGGCTCTTTACAACTCGGTTTTCTTCTAGTGGGGTGGCCGGTTCACGGCTGACAAACGGGAAGAGACATCTCTCATTCCAGAGATCAATTGCACAAGGAATTAAAACGCTCCCTGGAGGCACCGCTGCTCCCTCTCTTCTCGAAGCCAAAGCCTGCCCTGACTGCAGAGCAGGTACCCCCTGTCACCGGGGCTCACTGTCCCTTTGGGTGATGAGTGTCAGGGCCAGTCTGGGCTCAGCAGGGACGATGGCTCGTTTGTATCCCGTGAAACCTCAGGGAAATGCAGGTCCCTGACAGCTCAAAAATGGGGCTGCCCTGCTGTGTTCTACAGGAACCTGCAAAAATCCAAACTCTTCATTTTAGGCAAGCTTTTGATATAGGTAACATCCTCTGAGAGCAATTTAGTTACACCAAAATGAGATTAGAGCTTGTTCTTCCACATCTCGTTGTTCTGCTTGCAATTCCAGGAGCCGAGCATTCCACGGTTGCCGTAAATCCCCCCCGTAAATAGTCTGGGATGTCCTTTGAACAGTACAGCTGTTAGAGCTTAGGAGCACCCCCAGGAAAACCAAGATGCTGCACTGATGTGAAATCTGCAGCTCCATGCTCCTGGAATTGGATCGATCATCCCATTCCAGCACAAGGTCCAATTTGGCTGCCTCCTGCTCCTACCTGTCTCTCTGCATCAGCTGGGAAGGAAGGAGCAGGGCTGCTCAGACTCAGACCAGCGCACCCTGAATGCCACTGCCTGAGGTGAATCCCATCCTGAACAGAAAATCAATCCCTCTGCATTTCCGTGTTTCCATCCCAGCCCAAAAATACCCAAACTGTGCTGCCATTTGGTCTTAAATCAGCCCTTCTGCAGCCCGCTGATCCCTGCAGGTCTGGAACATATTTCAAACCTGTGAGGCCATTGACAACTTTTTCACCACCTCAGCAGGGGCACAGTGATGTCATTGGAGTTGGTTTGCAGCTGAAAAGCTGCTCTTGGGTCTGGCTGGTCTTTAATCAGCACAAATTGGGAGATGTCTGCTGAAATAATACGTGAAACAAAGCACAGTTTGCAGTGGAGGGATGAGGAAGGAAAGCAGGGACTCGCAGGGAGCAGGGAGAAGGTGCTTCCTGCCTGGGGATTAACGAAATGCTCCTTTAGTGCTGATTGAAACAGCGCCTCTCAAGAGCCCTGTTCTGTGTGGCCTCTGCTGTGCTGGGTGACGTGTTCGGTGCATCAGCGCCTGTGACAGGCTCAGAAAGGCACAGGAAGGCACAGAAAGGCACAGAAAGGCACTGCCAGTGTGTGCTGGGCGGATCTCGGGGTCGGGAATTCCACTTTGCTCCGAGCTGACACCTGGGCGGAGGGGTGGGCACAGCGCTGTGTGATCCCACAAGGTGGAGAAGAGTCGCAGTCATCCACGTGCTCATGATCAGAAGCCTCTTTTCCCAGCTGGAGAATCCATGTGGGATGTTGGGGAAACTGGGATTTCTGCAGCCTCAGGAACTGGGGGCGCTGTGAAAATCCAGACCCCCCCGTTTAACCCCTGGCGTAACCCCGCTCGTGTCGTGGTTTTGGGGCTGGTTTGGAGGGACAGCCGCGGTGCCGGCAGATGGCAGTGCCTGTCAGAATTCCACTGTCGGGAGCACCGGGAATGTGCCCAGGCCGGGAAAGGTGTCAGTGCTACGGCACGAGGCATAGAGCCACTGCTCCCATGGGAGCCGTGCGGGGCTGGGCAGACACCCCCCCACCGCAGCGGGGACCCCTCCCGAGCCCCCCCTGCTCCCCGGGATCCCATCCACGCGTTCCCAGGGCAGACACGTGGGATGAGCCTGTGGGATCAGGGAAGGGAGGCTCCCCCAGCCTTGGCCGTGACACATCAGCCTTGCAGTGACTCTGCTCCTCCGGGGCTGCTGGCTGGGCAGCACAAAGGTTCCTTCTACATTTCCTAGCACAAAAATTCATTCCAAATCTTGTTAACAGAGATGAGATGAAGGAGGAAGCAGAGCTGGTGCCATTCTGAAGGTGGCAGCGTCCTTAGTGCTGGGGAAGAAGCATTCAGGGACCTGCTCTGAAAGCCCACGCTGTGATTTAGGGGGCCTGACTCCCGCTGGATGAATTTACTTATAAGTGCTTTTTAAGAAAGTTTGAATGATCATTAAAAATACCCAAACTGTGACTGCACTCCCCAAACAGCACTTTTATAAGGTCATTACAGACATACCCCTAAAAGGTAAAAGTAATTCTGCTGAAAACACATTCCTGGGAGTTATGAGCAGGCAGAAGATCTGATGGAATTTCCGAGGATTTGATCAACAGTTCATTACCACGGCCTTTGCTTTCATTGCAGGTGGTTTCGCTGCTGATTGGAATTCAGTCCTGAGCTGTTGCAGCCTTGCTGGGCCCTCTGTGCTGCTGCTGGGGAAACAGGAGCCAGCCTGGCTGGGCTGAGCTCACTGCCCACGCTGTGCCGGAGTGGCAGATACAAACTAACATGTGGAAAAGCAAAATTACATCTGCAAAACTGATTTTTGATGGCTGAAATCCTTGGTCTGGCTCCAGTTTCCTGTCCCATCTGGACAGATCCGACATCCACATGCAGAGCAGAGAACAAGAGCACTGATAAAAGGAGTGTGTGTGTAGAGATGGGCTTTCTTCTCCCAGTCCCTGGGCAATATGACTATTAATAACCTTCAAACCTGTGCTTATTTCCCTTTCTTCAGCATGTTTGATTTCTCCAGTCTAGTCTCCAAAATAAGGTGTTATGTAGCCTAGATTTAAGCTGGTTAAGAATCAAGTTTTCTGATCTACATGAAGTTCCATTAGTTCCCCTTTTTCCCTGTCCCAAAACCAAAGAGAATGCAAATAATAAATTGCAAAATGTCTATATAGGAAAATAAAAGTATCATTCCAATGCTGATGTATTTCATTAGTGATAGTGTAACTTTTAAAAAAAGAAAGAATTGAAAATCATTCAAAGCTTACAGATTCCAGCAGTACCTGCACATCCCTGCACAGCGCTTTGGTTTGTTTAAGTTCTCTTTTCCTGACCAGAAAATCTTCCGTGAAAGCTTTTCTGACGGGCTGTAATGTGTGTGCTCCTGGAACAGGGAATGAGGGAGGACAGGGGGACAGGACTGCGGGAACAGGGCAGCAAAGCCTGGGGGTAACCTGCAGTCACCAGGCAGATCTGTCTCAGATATGCAGCTGGCCTGACATTTGCTTTTCAGAAAAGGAAATATTTCACTAAGCTGGGGAGACAGTGTGGTATTATCAGTGACAAAGGAAAAAAAATAAAAGAAGAAAAGAAGAAGAAAAAAAGAGAAAGACAAAAAAATACAGCGGAGCACCGAAACGCTTTGAGAGCAGCCCCAGGCAAACCCCACAACTCGGTCAGCAAACACCCCGGCACAGCCTGACCGGCGCCAGGAGAGGGAAACGCGCCAGAGGACTGACGCTCTCCCCCTTTCCCCACTGTCCCCCCATCCCCGGCCCAGCCCGGCAGAGTTTCCCCGGTGCCGGTGCCGATTCTCACACATGTGAAACGCGCGGCTCCCGCGCTCTCCCTCCCTCCTGGTTTTTAGGAACTGCTTTCTGTTTGTGTGATTCTGAACCAAAACCACAGCCCCCAACCCCTAAGGAATGCCGGCCCGCGCCGCGCTCCGGGAAAGGCGATCCCAGGAGGAGAAGGGAGCGCTCAGAGCTGCGGGAGCCGCCCCGGAGCCCCTCGCTGGTCGCGCCCGGTGAGCTCGGAGGTCTTTCCCGAGCTCAGAGCTCCTGGGATCCCGAGCTCCCCAGGCAGGGATTCGCCTCCCTCCCCTCCCGGCAGCGCCCAAACCCCTCCCTCGCCCCCCGCCCCTGCGCTCATTGAGAACAGATAAGGCGCCGTCACACGCAGCCTCCGCGCCCTCCCTCTGCCCAGCCCTTCAAAAGCTCGGGACCACCACGGATCCCTCGGAACGGGAGAGGAGCTGGGAAAGGCAGGCGGAGGAGAGGCAAAAGTGGCAGCGCAGCGGCGGAGGGTGAGGGCTCGGAGCGGAGCAGGGAAATCAGGGATACCCAGGGACAGGGGCGTGGGCATCCTCGGTGCCACATCGATGTTTGCTGCCAACGGGCAGCGGCAAGGAGGCAGGAGGCAGCCCGGGGCTCCGAGGACGATCCCGGCTCCCTGGTGATGGCATGGACCGGCCGCTGCTCCCGCAGCAGCTCCCGGCCCCGCTCCTGCCCCCGGCCAGCTGCCCCCCGGAGCCCAGGCGCGACGCTGATGCGGAGCCGCTCGTAGCAAGTAAGTTACCGATTCCTTTGTTATTCCAGGTCACTCCCGGTCTTCTCTGGCTGCAAAGGATCGGGAGCCCAGCAGGCAGCAGGACAAACGCGGAGCTGCTGGGCCAGCGGGATGCCAGGCTCCCAAACCTGCCGGGGTGTTAGCCGTGGACGTGCTCCTGCTTAACTCCCAGCTTCCAGGGAACTCTTTGGGAAGGCAGGGATTGGATGCTGATCTTGGGCAAAAGAACTGTCAGATCTAAAGGTGGGATGCAGGAAAAGATATTAAAAAACAGGAACTGCTCAGATACAGGATTAGTGGAGATCACTGGAATGCAAAGGGCACCAGGAGACTGATCAGTGAGCAGCCCTGAATTGTGTGGAGTGACTCCTCAATCCTTATCTGGAGTCCAAGATTAAATTCCTTCATAATTAGGATACTTGCCAGTCAGCTTGGAGTTACAGAGCCCTGGCAGGGCAGTCTCCACATGAGGAAGTGGCATGTTCAGCCCGTGGAGGGGACAGGGAATGCAGTGCCCTGGGAATCCCTCGGGGGTTATGGCTCTGGGAGGTAAAAGCATGACTGATTTTTTTACCAATGTCCTGTTGCATCACTCAGAAAGGCTCCCGGGGTTCTCTCTGTGCCAGCACATGGTGCTTGGGAGCACCAGGTTAACTTTTACACAGCATCTCTCCCTTGGGTTTGAACAGGGAGTTTCAGGAACCAGCGGGGAACTGGCAGAAACTGGCCCTGTCCCAAAAAACTTACCTCTGGCTTTTGGAGATTCTGTCATCCAGCAGCTCCTTCCTCCTGTGCCCTTTTACTTTAAAATAGACCTTGGATTTGTAGAAGAGAGGCTCAGGGGAATCCAAACTGGCTTTTCCCACTGGTTCTCTGACCAGTCCAAGCAGCCAGGATCTCCCCGAGAAGGTGGGGAGTGTGTGGGGCAGTGTTTGTGCTGGGGGGGTTATTTCACTCCTAGGGTTCAGTTCTTTGCCTCACCATTCCTCCCCAGTTGGAGATAAAGGATCAGGATAATTTCTGATTCCCATGGCAGAATATTCTCCATCTCTGGAAAGTTCCAGCCCAATTATTTGCAAAAAAAAAAAGGCAAACAGAGCTTTGAAGTAATATTCCAAGGCAAATCTCCAGACTCCACTATTTGTCACCCACTTTCTATGGGGTTTGAGGTCAGGAGAGGCACTTGGACACTTGGGGTGAGCACTGGCCTTCACCCAGCAGCTTGGTGTGAGGTTGATTTGTCCCTCTGTGACTCCTGTCCCCTTTCTGCAGTGGGTTCAAGCACTGCCGAAGGCCTTGGGGCAAGAAGAGCCTGTGTTTGGTCAGTGCATCTGTGAGCTCTTTGGGTGCAAGGTACTGCAGAAGAGTGAAGTAGTTCAACAGTTTTATTGTATTTTTTTACAGCAGATTACAGAGTGATTCTCTGTTGCTGCGATGGTGAATTCCTAAACAATGGAGAAGAGGAAAGTTGGTACTCCTGGGGCAGGATTTTCTCCTAGAAAAAACTGAGATTCTACTTTCCCAACATTCGCTGTTTGCTGTTCAGTGTGAACAGCCAGGAGAAACTGGAGTATCTGATCAGGACAGAGGTGTCCCTGTCTTTGGTCAGTTGTGGTGGCTGAAAGACAATGGTCAGATTTCCAATGACACCATAAGGTGTCCCTAAAAATAGAGCTGGGGTGAGAGGCCAGGGACAGAGAGGCTGCAGAGTGCCTCAGGCACAGTCACTTCCTTGCAGGTGGAGGATCAAATTGATTTATTTCCAGGCTTTATTTGTTGTTGGTAGAGAAAATATCATTTGACTGTTCCAAATCAAGGAAAACACCTAAGAGCACAATATTGTGGTTGCATCCTTTGCACAGGGACTTGTCCTGCTCAAGGCCTTGAATGCAATGAAGTACAAGAGAATTGCTTGGGAGTTACATGGATTAAATCCTCCATGGATTGGAGGGTTGGTGGAAATGTGCCATAGGAGATACTCCCAATCTTATGGAAACTCCATGTTCTCCAGTCCTTGTGCTCTAACAAGTTGTAAAAGCCTGAATGATGCCTCAAAAGGCATTTTCTAGTTTCATCTTCTTGTTTTTCTGCAAAAGAACCCCCACCCAGTCTCTCTCCTCATCACAGTTTAGTTTCTCCACTCTTTTCTGTGTAGGTCTGGAATCATTGTCTTTAATGCAGCTGTGAACTTGTGTTATATGTGTGGGTTTTTATACTTCAATCCATAGTTGAGGGAAAAAACGTATTTGAAACCTGTAGCTATTCGAGGGAACAGAAACTGCCTTCGCTGGCTTTGGAAATGATCTTGCTGGGTTGTTCATCTGAGGGATCAGGCTGTGGGGGCTTTGCAGAGCAATCTTCAGACACCTCTGAAGCAGACAGGGACTGCATTCCCTACTGCTGGGGAAGGAGGAAAGAGTTCTGCAGTGATTCCAGGCGCTCATTCAGGATTTTGGGACTGCTAAATTTAATTCCTGCCCTGCCACAGACTCCCAGCTGATTGTAGAAGAACTAAGTGTCTTTGTGAGAGACTCCCCCATCCTGAAGTAGGGGAAATAAAGCCTTTTCTTAGTCCAGGCATCTTGGGAAACATATAAATAAAATTTTCTAGCACGTGATAGCTGTGTTGAGTGCTGTAAAACACTTGGATGCCCTGGGAGTGGGAGGGTCACGTTCCTCCCTCACAGCTCACAATGGAAGGGCCCCAGGACATTGGAGGAGAAGGATGGATTGGGAGGGAACTTGCAGGGAAAAGGAAAGTGCAAATGTCCACAAACCCTTCCTTGGGGTCAGGTTTTCTCCCAGCCAGAGATTTTCTTTGGAAAGACCGAGCACCTTCTGTTAGGGTATTTCTGAGCCAGGGGCACTCTGGGCACACAGGAGCTGTCACAGCCCAACTCTGTGACAAACACAAAGCCACCTTGCCCCTTCGGGTGGACCAGCAGCCACCCATCTTTGTGACCTGGTGGGGTGAGGTCTCCTTCAGCCCCAGAGGAATCTGCTGTCACATCCTGAGTGCCAGGGAGGTGGTGCTGAGACTTATCAAAAACTCACAGAGGAGATGAGAGGCACCTTCCCACCTCAGCACTGAGTGAGGTGACACTTGGAGAGGCAATTACTGGGATCAGGGAGCTTTTGAAGTGCCACGGGTCTCCCTTCTTGTGCAGTGTCTTTGAATCTTTTTCCCTGCCTTTCAAGAGCACAGCTCTTCTGCAGCCTTCCCTCCACCTGTGGACCCCCAAGCACTTTCCAAAGAGGCAGCCACCAAAACCCCAAACCTCTATTTATATAAAGTCAGAAAGATGGAATATTCCATGCTTTACCCCAAATCCACCTGCCTTTCCTCACCTTGCATGCACAGCTCTGCATGGAGGGGCAGTCTGGTGGTGTTGGCTGTTCAGTCCCACTCACACAGGCAGTGAATACAGGGGTAGAGGAAAGGTGCCTTTCTCAGGGAAATCAAAGCCCCACCTAAGTCAGAGCCTATCTAAAGTAATTTTTCTTTGGATTGTCCAAGGCCATCTTCTCTTAAGATTTCTCCTTCCTCCATCTCTCCACGAGCACTCAGTGTTCAGCAGCCAATGCTTTTATTCTCTTCGGGTGCTGCTGCTTTCATTCCTTTATTCCTGCACCAACTTCCCCACGTTGCTCCTGTCTGACAATTAAGAATTTCATTCCCCTGCAGCACTGTAACCTAGAGCAGAATTATGTGGCCCAGAGGAACCTGGGCACAGTAACCTGGTTTATGTGGTGTGGGCCAATGGGCAGCAAAAGAACCAGGTCAGGTTTTCCAGTAATCTCTGTTCAGTATTATTGGCTGCTTGTTGAGTAGTACAGGACTCATTGTCTGGAAAAAAATGATGACAGGGTTAAGTAAAAAAATACTCTTTTGGGAAGGTGTGGGAGGTTTGCTAAAGAACAGTTGCTCAATTATTCTCCTAATGTGAGAAAACACAGGCATCGGGTTTAAGAGAAACAAAAAGAAGTCTGCTTTTACACAAACTTGATGACAAATTCACATCTTCAGTCTCCACCTGCCTGCCAGTTTAGTCCTTTTCAGCATCAAATCCCATCCCCATGGAAATCTGTGTGTTTCCTGCAGCCAGATCAGCAATTGTTTAAATAGAAAAAGCCCCCAAGTCCCCTAGCAGGGAAAGAAGTTTCTTAAAGTTTTTTGTAGTTTTACCTTCTGTGATGTCTCTGGCAAATTGCTGGAGCTGCCAGGAGCACATCAGCTCTGTCAGGAGGGGCTGGGAGCTGCCCTGCCCAGCGCTGCCTCCTGGAGATTCTCACCTAACCCCAGCCTGACTCTTGTGCAGCAAATCCCAGCCCCTAAACGTCACCGCCTGCCCCGAGTGTGTCATCTGGGCAGAGCTGAACATCAGCAGGGCTGATAAAAACCTCTCTGCAAGGCTCATAATACACTGACTCACAGCTCCTCGTGCAGTAGCCTGTCCTGAAGGAAGGCAGCTTTGTACAGAAGTGACATTTTTATTATCCTGGCCTCTTTTAACCAAAGATGGTAAATGCCAAAGAAACAGAACAGTGCCTGTGACTATAAGAGGCAATTTCACCTCCTGGCTCTGTGCTGGAGGGAGCACGGATTCACAGACCGGAGCCGAAATCTCTGGGAGGTGCATGAACATATTTACCATGACGTGGCAGAGCTGTTTATGCTGGGCAGCAGGGGCTGTGCATTACACAGTGAGGAGTTAACCAGGTCCTTACACTGCTGCTCTGCTCCTTTCAGAGCATCTTCTCATTTGGGCTGAAGTTTCCCAGGGCCGTTAAAATTATAAAGGAATGAGAGCAAATTTCCTAGAAGATTCTCATGCCTGGGATCTCACAGACCATTCACATCCATATCACAAATTTTACTGCTGGGGAATTAAGGCAGAAGGAAAAGCAGTGATTTGCTCAGAATTAGAAAACCCTGGAATCATTTGGAGCAGAAAGCTGGATAGTGTGCAGCCATCCAGAGCTGTGCTCAAACTGTTAACCAGGAGCTTTCTGTTTAAAGACTCTGAAACAAAAATTCGTATGCTTAATTGTTTTCAATAACCACAGACTGAGGTTATGCTCATACTACAACGGGAGAGTTACAGATGAAATATCAGTAGGAACTGTAATGCCACTGAAGCTGTCAGTGAAGTTCTTATCCAGCAGGAATTTTTCTGATTTACTAGATCACTTGGAAGGTGTTCCTGAAGGCTGGCAGAGATGTTTCAGCTGAGCTGTTGTTGGAGATCAGTAGCATCACCAGAGATGTTGCCAGTCCTGTGAGTGTTTTAGTTAAAAAGGTTCCCCTGTATGTTCGTTAATGGGCAGTTCCTCAAATCTGCTCCACCAGAGTGATATTTCCAGGGATTTAGGATTTTTGGTTGCTTTTACTCTATTCTGTTCTTTGTAATAAGTTTTAAGATCCTTTGGTCTCTTTGGTGAGAATCTAGAACACGAAACCTTCCACTCTAGATTGAAGTCTGGAAATGGATTGCTCTCTCTCCCATGGTGCCAGTGAAAGCTTCAAATTTACTTTTATAACAAAATTATCTTTAAAACAAGTCTTTTAAAATTGAAAACATGCAACACTTGCCTGGTTTTACATTTAGATTGATGACAAGCTTTTTAGTCCAAATGGAGTAATTTTAGATTAATCAATCAATGCAAACATACTTTGAGAATATTATTTGTAAGAAGGAAGCAAGGAGGTTCTTCACTACCTGATTCCCAGTGGATGGGAGGCTTCTTTCTCTGTTAAAGAGGGGAAAAAGGTGTGTGATTGCTCTGCCATGTGCTTTCACATGCTGGGAAGTGAGAGTCAAGCTGTGCCCTTGTCATTTTTCAGCATCTTGCAGCACTTTGCACAGGTGTCAAGAGATGAACAGAGTGCAGAGAGAGCCAGACCTGTGGGTCGGGAGGTTTCAGTTGCACCAGGCAGCAAAAAGCAGCTGAAGATGTGTGTGAATACACCCCGAGCCAGCTCTCAGGAGGGACAGAAACAGAGCAGGGGTGACTATACTGTCAAAATCCTGGATGCTTCCACTGGAGCAAGGGAACACACAGCACTGGGATCATCTATCCCAGGGCCATAGCGGGTGGCAAACCTGATCCCTCCCGATTTCCCCTCCCAGCGCCGTGAATCCCCGTTCTCTGCCCCTGGCCGTGGCTGCAGGGGCTCAGCCCCGGCCCCGGCCCTGCCAGGCAGGCGCTGTGGCAGCAGGAAGCTGTGCTGGGCACAGATGGTTGGGCTCCCTGCAGAGCAGAGCCAGCGGGGCTGGTTCCAGCAGCAGGCTCCGGCTGCTTCGTTGGAGCAGTGATTGATGGTGACTTAGACAAGGGCCACGAGGAATTCTCTGCCATTAACCAGACTTGGCTGCAGCCGAATGGAAGTGAAAATTTGTTGCTTCATTTATTCATCCTGCCTCTGCTTCCTTCCCACCCACCCTTTGTGCTTTTTAATACGGAAAAGATGAAGCTACTTTGCTCAGTCTTAAAAATTGTCTCTCCCAAGATACTCTTAATTGTATCTCTACACCTTTTCTCATTCACAGGCACATAAGAAGATTAAAGATAGAGGGAGCAGTAATAGATTTAGTTAGGTTTTAATAGGATTTGCAGAGGACAATGCAGGGAATGAACGCCATACAAAATATTGCTGCTCTATCTTTGATATCCTTAAGGCTCCTTAGGTAGTCTTTGACAGAGACTTTGTCTGTGCCCTCCATCCAGAGTCAAGACTTTCATTTTTTAAAGGAGTATCTAATCATCTCAGTAAACAGTATGTTACATTATAACTGGCAGAAAGCATTGCAGCCTTCATCTCGTGTTATTTATTTATATCATGGTAAGCATAACTCTGAATGTCGACAGTGGGATTGTTAACAGCTCTCTGATGCATTCCTAAAAGTGCCCAGTGGTTTTGTCTAATGTCAGGTGGAGCAAAGGGGAGAGCTCTGATAGATCTCATTAACAGCAGGCCTGGGTTCATCACACCTTCACACGTGGGATTCAAGATGCCCAATTAAATGTTTATTTCACGTTTGAAGCCCAGGCTCACGAATAAACTTCCAGAAGGTGATTCAGCACTCTTGAAATCTGAATTATCCCTGGAGATGCCTTTCTCTGCTGACTGCAAGGGAAGCCTTCATGCATAATTTAGACTCATGTGAGATTTAGGTAGACAGCGGTGCTCAGCGCTTTCTCTTAACTTCTAAGGTTTCTCTTGATATGCACCCAAAATTCGAGGCATCAAAAAGCTCCAGTCTCTCCTGAAAAGATGTTGATGTATCTTTACTTTGTTCCGAGTTGTGATCTCAAGCAAATTTGGTGTGTAAAAAAATCTAAGGACAAAAAGAAAGCCTCAAAATATTCCAAGGTTTAACTATTCCGTGCTCCCACAGCGTGCCCATCACCCCAGCAATGGCTGATGTTTGAAGGGCCTGTGTGTTATAACTCAGTCTTTAATTCCAGGTCGCTGCAGGGCTGTGTTTAACAAGTGGCGGTGTTGTGGGAGAAGTGTGAACCCTCCAAAAACAACATCCTGATGGTCCAGACAGTGAAACAAAATGGCTTTTGTCTCTTTCCCTTCTGTCTGAAACTGTCTCTCCTTGTTGTGCAGCCCAGCCATGGCTGGAGATTCCCGGATCTTCATGAACCAGGACATGGACATCGGGGTCACATCCCGGGAGCCCAAGAAGATCCCCAAGCAGGCTCGGGATGACGTCCCCATCGCCACGGACAGGACTCGGCTCATTTCCGCCGAGGGCAAGAAGCCACGGCAGCGGTACATGGAGAAGAGCGGGAAGTGCAACGTGCACCACGGGAACGTCCAGGAGACCTACCGGTACCTCAGCGACCTCTTCACCACCCTGGTGGACCTCAAGTGGCGCTTCAACCTGCTGGTCTTCACCATGGTCTACACCATCACCTGGCTGTTCTTTGGGTTCATCTGGTGGCTCATCGCCTACATCCGGGGAGACCTGGACCACTTGGAAGATGAGAACTGGATCCCCTGCGTTGAAAACCTCAGCGGATTTGTGTCGGCGTTCCTCTTCTCCATCGAGACCGAGACCACCATCGGGTACGGCCACAGGGTCATCACAGAGAAGTGTCCCGAGGGCATCGTGCTGCTCCTGGTCCAGGCCATCCTGGGCTCCATCGTCAACGCCTTCATGGTGGGATGCATGTTCGTCAAGATCAGCCAACCAAAGAAGAGGGCGGAGACCCTCATGTTCTCCAACAACGCCGTCATTTCCATGAGGGATGAGAAGCTCTGCCTCATGTTCCGGGTCGGGGACCTCCGCAATTCCCACATTGTTGAGGCTTCCATTCGAGCCAAACTGATTAAGTCCAAACAGACCAAAGAAGGAGAGTTCATTCCCCTGAACCAAACGGACATCAACGTGGGATTTGACACCGGAGATGACAGGTTGTTCCTGGTGTCCCCTCTCATCATCTCACACGAGATCAATGAGAAAAGCCCCTTCTGGGAGATGTCCCGCACCCAGCTGGAGAAGGAGGAGTTTGAGATTGTGGTCATCCTGGAAGGAATGGTGGAAGCCACAGGTAAGGATCTGCCAACAATCAGGCACAGTTTTGAGGAGGAAAGGGGCACAGTGAAGGGCAGTTTGGCATTAGGATTTCACTGCCCATGTCACCTGGACTGGGAACACGATGGGGTTTGTCCTTGGCTAGTGCTTGACCCAGGTGGGGTGTCTGAGATAACCAGTAGTGAAAGGTGGGGCCTTTAGCTCCTGTTGTAGGGTTCCACCCTCTTTTTTGTAGTGTTTCACCCTCTTTTATAAGTCTGGGACTAGGGTGAAGGGGTTAGTCCTGGAGCTGCCCATAATCACTTAGAACTGATCCAGGGGAGAAAAAAGCAATGGATTAAAGGAATTCATGAAGTCTCTGGTGGTCCTGTTTCCTGTGATCAAAATTCGTGGTGCAAATCTTTTCCCATTTCTCCTCTGTATTAAAGATTGTAACTGCTATTTTAGGGACTGCTGTAGTGTTGATTTTAATGGGGGCTATAAAGTGCCCAAGTCTCACTGTATCCCATAAAGCAGCACGTGCTGAGGCTGAATGACTTGCACGTGGTGCAGGACACACATTCCCAGAAGGAGCTCAAAGAGGAAAAATACAGAAACTGCTTTTGTGACTCTTGCAGCCCTGCAGCTGCTCAACAGCTCAGACAAAGCTGGGTAATGGGAGATTAGGAGATATCCTCAGCCCATTCCCAGTTTCCTCCTAGGGGTGTGTTTGTGGCAGGCGATGAAAGAACTCTGTGTCCATGTAGAGTGAAGCTGGAAAAGTGGTGAGCCTGAGCTTTCCAAGGAGCAGGAAAGGCAGCTGAGGGGAGGGATGGGCACGGAGGCCTCCCAGCTCCTTCCCACAGGTGTCTCCCACTGGAGCTCTGCCTGGGGAGGAGGCTGCACCTGGCAGTGGTGGCATCGTGGGTCAATTCCACTTGCATGAATTCCTTTGTTGCAGGTTTGGGGAGGAGCTGGCAGCTCTTCCTGCTGCACTTGTGGCACAGCGAGTGTGTCCAAGCCCCTGAGATGCTCAGGTCCCTTCCAGGCAGGGTTTTCCAGCCTGGGGTGGGCAGAATGCCTTGATGAAATCAGGGTCTGCAGGGAGAAAAGGCTGCAGGCAGCTCTGAGGAGAGAACTGCTGGGTAAAGATGGACAAACGAAGTCAGAGGTGCAAAAAAAAGCTTTTATGAGCAGTTTTCCCCTTTGGTGTTTCAGGATCTCAGTTATGAGCCCAGGGTTTTCCTGTGGGTGGTGGTTGGATTTTTTTCCATTCCCTCTGAATCATTAGCAAGGGTTTTCAGCTTGTTACAAGTGCTCAGTGGTGTCAGCACCCTGTCTCACAGATTCTGCCTGTTGCTGACTGTTAATGTTATCCCCTCCTGCAGATTTGCTCATTAGTCTCCCAACAGCCAGAGGAGGAAAAATCTCTCAAATTCCTGCATCTCAAACCCTTGCTCCTAAAGGCAGCTGTCTAGAGAGGTAATTCAGTGTCCCAGAGTCTCCCTTTAGGTGATGAGCAGCAGCTGGCTTTCCCAAACAGAGCTGATGGGAGGTGATGGAATAAGTTACATCCCACCGAGGCTGGAATATGTGCTGTGGACGTGGAATTCACCTGGCATTTCCAGGGAAATGTTCTTTCCCAGCAGAGCATTGTAGAGACGTGGCAAAGGAAAGGGTGGGTGGAAAAGACTATCAAAGGCAAGGATTTGTAACAGTGATTTATTCTGCAGCCTAAACATCTATTAGAGGCTGGAGCCTCCTAATCTGAGCATGGAATGCAGCTCCTTGTTTGTCCGAAGCCTCTTTCCCCGTCACACAGTGACACTGTAAATGCTTTGAACCCCTGCTGCTCTGCCTTCCTCGCAGGAAGGCTCAGCCTCTGCTGGGGATGTGTGAGAGGAAGTCATTATCAATAACAACCTCGGAATTAAAAGCATGGCATGGGAATAATATTGCCTTACAAATGGGCTCCTCTCCCAGAGGGATTGCACAGGCTGGGGTGTAATGGTGTTAAGGAGCACACATGTGGAAATGAATTATCCTGGGCTCAGAAAGCAGCCTGGGAAATCCCACACTGGAGCTGGGGGAGGCACTTTGCACTGAACTTGGAGCTGAGTGGACTTTGGATGGTTCCAGGATCTGATTTGGAGGCTGGGATGGGTCCTGAGGGACCTGTGGCAGCCAAGGGGGAGGGATGTTTTGTCACAAGAAGAGTGGCCTGCAGAGACAGTGTTTGTTCTTTCCGGCTTCATCCTCACACTTGGGAATATTGATAAAGCAGTTTGGGGTAATTAATTCCTCCCTCCACACCTTAAAATCTGCTCCAAGCAAATTCTTCAGGTCTTTCCCAGCCCGTGGCACTGCTCAAACCCCATCTGCTCTTGGGAGTGGTGTGATATTTACTCCCAGCAGGACTTCTGTTAAATCCTGACACTGTCACAGCCTGGTTGGGTTCAGGGCAGTGTAAAATACAACAGACCGTTTGTTCCCTTAGCAACCCCTACGGAAAATTAGGAATCCACCCCCAGAGTTCAGAGGTACCACTGGTCAGAACACACAGCCCTGTTTCCCATCAGGTGTTTGGAAAGCAGGTCAGAATGGTGATTGGCAACATATCAACCACTACAGAAATTTAAGCATGACTAAAAGTGGGGATGTTTTTCACTGATAATTTGGAAGTGCGATTTTATAGCTATTTTCAGTAGATTTAACCAGGCACACATGTATTAAAAATGTAATGTATTGTCTCCTCTCAAACAAGCAGCTCTATTTACTGACATTTAAGTTTAATTCTGATCCAGTGCAAGGCAAAGACGGTAAATAGCTTCAAATGAAAAGTGTAGAGTAAATTCTGAGGAGTTCACACCCTTCAAGTTATTGGGTTTGTTCAAAGTGAAACATTGTGGCTTAAAACAATGATTTTGTGTTCAGGTTGCCTTGACTTTTCAAAGGCCTGAGTTACAGCACGCTGAAGAACAGCAGCTCACGGGCCAGCCTAAAGTGCAGTGGGTTTATTTTGCCGAAAAAGACAAAGGTGTTATTCCAGGGAGAGCTCTGGGGGCACTGAGGGCTGCCCCACTGCCTGACCCTCAGAGCCAGCCATGGCACAAAGCCAAATGTGGCTTTTCCCATCAATATTTGGGATGGGTGAGGCACTGCAGCTCCATGAGCGGATGGGAAAGGGCAAAGGGAGAGGGAGTTTCTGGGCAGATCTTTTGTGGTCATTGCTGGGTGAAACAAGCACTGTGAAGACAAAATCAATATTGCTGACAAGTGTTCTGACTCCCTGGGCCACTTTGTGGGTGTCTCGGGGGTACCAGCATCGCTCCCAGTGCTCCTGATGAACTGGCACATGGGTTACTGCAGGCAATTCATTATCCCTGCCTTATCAGAAAGGGACTCTTGTCAGGATCAGCTGCCCCAAATTTGACCTGCACGAAAAGGGAACAAAGTAAAGGTGGATGATCTGTTTGCACAGCGAATACATTTTTGCTCTCCTTGCCTCTGCTTCCCAAAATCTCAGGGCCACCGTGGTGACAGGACAGCTCCTGGTTGCTGCTGCCAAAGCTCCTGCCCTTCACCTCCTGATCCCAAACTGAACACAGTGTTCAGAAGCTGCTGGGACAGGGCAGGGGAGGTCCAGGCCCCCTCCCACGTGGTGCAGAGTCAGCTGGGCTGTGATGAAGGATTTGGCTGATCCAATTAGGGAACATTAGCAAGTCCAATTTTTCAAAATACTGTTTTTCTCTGTAAGCCATCACTCCATGTGCTGACACACTCTGCATATCCTACCCGGCTTCCTGGCAGGTGATTTGGAGGGACTCTCTTCTCCTCCAGCTTTACCCTTCCTCTGCTGTTTGCTGACAGTTATCCAAATCCTGCTTTTTCTGTAGCTTCCTGCTGCCCTCATTTTCTGGGCATAGCGTCCAGCACTGCTGCTCTCTGCGCACGGACGTGGCAGAGTTGTTACTGAACTCCTGGTCCTCCCTGGTTTTCATTGCCTCTTTTCCCCAGCACAATTAAATAAGGCACGAGAGACACTCCCAATGCCTGATTAGTCCAGTCACTAAATGAAGTTTTAATGAACTCTTATGTAAGTACAGGTATATATTCTTCTGGCTTAGAGTCAGTGTGATAAAAAGGGATTTAATGATTAGAAGTAATTAACCCATCCTGTCCCTGTGGGAGACTAGGCAAACAGCAGAGTTTTCACACCTCAATTTATCCACCTTTCCAGAGGACAGAGTGCAGTTTCCTGGCTGTAAATGTAGGGCCAAATGGAGTAGTCACAACAAAAGATATGCTGAAATTAATCATGATTTTCATGAGAGAACAAAGGAAGGGTGAAATTACTAAATGGAGTTTCTGGGCATTCATCATCTGGTTTGGGTTGTCTTGTGTTGTTTTGCATTTTGCATATAAATCAGATTTCTGCGAGGAGGACCTTGCAGAAGTGTTACTGAAACTGCCTAAAACATTATAGGGAAGAGCTGTCTCAGGCCATGGTGCTCATGAGCTGGATTGTCCTGTGGAGGCAGAGGCTGGCAGTGGTGCCTGAGGTGCCTTTGCAGCCACTGGAAACCCTTTTGGGAGGGACCCGAAGTTACCTGGTGTGAGCTTGGCTCGGGCTGGGCTTGGTAGAGACATGGCAATTGAATCCAAGGTCTTTACATCATAAAGTCCTTCTATCACATTTTTTTCCCAGTGCCTAGGAGCTTTTGCATGCCTGGAGAGCATTCAGATAAATTAAAATCCTATTAGTCTCCTCTGGCATAAGTATCAAAGTGAATCAAGCCCAGCCATGTCCTCTAAAGGAGACAAGCACAAATAATTGGAGGACCATGCTCCTACCTTCTAATATTCCTTTTCAAGTTGGAGGAATATTGACTTTTTGGAGGTTACAGTGTTCTTTGGTCTAATTAACACAGAGGGACTAATAACTTTTATAACTTACCATATGCTAATGCAAATTGAAAGACAGGTATTGCTTAATTACAGCAATAGAACTTAAATTTGTTATACCTTCTCCTTGCCACCCCTAAACTTCCATCACTGCCACTGCACCTCCAAGGCCACCAGCTCCTGGGGTGTGGGTGTTCCACAGCTTCAGTGCATGCAGAAGAAGGGGAAAAATCACCCTGGACACAAAAGAGTGGGCAAACAAGGGCAGAGGAGGGAGATCACTCCCAGCAGTGTCCGAGCTGGAGGGAGCTGAGCAGATCTGGCCCAGCCCGGGCAGCAGCCACATGACATTTCCCAGCAGATAATCACTGAGCTCCCTGGCATTTCAATGAGCACAGTTAATTTTAGCCTGATAAAAAATGTGGTCTTGACAGCCCCAGGGGCTGGGATGTCTCTGCCCACTGAGGAGGCTCAGGCCATGGAGCAGCACTGGAAGATTCATCTCTGCTCGGGATGGATCCCATCGAAGCCTGGGGAGATTTCGGGGTTGGCAGAGCACCCTCTGTGTCCCCCTGTGCTGTCCCATTACCCCTCCATCTGGCTGGGATGGGATGTTTGCCAAAAACCAGCATCCTCCAACAGCTGGGGAGAGCCCTCGGTGGCACAAAGAGCTGCAGATGCAGATTTGGGGTGACGAGGGCTGGTTTTACCTGTGAACCAGGAGCGCTGTCCCCTTTCCCGGCACGGGGCAGCCCGGAGCTCTGCCGCAGGTGCAGGGTCAGCGGGATCGGCTCGGAGCAGCCCCGGCCCCGTGCTGAGCTGGCTCCTCCTGCCCCGTGTCAGCACGTTCAGACATTCCCAGCTCTCTGATAACGCGGGAGCCGCTTGATCCCGCTGATTGTGATGACAGGAAGGAGCTTTGTTGGAGAGTTCCCTGGCGCTTGTTGTACACCGCAGCGTTTGCTCTGTTCTCAGGCGTGAGGAGACACCTGCTTTAATGCTCATCACAATCTCCTCTGGATCTTTTCATCTGCTGGGAAGCAGAACAGAGCTGGTTAGGGAGGATCCCCGGCTGCCTTCAGCTCAGTTATTGATCTGTGGCTCTAACCCATGGACTAAACATCCACTTCTTAGGACTCTGCTATAATGAAATTATCATTAAAACTCTGTGAAATGTTTATTGCACAACTTGAAACCAGGACACAGTGCCCTGGTCTCCAGCTTCTATAAATCCTGGAACTGGTTCCAGCTTTATTGAAAACTTGATGCATCTGCTTCTAACTTCGAGCAGGTTTTATCTCTGGTTTCTACTAAAACTGAGTTTTGTTTGCAAAACGAAGCTGAGCTGCTGCATTGAGAGATGAGAAAGCTGCAACTAAAAGTTGACACCTGAAGATTTCTCGTATCATTCCATGTTTTCCACAATGGACAAATTGCACACATTTATATTAAACATACACTTTTTCATGTTTAAACCAGATTGTTCAGGAGAAAATGGAGAAAATGAAACTTCTAATGGTCTTACAACCCAGAAAATACGACAGTTGAAAAATATTTATCTGTGACTTCAGGTACATCTACTTGGACTGAAAAAAGGAAAATGAGGATATAGGGCCATGAAGATAATGGGATGGAGCAGCTCTCCTAAGAGGCAAGGCTTGAGATAACTGGGATTGTTCAGAAGAGAAGGCTCCAGGGAGAGCTCAGAGCCCCTTCCAGGGCCTAAAGGGGCTCCAGGAGAGCTGGAGAGGGACTGGGGACAAGGGCTGGAGGGACAGGACACAGGGAATGGCTTCCCACTGCCAGAGGGCAGGGATAGATGGGATATTGGGAAGGAATTGTTCCCTGTGAGGGTGGGGAGGGGCTGGGATGGAATTCCTACAGAAGCTGTGGCTGCCCCTGGATCCCTGGCAGTGTCCAAGGCCAGGCTGGACGGGGCTTGGAGCACCCTGAGATAGTGGGAGGTGCCAATGTTTAATGTTCCTTCCAACCCAAACTATGCTGAGATTCTGTATTCTTTTGGCATGAAGTTTGTTTAAATGAAACCCCCAAATGCCACTTCTCCATATCTGCACAATTTAAACCCAAAATGTGTAGTTATATCTTCTTTAAGGAAAGGATTTACAGCTTGTATCAGGGCCATACATACAATGGTTAATTCTGCAAGAAATTCAGAGAGTCTGGAATCTCTCTTGAGTTCCTGTGCTCCCCGAAGTGTCAGGGCTTCAGGGCTGCACGAGTGATGCGGAAGAGCACTGATGTCACAGCTGGTGTGGTACCCAGATCTGGGTCTGTTTGCAGCCAGGAGCTGCTCTTGTGGCTTCCTTCCAATTCAGGATATTCCGAATTCTGATTCTATTTGATGTATGGGAGCATATGGCAAATGATTCCCTCTACCCAAGACAGCCCAGAGACTCAGATAAACAAGAATTCTGCAGTTAAACAGGTGGTTTTTCAGGGATACAGAGGTCTGAGTCCAGGAGATTGCTGTGCCCCACTGCAAGTTGAAACTGGGATATTCCGAGCACGGAGGGCGCACGTTGTGTTCCAGTGGCAAGTGGCTGCATCCATGTGCTCTTAATAAAAATAAGGTTTATTGTTTCCACACCTCTTCTGTCATCTTTTCGCAGTCACAGAGGCAATAATTAGCTAGGGACATTACAGATGCATTAATTAACCAGGCTGGAGAGCACAGGGCAGCCTGCAAAGCAGGCACTTAATGGAATTTGAAGCAGAGACAATGGTGTTGTTTACTGGGCGATGTGGGAGTTGCCAAGCAGTGTGTCCCCACGCAATTAAACACCACTGCACATGTGCTAAAAAGGAATATTTGAATGGGATTATGGAGCAATTACAAGTTGTCTTATTGTGCTGGCTCAGTGTCCCCCTGGGGTTACAGAAAGCAGCTCCTGCAGGAAGCTGGCAGCAGCAGAGTTTGGTTGCTGAAAGCTTTCCACTGTTCCTGCCCTAATTGAATCCTTGGAGCAGGGCTGGGACGGTGTCCCAGGAGCTCAGGTTCACTCAGGTGCTCCCCCAAGGAAGGAGCTACTTCAGGCCCAGATTATAAGGCAAGAGTTCCCTTAGGGAGCCCTAGGCCCCCACATTTCACAAGGACACCTCATCTTTGCCCCGGGGACTCCTTCGTGGTACCTTGATGCAGCACTTGGAAATGCAGGATAAGAATCAGCTGCTTCATTCACAGGGCTGATCCTGGAGCCTGCAGGGTCTCCTCTCCTGCTCTCCTTGCTGGCTCTGGAAGAGGCACTTGGAGGCCTTTGGGATTTCTGGTGCCAAACCAGCTCTGTCCAAAGGGAAAAGGGCTGGTTTATTTTATCCAGCTGCTGGTTTCCAACCTTCTGGCATGAGGCAGCACCAGGAAATGAGATTAGCCCTGCAGCCCTGACCCCCCACACTCCAGGAATAAAAGCCCTTGCCCAGGGAGGTCAGTGTGTGATCAGTGCCAGTGACACAGCTCCCCTGGGAAAACCTGTACCAGTACTGGGAAATCAGCAGGACTCTGGGCTTCCAGGGAGAGTGGAGCTGGCCCAGGGCAGAAGGGCTGGCCCTCTTCACCCCGAGGGCGGGCGATGCTGCACATTGCAGAGCCACCAGAGCCAGGAGTGGCCTCATCCTGTTCTTTAGAGCTAAAGCAAAAGCTGAGAGTTTCCTGAAAAGACTGAACTTCCACAGCGCTTCTCCTCAAGGCAGCAACATTTGGGGTGATTTTTAATTCCCTGGCTGTTTCTCATGGCAGCCTCTGCACTTCCCAGTTCCTTCCAGCCCAGGAAGCAGGCACGCTGGAACACTGTGACTAACGCTGTACTTGTTGTTCCTGCCCAGAAGCAAACACTCCTGCAGATCTTCTTGAGGGGAAAAATTGGGCTTTCAGTCTGTGCTACAGAACTGCAGATGTCTCAGTGTTGCGTGTCACTGTCTCTTCCCCTTTCAAGGAACAAAATACTCCTGGCCCCGTAGCTTTAGACCAAGGAAAGCAGTAAGAGACTTTCCGCTTTGCAGAGCACTTGCATGTGTGGGTGTCTTTTAATGGTCCGTAGCAATTCTGAGAACAAAATATTCCTCTTTTCACAAAGGTGAGGGGGTTTTTTTTAAGGAAAAGGGTTTTCTGATTGCTCTGAGATTTCAGTCACTTATGAGCTCACAGAGTGAGAATATGTGATATGCTCTTCCCTGAAGCATCTGACACTGAGACCTTTCCCCCGTGCACTACTTCAGATTTCTGTCCATGTGTTCTGGGCTGCAGGAATTAGACTCCAAAGTATTGGCCAGAAACTGGATCGAGTACATGTTCTGAATGCATTCCAGTCAGGCCAATCTCTCACCCTCCATGAGAGAACAGTGGGAGGACTTTGTGAGGTTAGGTTTTCACTGAAAATTAATTCCAAAATCAAAACATAATTAGGACAAAGAGAAGACAAATGTTTGGAAGAGAAGTCAGCCTTGTCATTGTGAGGTGATTCCAAGAGGATCTGCTCACAGGTGTGCTTATGCCTGCTCTGCAAAGCGTCTCTTTAAACTTTTTCAGAGTAAATAAACTCTGATCCACGGGGCTGAGAAGCAGCTTGACATGGATCAGTTCCCTGTTAGCCACGGTTCATTCAATCCGTAACCCATCAGTACAAGAGATTGAACCCTCCAAGGGGATTTCAAAGCCAGCTTGGTTGGGAACCTCTCACGTGTCGGGCTGTACATCCAGGGGTGTGCAGATGTGTGCACAGGGAATTCTGTGATCCAGACGGAATTGTGGCACTGCTGCACAGGGAATTGTGGCACTGATCCAGAGGGAATTGTGGCACTGCTGCACAGGGAATTGTGGCACTGATGGACAGGGAATTGTGGCACTGATCCAGAGGGAATTGTGGCACTGCTGCACAGGCAATGGTGGCACTGATCCAGAGGGAATTGTGGCACTGATGGAGACAGAATTGTGGCACTGCTGCACAGGGAATTGTGGCACTGATCCAGAGGGAATTGTGGCACTGCTGCACAGGGAATTGTGGCACTGATGGAGAGGGAATTGTGGCACTGCTGCACGGGGAATTGTGGCATTGCTGCAGGGGAATTGTGGCACTGATCCAGAGGGAATTGTGGCATTGCTGAACGGGAATTGTGGCACTGATGGAGAGGGAATTGTGGCACTGCTGCACAGGCAATGGTGGCACTGATGGACAGGGAATTGTGGCACTGATCCAGAGGGAATTGTGGCACTGCTGCACAAGCAATGGTGGCACTGATCCAGAGGGAATTGTGGCACTGATGGAGACAGAATTGTGGCACTGCTGCACACGGAATTGTGGCACTGATCCAGAGGGAATTGTGGCACTGCTGCACAGGAAATGGTGGCACTGATGAATATGGAATTGTGGCACTGATCCAGAGGGAATTGGTGTCACTGCTGCACCAGGAATTTTGGCACTGATGGAGAGGGAACTGTGGCATTGCTGCAGGGAAATTGTGGCACTGCTGCAGAGGAGGAGGGATGGGGCCAGCCCCGAAGGAGGGCAGGGCAGTGGCTCCCTGTGCTCAGGGCTGTGTGGGCAGCACTTGCAGGGCTGGGGGTTGTTCCAGCAGGATCCACCAGGAGCTGTTGGTGTCAGCCACACAAACACCACCTCAGCAGAGCAGGGGAGGCAGAGAGAAGCTGCTTAGAGGTCCCAGCCTGCAAACCCCTAAGCACGAGGTTCAGGAGGAGGAAGATGCCGAGATGAATGCATCCCTTTCCCTTTGGGTGCTCAGCTTGTTCATGATAGAGGCTTTTGTGAGGCTTATTAAGCGAAGACTTTTCCATGTCTCAGAGCAATCAGGTATGGAAACGACACGAAAGTGCTTTTAAGTGCCAGGCGTGGTTGGGTGAGCACGTAAGGAAGCTTTGCCTCTAACATCCCTCTCTTTCCACCCAGGGATGACTTGCCAGGCTCGCAGCTCCTACATGGACACCGAGGTGCTGTGGGGACACCGCTTCACCCCCGTGCTCACCCTGGAGAAGGATTTTTACGAGGTGGACTATAACAGCTTCCACAGCACCTACGAGACCCACACGCCCGTGTGCTGTGCCAAGGAGCTGGCCCAGTCCCGCCGGGAAGGGCAGCTCCTCGGGCCCCTGCCCAGCCTGGGCCGGGACACAGGGACAGCCAGGGAGGACGAGGAGAAGGAGCAGGAGCAGGAGGAGGAGGAGCAGGAGGAAGGCAGGGAGCCGGCGGGACTGAGCGGAGCCAACGGGACAGCGGGAGAGGGCAAGGAAGAGGTGCCGGTATAACCCCGGACCCGCCGGAGCACAGGCACCACCCCCCTACTGGGACACGGGACTGGCCAGCCGGGAACTGACTGGGAGCCAGAGCTGGGGTTCGTGTCCAGCTCTGCTGCCTGCTGCTCACCCTGGGAGTCACTGCCCTGCACCGTGCCTCAGTTTCCCCCTCTTTCCTGAGGCGCTGAGCTTTGCCCTCCTCTGCAAAGCATCTCGATCTCCATGGACAAGGCTCACTCTTCTCATCACTGTTAAAACCGAAATCCCCGCCGCTGGCTGTTTCAAAAGGTGTTCACTGGACATGCAGAACTCTGCCCCTCCTGAGGGTGTTTAACCACTCCAGAATGTCCCATCTCAGTATGAAGAATGTGATTTCATACCTTCACTTAATTTGTGAGTCGATGTATTGTAGACATTGTTACGGCTAAATTAAAAGAAAAGGAAAAAACCTCTCTGCTATGTAGTGAACTGGTTTGCCTTCATGAATTTTACAAACAGATTTTAGTGTTTTCTTCCAGGATCACAGCCGCTGGGATTTATTTCCTGCAAAATGTCTGATATGAGCAGGGCACCTTTCCCTGCAGACCTTTAACGTGTTTATCCAATGTTTTGTCTTCTCCAGCTGAAGTGTTTTGTGTACTCTTTTCATGGAATCTCTGACACATTTCATAGGCCACCCATGGTCAAAGAAAATTTAGATTTTGCCCGAGTGAAGGCTTTTTTCTGGCCTCAATGTCCTAGCTGCAGTTCCAACTGATGATTTAAAACAAAGGAAGTAGCTCCCTGGGGGATGGAATGTTCTGGAATTTCAGAGGCTCTGGAGTAGGGAGGCTGGGGAAGTGGCAGTTTGCAAAATTCGCTGCTCTTCTGCAAAGCATGTATTTAAATAAAGGTTGAGGTGCTGATGTTCCTGCAGCTAATGGGAACACACACTGACATAACTGAAGCCAGCAATTTTGATCTTTAGAAAGAGGCAGAGAACCAGATTTCCTAAAGAGGATTGTCTCATCCAGAAAAGGAATGAAGAAAAGCAGTCTGTGAGATGAAAGATTTCCACAAATTTCAACAACACAGGGAAAAAAAAATGGCCTTGTTGGGGAAAATCTCTTCCCTTGCTCCTCAGACTTCGGTGGGAAAAATAGGATACCTGCAGAATTACTTTAATAAAATAAAATGAAGAATACATAATATGCAAGAGTTATTTTCCATAGAGAAAGGACTGTACCTTTATCTGGGGAATAAATGTGCATTGTCCAGACTGACCTGCATGCTCAGCATCTGCAATACAGTTTTGCCTCTTGATTTTAATACAAAGACAAGATAAACTGGAAATAGAAAGCAGTGGTCTTATTGACATGGAAACAAGGAGAATACAACCTGGAGGGGTCAGAGATGCCGTTTACTTAGAGATGCAATCTTATGATGTAGGTAAAAGAGAAATTTGGGGGGTTTTTCTGAGAGGGTGGAAGAATGACCATGACACAGCTCTGTTGCACTTAAACCATGTTAGGAGCCAGCAGCCAGCTCAGCCTCCAGGGTACAGGAATTACCTCTCAGTTATACAGCACATTTCCAAGGGAGGTAACTTCAATGGAAATGCTCAGCAGTTCTAGAAAGCATCTTGCAGCCTGGGAGTGGGCAGAACTTTCCCAGAGGTCTCACTTTTGTTTTTCTGCTCAGGTTCTTCTTTTTCCATCCTGAGCCTCAGAGGAACAGAGAGAAGAAAACAGAGAGAAAAATGAGATCCTTAGAATGGCTTATTCTTTTTCTGAGACCGTCTCTCCTCACCCAACCTCTGCAAGATAATTACATGTCAAAAACCAAAACTGGGTTTCAGATTTTTTTCCTCTGTAGCTGAAGTGATCTCCTAATGCAGGAGGTGGAAATGGGAAGTAAAACTGCAGCGGGTCTGTGCAGTCAGAGCCCCTGGATGTTGTTACAACCCCGGAGGGATGTTACATAAGCTCTGCCCAACGAGCTGCCTTGTCCAGCTCAGCTGAACATGAGAGAGGTTTGATGGGTCCCTGCTGTGAGGCCAGAGAGCCTGGAAAATGGCACTGGACTCCCTCTGCACCTTTCTCCTTCCTGCCTCTTGCCCTCCAGAGAGAAGGAAGCACCCTGCAAATATCCCAAAAGATCTTTTGTCTGCTCACTGCCCTTGAGATTTCATCTCACAAAACTGCTCCTTCCTAAGGCTGCTGACTCTGGGAATTCATATATCCTCGTTTAAGGAATGTGGGTTCTTGCTGAAGGGTGGCTTGTGCAAATCCATCCCAGGGCATGGCGGGTAGGACAAGGTTTGTTCTGTGTTCAGAATCTGCAAAGATGCCCCAGTGACTTCCTGAATTGAGGCTTCAAACAGTGTCTGCATGAGCTGAGCCCAGGAACTTCCCAGTTTCTGGAGGACGGGAGAAACACCCTCCTGCATTCCTCACCAAGCTGAGCAGATCCAGGGCAGGGATCCCCCAGAGCTGGGGGCACCCTGTGTTTCCTCTATTTCCAAACCATATTTTCAAGTTGTGCAGCCTGGCCACCACTTCTGAGAGTCTGGGGACCCTTTCCAAAGCCTGGCAGGCAGGCCCCAGGGTTGTCCTTTTCCTGAAAGAGATTAAATTTAGTGAGTGTATTGAACTTTTCTGAAAGTGAGGGAGAGCACCTCTTCCAGAATTATCTCTGACAATTGGATCCATTTCCCTGCTGTTCACCAGCATGTGCAGGACAATAAACCATGGGAATAAAAGCATAACAGACCCACTCTTTGCTGTAATGAACATTGAAATACAAAGCTGCATATCTTATGGGAGTTGAAATAGCTCACATAGATACATCCACCCACATAAATATCCCATATAAACTCTACACTCATCAGTGTACTTTAAAAAATGTAAACTAATACTCCACAAGAAACATTTGTAACCTGTAAGCACACTATTCACCCACGAATAACCATTCACAGTTCTAGAACGGACCCAGTAAACAAGCTAAAAATACATATTCAAAACATGGAAAACATCTGCTTTATGAATGTATCACTGATAAGCCAAACTCACAGCAGGATCCATCCACAACTCATGTAGGAGCCACTTCAGCATAACAGGGGCTCTCAGAAACTGCCAGTGTTATGTGTGCAAACATTTCCACCTGAATCCTGCATTTTAACACAGCACCTGAGGGCTGGGTTATTAAACACGAGCCCAGGTGCCTCCCCACACACAGATGAGCACATCGTGTCCCCGGCGGGCAAAGCTGCACCTTCAGAGGGTTTCCCAACACCGCCGAGCCAGACCCCGCACGGCACGGCACGGCACGGCACAGCACAGCACGGCACAGCACAAACACCCCGAGCAGTGCAGAGCAGGGAAGGGGCTGGATTCCAGGCTGTGCTCCTGCCCTGCAATCATCCATGAGAGTGTTTCCTGTGCTTTATTTTCCTCCCTGTGCAGGAGGGCAGGGGAGCACCTCTGTAAGGGGAGAGTTGAGGGGGCAGTGGAGCGGGCAGGGGCAGCACGGCAGAGGCTTTGTGCTCGGCTGGGTTTTGTGGGAGGCTTTGGGAGTGCCCTGGGAGGGAGCCCTGCATACCCCGTGGTTTTATTTTATCAGTTGCTTTCCCAGCCCCAGCCTTTGAGCTGCTCTGTCCCTGGGCAGTGCCACTGGTGCTCAGGGAGGGCCAGGCTGGCCTGTGTGCCTTGGGTGCTTCTTTCTCCTCTATGAATTCCCATATTTATGCTTATTAAGACTTTTCATTTTGACTGGAGTTAATTTCTTAGACTGATCTAAAGATATCGTGGAAAAACCCAGCCCTTGCCTTGGCAGATGGTTCTGGGCAGGGGTTAATCAATATCCTTCTTAGAAATGTACCTTTATTTTTCATTTTAATTATCCTGGCTTTAATTTTCACTCATTGCAAGACTCATCACTCATTTTAGGCTTAAATTTGCCGCCTCATTGTTTTCTCTCTCTTGTTACTGTGAATATATTTCCATCAGAAAGGGTGGATCATGGAGCTGAGAGAAGAGGGAATGTTATTTATGCTCAAGTAATTAATACCCAGTGATAAGCCCTGTTTGCTGCCAGCCATATCTCCTGCAATATACAAGGGGCAAGTTGCCAGGATGTGTTAAGCAGCAGTTTAGTGGATGATGGAGAAGATGCTTAATTAAGGTACAAGGAAACCAGGCAGGCTTTCAGAAAAGTGGTTCCATTCCAAGGCCAGTGAAGCAGTGATGAGCTACTGAGAGTCTACTTGGAGTGACACCAGTCAGGGCTTCATTTCCAGGGGTGCCTGGTCACTGTGGTGGCTGTGAGGAGCAGCAGAATCCAGATGCTGACATTTTATTCCATGAGGAAGTCCGGGCCGAGTTCTGATTTCATTCTGGGTGATCATTCTCCCTCAGGGAAATGGGGAAAGGTTCCAGGGGAGCCCAGTGGGTCCCTCAGCTTTGCCAACAACTGCCAGACCAGAACTTGGTTCTTAAGTCCTCCTTTAGGGAATGGAGGGGAAAGTTGCACTTTCAGACACTGTTGTGCATAAGAAAGCACACACAGGGGTGTCCATGCTGAACAACTGGTGCTGGGGGATAATTTCTACTAAAAGTAAAGCCTAATTCTGCAGCTTTGCTGAAGGAAGTTTGTTATTCTCCTTGCAGGACCGAGATGTCCTGCTGAGCTGGAACCAGGCAGCACAAACATGCAACTGCTTTCCTGAGAAGGTGAAATTCAAAGTTCCACTAAAATCTGTGCTTCACGTGTTGCAGTGGATGCAATTTTAGAGCTGCTACAGTTTAGCAAGCACTGAAGGTGTGGGCAAATACAGACTCTGGTTCAGTGGGGTGATCTGAAAGAATGAATAAAAAACCAACAGCCTGGTTTCATTAACNACATCTCGGCAGGCAGGGGTGCGGGGCTACAGTGCAGCGAAGGCTTGCGGCACTGGCAAAGGAACGGCGCGGGCAGGGCAGCCCCGGCCCGGCTCCCAGCAGGGCAGGGAAAGGCGGGCTTGGGATCCCGGGGCTTTTCTTGGGGCATCCGAGCAGATGGTGAAAAGGTCCCTCTTTTAGTGAGGTAGCGTATTAAATAAGCTCCACGTGCAGCAGCTGCTCCAGCGAGCAAGCTCCACTCACGGTAGAAGGAAGGCAGCAGAAGGCAGGAACCCGCAACGGCGACAAATTCCCTCCACCACGAGAGCAGCTCCTCTCTTCTCTCAATGCCCGGGAGAACAAGAGACCCAGGGGCCGTACCCAGCCCCTTTTTGCCAGTTCGAATCTCGCGGCAACTCCGCCCTACAGGAGAAAACCCCAGGCAAAAAAGGACAGCCAGCTGGACTCCTCCCCCTGCGGCCAGGTCTTTTGTCTCTCTTAAGCACCCAGTAATTTGTCCCTTAGCAACAGCATGGGGAAATTCTCTACGAGAAAAAGAAAAACAAAAGGAGAACTCCTAAACCCCCAACACTCCAGTAAAACCGGCAGTAACTCCTCGGAATCAGAGCTGTATTTTGGTTGGATTAGTGACATCGGAACCAGGACATGAAGTGGTTGTAAAGCTCTGCTTTAACTCACAAGGATTTGCATCGTGGTCCATCTCACAGTGGGCCAGAGGAGGAAATCAAGGACCTTTCTGTACCTGGGAGTAGAAACGAGCTGATCAGTGCAGCAGAGTGGGATTTGCTGCTCTCTGGGTGTCTCTCAAATCCCAGAAGAACAGGATGACCTCCTGGTGCAAGGAGGGGCAGGTGCAGCACTGCACAGCACAGAGCTGAGCCTTCCATCGTACAAATACTGTGAATAACAGCGGGCGAGGAGGAGGGGAGGCCCTGAGCCATCACTCAGGGCTCGTTTGCCCCAGGGGTCACAAGAGCTCCGTGTCCCCTCAGTGAAGCCAGAGCTGGTCTGTTCCACGCAGCAAAGGGGGACAGCAAGGGGGTTCTAGCTCACGGAGCTCCGTCCTCACCCAGTTTATGTCGGATTTAACCGAGTCTCGTTTCCTACCAAATAGGGCAAGTTATTTAAGGAAGGGTGATTCAAAATTGAAACAACTCTATCCTTTCAAGCCTCATCTTGTAATTGAAATATTCATAAAGCTCTTCATTCAGCATAAGGCCATTGCAGGAATATTTTAAGGATTTCATGCCTTTTGCAGTTACAATGTGCAAATTCAGCAAGACTAGCCTGCATTTTAGGAGTGCAAATGCATCATATTTTTGACCCATCTTTCTTTCATTATATTTTCCTTTATGGGATTTTCATCAGATTGATAGAAATTGTGTTTTTATTGTATGTACAAACAGCAGCTATGGGTTAGGTTGAGAACCACTGAATTCACTGTCCTGGTTGATGAATGTTTTGAGGATGGATGTCAGAAAACACTAATCTTAAAATCTGTTCTTTCTTAATTTTACTCAGGTCCTCATATCCTGTGTGGATTTAGAGATGAAAACTAAATGCAGATAAAGCCCAAGGTTAATAAAAAACTTATTTCCATCCCAAAGAGGAGCAAATGCTTCCACAATTCCACTTTTGTTGCCCCAGTACTCAGAAGTGCCTCGTGTCCTGGTGTGCGGCTCACTGAGCAGGGACACAGCAGTTCCCACTGCCCAAAAGTGCAAGAAATGCCCTGTAGGAAACCAGAGCAACAGAACTAAAATCACCGGAGCAGAATCAGGCTGACAACTCCAATCCTCCACGTTTCTGCAGATTTTTCACTGAATGAGGAGGAAAACTCGCAGTAACGGGGAAATTAATGACGGTGAAACTCCTGGGTGCTCACCCCGGTGTGTTCGGGTTGTTCCGTCGCGTGTCCGTCATTTTCGTGCCGAACAAATGAGCAGCACAAGCACACTGAATCCGTGCCCCATCTGCCTCCCGTTCCGAGCAGGGCTCAGCTGCTTCCCGGCTCCCAGAATAGAAAGAGGGGAGGCAGTGCCAGGTGGCGGCAGAGACAGCCTTGGCCTGCTGGACCCTTCCAGGGAGCCCAGGAGGGGTTTGTCCTTCCCTGGCAAAGCCTCTCCGTGCTGCCAAGGCGGATAAAGGGACAGGAAGAGCATTTGGGAAAGGAGAGGGAGCAGGGCCGGGACCTCGATCTCGTGGGTCAGCTGGGACAGGGCTTCCAGTAGCGGAGAGGAGGCGTTTTTCCACCCTGAATTTCAGGATGTCAGGTTCTATTGGATCAGGGCTGTTTGCTGCCCTGTGCTTCACCCACCCGGTTCCTCTCCCCATCTGCTGCCGGGAGAGCTCAGCTCCCAGGGTGGTGTCTGCAAAGCCCGAGCTGGGCAGCTCCTCCTGCATTCCACATCCAAAATTCGGCACCTGGGCAGCTCCTCCTGCATTACACACCCAGCAATCAGCATCTGGGCAGCTCCTCCTGCATTACACACCCAGCAATCAGCATCTGGGCAGCTCCTCCTGCATTCCACATCCAAAACTCAGCCCCTCTGCAGCTCCTTCTGCATTACACACCCAACAATCGGTCCCTCTGCAGCTCCTCCTGCATTCCACATCCAAAATTCAGCACCTGTGCATCTCCTCCTGCAATAACCCAGCACAATAATCCAACAAGCAGCACCTGTGCAGCTCCTCCTGCATTACACCCCAGCCAGCAGCCCCGTGAGCCCAGCGAGGAGCTGGTCCTGGCTGGTGTCCCTGAGCAGCCAGCCCAGCACAAAGAGCTGTCCCTGGCTCCACACAGTGTGAGGAAGGCACCGTAAACGGAGACTGGCTCCAAGCCCTGGATTTGCCCCTGGCTCCCACTGACCCCACACAATTCAGTGCCCACATGTGTGGCTTTGTGAGATCTCTTTAGGCTCCAGCTCAGGAAGGCCCATGAGCTTGTCCTGAATTTTAAATGGGTTGGGTTTTAGAGCTGGGGCTTTATGGCTGCAATTTAATTGAAGCTGGAGCTGTTTCTTAATTCAGGACTGTACCACAGTGGAGTGGGGTACTGGCACAGGACGTCGTGCAGCCCTTCTGTGCAGGGTGGGACATCTCCCTGTGGCTGCGCTTCATCAGCGTGGGCATGGATGTTGGGCATAAGAGCCAGGAAAAACTGTGTCCCAATAAGGGGACCGAACTGGGGACTCAAACAGGGCGGGAGGAAAGCCCTGGGAATATCAGACCATGCAACCATGCAAACTCGGGGCATTTCCCACCTGCAAGACCTGCAGGCCCTCAGGATTCTCCATTTAGAAGGTGGGGTCTACAAACTAAATCCCCAGTGGGATTTGGGACATACCTGCACGGGACAGCCTGGCAGAGGTGGGAATGGCTCCTCATCCCCAGAGCTGAGCTGTCCCTGCACAGCTGAGTCCATACAGGGGACGTGATCAGCCTCTGCTGTGTTTTGGGGGTGGACAGGGGGGTCTGCAGTGTTCTGAGCAAGAGCAGGTTCCATACCTGGAACAGTAATTGCTCCATTTACATAAAACATATCCATTACTTGCCTGAGTTGCTGTACTCCCTGATGAGCTCCCTGCCTCCCCAGACCTCGGCTGCCTCAGGCTTTATTTACAGGCTCCCCTGACCTTTTCATTACTCAGAGTCTCTCATGGATCCTGTCCTCTGTATGCTACCACATCACTTTTTCTTGTCCCGTCTGACATTTAATTTTTATTAACTGTGGTGTGAGGTAAAGCTGGTTTTCTTTGTTTTCCACACTGTGTTCTTCTCCTGCTCTCCAGGCCATAGAAAGTCATTCCAGAATCACTTGGGAGAATTTTTTTTCCTTGACATTCTGAGATTTTTTCAGCAGGACATGGAAGATTAAACGTGGGTTTAAGGTTAATAATGTCTCCCTGAGCCCATAAGGACTGTGAGGTGGGTACATGAACACGAGCCTCACACCTGCAAAGGTCTAAGTGTGGGTCAGTGTCTTGAACACACCATAAGGTGACCACTGGTCACTGGAAAGCCCCTCTGCACCTCCTGGTTCTTGAGTGGCTGGCTCTCATTCCAGTTTGTGCAAAAAGCAGGAGCATATGTTGGGAATTTGGGTATGATGGAGACGTAGTTTTCCAGCCGTGCTTAACATGTTTGCCACACCCTTTGCTGAGGAATCTCTTGTTGTTACTCATTTAACTGAATAATCACATTAACTCAAACTGTTTAAGCAGAAAACATCCAAACCAGGAATATTTGTGAGAGACAGATGGAAAAATCCTTCCATTAGCTGCTCTTCATTTGGGAGGTTCCTACCAATTAACAGCAGCCTTTGTTCACTCTTGGATGACGTGTTGTCTCCAGAACTTTACTGGCTAATTAAAAAATCCTTCCCTGAAACAGATGAAATCCTCCCCATGTTTTTGGTGAGTCACTGTGCGTGTTTCAGTGAGAAGTGCCTCACACTGAATTTACAGCCTGCATGAATCTGTATACAAACATGTTTATACAAACATTTCTTGGAATGGATCCATAGCTCAGTTCTGACACTAATGGACAGTAGAGAAGCACGAGCTAATGCCAAATCTCACTAAATTAAAACTTTTCATTCTCTTCAATAGAGCAGCTAAATTCCCAATGCCAGGAGGGAGAATCTCAAATGCAGGCACTGGGATGAGTGGCTCTGAAGCAGAGCTCTCCAGGGGGGTGCACGGGGGGCTCCCAGCCCAGGGACCCTCAGAGGAGCAGAGGGAGCTGCTCAGAGCCAGAAGCAGGGGTGGCCAAGTCCTCACAGCCATGGAGAGGCCCTAAGGAGACCCAGCACATGCTGCTGGGGAGGGACAGGCTGTGGGTGCTCATAGCTGAGCTTTGGGAAAGCCTCTGCCACCACTGCCCAGAGGATTCTCCTGGGAAACCCTCTGCTCGTGGCTTGGCCAGGTATGGTCGGGGAAAACCCTGACTGACGCCAGGCCCAGCGGGTGGTGGGGAATGGGTTAAATCCAGCTGGCAGCTGGTCAGTGTTGGTGTTCCCCAGGCTCAGTCTGGGACCAGGCCTGATCTGTGTCTTTATCGAGGATCTGGTGAGGGGATCGAGGGCACCCCCAGTCAGGGCACAGTGACACCGAGCTGGGTGGGTGTGGATGTGCTGCAGGGTGGGGATCGGCACGGGCTGGGTCCGTGGGATCCATGGGCTGAGCCAACAGAGTCACCAAGGCCAGGAGCCGGGTCCTGCACTGGGGTCACAACAACTCCACGGAGCTCCAGGCTGGGCAGAGGGGCTGGAGAGCTGGGAAAGGCCCTGGGGGTGCTGTGCCAGCAGCTGGACATGAGCCCAGGCAGGCCAGAGGCCAAGGGCACCTGGGCTGTACCAGCCATGGGGTTGCCACAGGCCCAGGGCGGGGATTGTCCCCCTGTGCCGGCCCTGCTGGGGCACCTCCTCAGTGCGGTGTCCAGCTCTGGGCCCCTCAGGTCAAGAAGGACATGGAGGGGTTGGAGCATGTCCAGGGAAGGGAACAGAGCCAGGGAAGGGACTGGAGCACCAGGAGAGGCTGAGGGAGCTGGGAAAGGGGCTCAGCCTGGAGAAAAGGAGGCTCAGGGGGGACCTTGTGGCTCTGCACAACTCCCTGACAGGAGGGGGCAGCCGGGGGGGGGGGGCAGGCTCTGCTCCCAGGGAACAGGGACAGGAGGAGAGGGAACGGCCTCAAGCTGCTCCAAGGAAAGTTTAGTCGGATATTGGGGACAATTTCTTCACTGAAAGGGCTGTCCAGCCCTGGCACAGCTGCCCAGGGCAGGGGCAGAGTTCCCATCCCTGGAGAGATTAAAAAGCTGTGTGGATGTGGCACCTGGGGACGTCATTTAGTGGTGGCCTTGGCAGTGCTGGGCTATTGTTGCTAGGTGGCTGCTGTTGGACTTGATGGTCTTAGAGGATTTTCCCAGTTCTGTGGCTCTAAACACAAAGTTTTCTATGTGAATATTGATATAGTCTATATTCCAAAATGATAGAATATTTCACATTGCTTTTAGATTAAAATTTGAAACCAGATCTCCAAATTTCTCATGGGACTCTGGTATTATTTACTGAGCAATAGTATTGTGCTACTGTGTGTACAGGGGAATATCAGATGTCTGGAAGAATTAATGAATATTCAAGGAGTTCTGCTTTGCAATGAGTTTCAGCTGAGAGCCATGTTCATTCATATATACATTTAAGTAAAGCTTAGATTTGCTCGTTTTTCATAAATCTTCCTTCGAAGGGAGGAAAACAATCAGGCTGTGCTTTTATAGAGTGAATTTAAAATTAAAATTAGACATTTAGGTGTCATTTCAGTTGTAAAGTAGCCCTTAGTCTGATGGCTGGAACAGGGGTTCCAATTATGTTTAATTTGTATGCACAGGGCTTGGTTAGACAAAGTATTAAGAATTCTTACTTGTTCATAATATTTCTATCGTGTGCAGGGCCTTTCAACACCCTCGCTAAATTAGTTCTTGGAAGCCCTTGTTCACTGTATTAACGTAATCTATCCCACACACAGTAAAACAAACTGTTTGGCCTTTCCAGTGAGGGGACCCCAATCTTAATAAATATTGAATTATAAAACCCCTGCGTAGGGAATACAAGCTAATTCTTTTCTCTTCACACCAGCTGTGAGCTGCTCCGCGTGATGTATGGCACAAACTCTCCAGGAAAGAGGAGCAAATTGAAAACACCACCCCTGTGGGTTCCCTTATTAGACTGGAAGTGACTGTGAAATTTGCAGGACACAGCTCATTAAAACAAAGCTGGCAATCTGTGACCCCTTGAGTGGGAAGAGGAGTTCCATGCTGCAAAACAGGCTGTTGCTTTGGATGGAGAGAGCTCAGCTAAGGAGGAGGAAAATGTGTGTATGTGTGTGTGTGTGTGTGTGTGTGTGTGTGTGTGTGTGTGTGTGTGTGTGTGTGTGTCTCTGCTTGTTAACCCCCTCCTCACCAGAGCTCCTTCCAGGGTGCATCTGCAGGAGATTGGGGCAGCAGTGGCTCAGGCCCAGTCAGAAATGAAGGGATGGATGCCTGGAGAGCTGCTGGTGTTCCCCATCCCAGCTCCACGCTCCCCGGGATGTTTGTGCTGCTTGGGCACCCGAATGGTGCAATGAAAATATCAGTGCCCAGGTGTTTCATCAGGCGCGTGGGAGCTCAGCACGGCACAGGACCAAGGGCTACAGAGCTGCATGTTCATTACTGAGATATTTAATTGATATTCATTTGGTGTTAATTGCAGTGGCCCCTCTGACCCAGGTGAGTGTATCAAGAGGAGCAAATTTTCACAGAATCCCAGGATGGATCAGGCTGGAAGGGACCTCAGAGGGTCACCAGGTCCCAGCTCCCTGCTCCAGCCATTCCAGAGCACAGGGCACAGCATTGTGTCCAGAGGGGTCTGGAGTATCCCCAGTGAGGGACACTCCACACCCTCCCAGGGCAGCCTGTTCAGGGCTGGGCAGTGCCCAGGGCAGAAGTTGTGCCTCCTGTGCAGGGGAATTGCTGGGCTCAGGCCCTGCCCGGTGCTCTGGTGCCACTGCTGGGCCCTGCTCGGAGCCCTCCCTGCACCCAGGGACACCCAGGGACACCCAGGGACACTCAGGGACACCCAGGGACAGACAGGGACACCCAGGCCTGAGGGCCCCTCTCAGCTGGGGCTCCTCTCGAGGCTGAGCAGCCCCAGCTCCCTCAGCCTTTCCTGGGCACGGAGATGCTCCAGGCCCTTCCTCAGCTCCGCAGCCTCCTCTGGCCCTTCTCCAGGAGGAGCCCAGAGCTGGACACAGCACTCTGGAGGTGCCTCCCAGGGCTGGGCAGAGGGGCAGGATCACTCCCTGACCTGCTGGCAATGCTCTTCCCAACGCTTCCCTGGATATGCCATTGGCCTCCGTGGCCCCCAGGACAACGTGCTGGCTCATAGACAATTCCATTCCATCCTGACTGTCTCATGAAATGACCCCTTGGGGTACCTGGTGCTGAATTCCATCCTTTTGGCTGCTCAGAGCACAATGCTCTGTGTGTGGAAAGCCTTAGCTGCAGAGGAGCTGTCCTGGCTCCGTAAATCAGCTCCCAGCACTGTCAGAAGCCAGACCAGACTCAGACTGCACAGCCAATCTCACTTGCCCTCAGGCACAAGTCCTCAAAACTCCTCTGTGCGAGTGTGCACTACCCAGGGTGCTCCCAGACCCGGCCTAGTGCGGTTTGGTGCCAAATATTCCGCTGTTGGCTTTTCTGAAGAAAAGAACAGGATAATTTACCCCAAACTTATTCCAGGTTATAATAAATCCCATTTTCATGCCACCAGAACCCAGGGAAAAAACAAGGCAAGAATGTTAACATTTTCTGCTTCAAAAAGCAGCTCTCTTAGTAGTTAAGTTCAATCCCTTAAGTGATCATCTAATTCTAGTCTGACATTTTCTGTAAGTGAATAAACCTGTATCTTAATTCTCCCCCTGTCAAAGATTAAATAATGCTACATCAGCTTTTAACGTGATTGATCCAAATAAAGACCATGAAAAATGTAGCCTGGTTGGAAACATTCAATGAAATAATACATTTGGGGAGGGCTCCCCCATCCCTGCTGATGTGAAAGAGCTGGATTGTGGGAAGAGAAAAGCAGGGATGACAACACTTAAACTGACGTTGCTCTGCGTGAGGGAGAGGAGAGGCTGAGTACAAAATAGGCTCAATAATCCTGAGTGAGATCCAGTATGGATGGCTTGGGAAAAGCAGGTTCCCTTGAGGCAGATCCAGCTGGATTTCCAAAACGACCACTCAGTCACAGATGAAGATATTGGCCCTGCTCACCATGACAGAGGAAAGAATCAAACCCCCTTCTTGGTGACATGTGGGGGGTTGGTAACTTTCCCTTGGACTTGGAACTTTCCTTTAGGAAGAATGGGAAGTGAGGGTGCAAGAAATGAAAGTCTTACACATGTCTCATGCCTTTTGTGCCAATATTGCTGTTCTTTTTAGGGAGACTGAGGGGTGGAGGGACACCTGACTGGAAGGACAAGGAAAGGGCTTTATGACATTGAACTTCATGTTATTGTGGTAGTTGTCCATCATCTGCCTGTGAGTATCCTCTAGTCTCTGAACCATTTCATTTGTTTTTCAGTTGAAAATAAGTTCTAAATTCTTCCTGCTGTAATTCTGACATGGAAAAGCTGCCTTTTCCTCATCCAAATCAATTCAGTGATTCACTCCTTACACAGTCTGCTGATGGTTACGAGGATGGAATTACAGGCTTTGTAAATGATTGTAAAACACAGGCCTGGCTCCAAAGTGGTTTATTTTCATATCAGTGATTTAGAAAGTGAACTTAAAAGTGCTGTAGTTTTCCTCATGCGCTGGGAGGTTGGAAAGAGGATTTTTGGAATATTTGATCTGCACAAAGTGCAGATGAGAAGATTGCTGGATAGGTGGGCAGAAGGAAAGAGAGAAAGAAAACAAACAAAGAAAGAAAACAAACAAAGAAAGAAAACGAAGAAAGCCAGGAAAGCACAGGTTTATTTTTAGGAAGTGTTTATTCTTAGAGTGGGAACTCACAGCCAGGCTGCATTCAGCAGAGCATCTGCACACAATGTTCTGACCTGCAGGTGCCCAGATAGCCTTCCAGAGCCCCACACAACCCCAGCAGCTTTGGGTCATCCCAAGAGAAGTGGCTGATTGCTTTTGCACCTATGCTATTAATAACTGAGGTGGGAGGGCAAAACTGACAGGTTTTAAATACTGGGGTCGTTCCTTAAAGTCAAATTATAGTGGGCTTATCCATTTGTTCCCATCCCAATTAAATTTGTGGTGCTCCCTCTTTGAATAGTGCACATTCCAAAGATTAAGTAGAAAGTTACTGGAAAAACTCTGAACTGATAACAAGGGATTCATATTTCTTACCTAATTGTCACTGAGATGGATGTTTTGGGAATATTTCCAAGACTACACTTGGTTTAGTAGCCACGCTTTGAGCACATCTTGCTGAAGCCTTAAGAAGTGGTGAAAGACAGGGACGTGTTTCCTGCATGGCAACTCTAAAGACTCTGGGATGAGCTGACCCAGCCTGGGCCCCGTGATCCCAGTGATTACACAGGGAATCTTTAGCACATCTGGAAAGTTTGTTCAATAATTAAATTACTCGTTTGGGACTGTGAGTCTCAAACTTCCTCAGTTGTTGGGCATTTGTCAGTGAATATGTTGGACCCCTTGCTGGAAGGTTGTGCTCCCACATGGGAGATTGCAAGAAAGTCACAGCCTGGGATGCAGTAATTCAGGCCCTGGCTGAGAGGATGCTCTTCTTGACGGCTCCCACTCCAAATTGGTTAGAAGGAGAGAAGGGATAATCAGGACAACAGCTGAAGGACTGGAGATCCCCTCCCTCGCCCTTTTCCCTGCCGTCCCCCCAGAGCCACAAGTGCTGACAGCAACTCTGGTTCCGATTTGTTTTCCCGTTCCTATCGGAGCCAGGGCTGTCCAGGGGAGGGATCCTTTCACGCCGATCCGCCAGGTCCTTGAGGGGTGTGAAGAGTAAACGAGGTGTGAACAACACATCGAGTGGGCAGCACAGGGAAGCGGAGCCGCGAAAGCATTTGCTCCGTAAAAATAGAACGGGGCTGTTGGCAGCAAGAGGTGTCTGGAACAGATAAACCCGGCCGCGAGTGAGTGATGGGAGCTGGGCTTGTTTTATTAACGCAGCAGTCTGAGCTTCCTGACCTTATGAGAGAGGAGAGAGTTGGGCAGGACGGGTGAGCTGGTAATTTGTTCTTTAACGCTGCAAGGATTGCACCTCTCCTGATGCTGTACACAACAGCCGAGAGCAGTTTTTAACCCCGGATCGTCACTTCACCTCTCAGCTGGAATGGGGAATACAGGGTAGATTAACACCTAGCAGTGATCCCGTGGAAAAGCGTGAGCTGCACTCCCGTTTGTTTTAATGGGCTTCATCGCGGAGGAGCTGCAGCTCTAGAGTCCCTCTGGAGCACCCAGCATCCATGCAGCCGATCCTCTTTGATCATCCCTGGGCACTGGGAAGCTTGTCTGTGTGCTAGGATTTAGCGTGGATGTTCTTCTCAGGTGAAATATTTATAAATCAAGGGGAGTTTTTCTGACTAAACAATAAACTGCAGCGTGGGTTTGCTATGAACATCCCTCAGGTATAACTGTCATAGCACAGCACTGCCTTCAATCCAGGGATCTCATCCATCCCCATCCCACAGAGATCAGCATATTACGAGCAGAAAGTGATTTACCAGACAAGTCCCAGTTCCTGCCTGTATTATTCCATGATTTATGGCCCATCTGATGTGGCTGTAGCTGGAGTGCAAGACAGAAGCTGTTTTGCAACACAAACAAAGGGTATTAGACTAACAGATCTGATATTGAAAGATGGGTATCTCTTTGCATTGCAGTTCTCTGGCCTGCTGTTTATTTGCTGTCTCGCTCAACTCCAGCTCCAGCCTTGCTGCTCTGCTGCCAGAAAGGCTAAAGCACGAAATAGAATTACAGGTATTAACAACTGTGGGTTGTGTCACTTAGGAGCACACAGCAATCACTGGAAGGGCCACCAAGGATGGGGAGGGACAGCAAAAGGGTGCTCAGCACTCAAATCCATGAGGTTTTCCCCACTGGATCCAGGATTTCAGGTTTGGCCTGATGGGAGCAACCACTCTGAGTGAGATTTCAGCCACTCTGTGGCTTTTAAAGGCACTAATAGAGCATCTAAATTTAGAGCACTGCACTTTTGTTTCATTAAGAATTCCTCTTTAGATCCAGACAGACTCTGTGGAATCTGCCTCGGAGCAGCCCCACGCACCACTCTGCTGCTGCACAGATTAACAGGAGCTCTCACTCCTCGCAGGGCCTCCTCTCACCCTCAGCTGCTCACAACTTGGGGTCTTCTTCACATTCCTCCTCATTCTGAGACCTTGAACCTCAGCTGACCCCTGTTCTTCAGGTGTCATGGGGCAAATGCTGCTCAGATGAAGCCACTGAAACAAGACCTGGTTTTAGCCTAAAACTGAATGAAGAGGACTGGTGTGAGTGCCTGCAGAGAAAAGAAACACATGCTGGTTTGCAAACATCACTGGTGCTCGAATTTCCCTTCTGTGCCATCTTGGGGTGAGCAGATAGATAAACCCAGGGGTTTCTTATAGGTCTCGCAGAAGCTGAGACTCAAAGGTGCTGAAATCAGGCTTCAAACAGCACTGCAAAGAGCCCAGATCAGGCACCCTCTTCTGGACACCCCAGCTTTGGGCACGGAGCCTCTCACTCACACGACTTTGGATGCTGCCAGGTGTCCTGCTGGTGGATCATGTTTCCCAGGAGCCAGCAGGAGCCCTGGGGAAATGAGCTGAAACTTCAGGAAAGACAGGTACTGGTGTGACAGATGTGACCTTGGCCCAAAGCTTAGAAATAGTGAGAATTAGAAGTATGTCATCAGGGAAAAGCAAGATCAAATGCTTTAAATCACAATATATTACACTTCCCCCCAGCATTTTAGCAATATACAGGCTTAATGCTTCCTTTTTGCCCTTTTTGGGGGAAAGAATGCCTCAGTGTGGACTTACCTAAACAGCTTGGGAATTTTTTAGCACTTGATTATTCTAAAATAGTGATGATTTGTGGCACTTGAGCAGATGGACTTGAAATCCCTGGTTTGCCTCTTGATGGTTTTTCTCTTTGGCCTCATTTGTTAAAGGGATTGTTAGGCCAGAGGCATTTCTGTCATCTCTTGGGAGATGGTGCATGTGACTTTCTGTTTTCCATGGAAACCAAACCAGGAAATAGTTAACAAAAGGCTCCCAGCTCTGCAGTGTGCGAGAGCAGGTTAAGAGGTTTGGGGGGGAAAAAAAACCCAGAAAACAAGAGCCTCACTGTCAGCAGCAGCCAAGGGCAGAGCTCTCCAATCTCCTGCCAGAGCCTGTTCCTGGGGCAGTCAGGCTCACTCTCCCTTCTCCAGAACCTCATGTAGTTTGAGGGTTTCACAGACCTTCCTCCCCCTCCCCTTCACCCTGAAAATCCTCACAGAGGAGCTCTGACAAACTTGGGGAGATAATTTGGTCTAAAGCTTGCAAAAGCACCTGTCTGGCCTCCTCGAAGCAAGAAACTTCCCTGGCTGAGAAGTGATGAATTTCAGGGCTGTTTGGAGCCCTGGCCACCCCCATTTCATTGGAGGTTTCCTGCAAAGCCAGGGGCTTTCCTGGCTTTGGGCATCACCTTTGGAGCCCGACCCAGCAGGCAGCTGGGGCATGGGGCTGGAAAGAAGCAGAAAGATGCCGCTCATAAACTAACACAGCTTGGCTTCCTCGCAGGAGAGTGTCCACTGGGGGTGTTTGTTGGGAAGGATTTCCATCCATACGGACCTTCCCCCTCTGGTGCCTCGGTTTCTCCTTTGGTGTGGGATGGGAAATCTCCCTCTCAGCCCTTCTGTGACCTCACTGATGCTGATAAAATGTTAATGCTTGAGAGGGGTCATTGCTGGGGGTCTGCTCTTGGTTCATTTTTTCCCTGTGGCTGTGGACTGTGGAGGAAAATTTCCCCGCTGCTCTCCCGTGGTATTTTGTCAGAGCTTGTCACGTCCCCTCCGCTCGGCAGCCTTTCCCTGGGGAACTCCCAGCCTCTGCTTTTCCCTGGCAGGCTGTGCAGGAAAGAAGGGCTGCGATTTAAGAGCAGAGCAAAGCACTCAGAGCAACAAAAGCACCCAGAGATTCAAAGCTTCCCCCACCTGTGTTCCCAGGGAGCTCACAGAGTCTCAGCAGGCTGTTCCTGAACACAATTGTGCCTGCAAGGAACCTGTCTGAGCACTGTACAGCACAGGGCAGACGTTTAAGTCCTTTTTTCTTCCTTTTGTTCCTGTATCCAAGGTCTTTCTCTCTTTGATTTATGGATTTGGAGCCCATCTTTAATTATTTGCCCTGAAAAGCTGCCTGAAGCAGTGCTCAGCAGGAGTCAGACAGAGGCAGCTCAGCCCTCCTGGCTCTGCCCGTGACCATTCCCACGTGTGTGTGAGGGGCACAGCTCCCTGGCTCCTGCTCTTTGGGCTGTGGGTGTGCTTGGATGTGCTGGGCGAGCTCACAGGCTCCAGCACTTCATGTGCTTGTCCACCCCATCCCCCTGCTCCACAGGGCACACAGGGAACTGTCACAAGGCCCACGACAGACACAGAACATTCCAGTGAGGCAAATCACCCTCGATGTGATGCCTAAAGGCATTTTCAGTGCTGGGAAATAAGGGCTCACTTATTCCCTTTAAGATTTCTGCTCCAGGATGAATAGCAGTGATGAAAATCTGCCACAGAGCAGGAAGGTCTGCACAGTTACCCTTGTACTGCTAGCGAGGCCTGTTTGGGTCTGGGAGCTCAATTTCCCTGTCTCAAGATGCTTTGAAAGACTCTGTCTTGATTGCACTTCCATCCACTCAAGATAAATAATTGTGTTATCAGTCCACAGCAAAGCCTAAGGGCTTCCCAGCAGCAGCACTGGAGCTCCCAGCGCTCACACAGGATGTGGCTGGCCCTGGATCCCTGGTGGTGCCCAAGGCCAGGTTGGACGGGGCTTGGAGCACTCTGGGATACTGGAAGGTGTCCCTGCCCGTGGCAGGGGGTGGAATGAGATGGGCTTTAAGGGCCCTTCCAACCCAAACAGCTCTGGGATTCTATGATTCTCTTCCCTGCTGACTGCAGGGATCATCCTCCACTGAGCATGGTGGGATGCAAAACTGGAGCTTCTTCCTCTATGGGTAAATCCTATTTCAGCTCCCTTAAATCAGTTCTTCCCCAACAAAGCTTACAACAGCTTTCTGCTGGAAGCAGGGGGATGGTTGTCAAAGCCTCAGGAAATCCCCTTTGATGTGGGGCAGGCAGCTGGGAGAGGTGGTAATGAGGTGCTGGGAGAACTTCAGTCACCAGGGAGGGAGCCCAGCAGTTCTGAAGCTGCTGGAGCAGCAGGGACCCTGTGCTGACAGACCACAGAGTGAGGGGATGGCTGATTAAAGCTTACAGGCCTTGAGTGCTTTAGGGACAGACTCATTCTGTGGCTCTGAACAGAATTTCTAGACTTGCAAATTTATGGAAACACTTCTTTGGTCAGCAAAGGAGGGAGCAAACAGGTATTCAGTTTCCAGATCATATCTATGTGTCCATCTCACTCCAAAGTCTTTGTCCCTGCCTGCAGGCTGCTTAAATTGAGAATTCTCTGGGGCAGGACCTCTGCCCTTCTCCTCTTGCTCAGAATAGAAAGGGATTTCAGGCCTGGGTGGAGTGCACTGATACTAGGTTATAAATACAGTGGTGGTGGCAGCGCTCTCTGCTGAGGGGCTTCGTGCCAGCCCCAGCCAGTGAGGGCCTGACTGAAGCTCCAGCAGCAAAGAACAGACCTGTGGGTTGCAGATAGTCCTGCTCAGCAGCATCGGGGTCACCTCCCTCGTGCTGCCATCCCAGCCACCTCTGAGGCCACTGCTGCAGGGACACACGTGGCAGTGCTGGACTGGGGACCTGGCCCAAACTGTTTCCCAGCTGGGGGCACGCAGGGACAGCCAGCACTGTCCCCGGGATGTGTCACCCGGTGCAGCTGAGGCAGCACCACCTCCTGGCATTTACCCTGCCCCTTCCCACCTTGGCTTTCCCCAGAAATGCTCCTGCTGCTCTCTGCTCCCAGGCTATGGGGTGTGGCTGTGTGTCCTGCTGCTGCCAGCCCTGTGCTCCGGGGACACTGTGACCTGGCTGTGACAGCCGAGCCTTCCTGGGAATTCTGTGAGTTATGGGATGGTGAGTGCTTTACCTACAGCATCCATCTGGACAAAACCTCTGCCTTCTGAGAGCTGCTGTGAGGCAGAAACACTCTGAGTGCATTCCCCATGCAGCTCCCTCCCTCCCTCCACAGCCCTGCTGGAATCACAAAGGCTGGACCACAGCTCACATCCTCTGCTGAGTAAGGCAGAGCTGAGCTTTGACCTGGGCTAAGCCTCCAAAGCCTGACTGTAAGTCACAAATACAGATTGTGCGCCAGACAGATTTTTATCTTTTCCTAACTAAAGTACTGCTGGTAACTCCAAAGTACTGGCAGGAATTTTCCCTGCTGCAAGCGTGGACACTGGGGAGGATAACAAAGTGTGTTTGTGTGGCTTGGGCTGCTACTTAATAACTCGAGAAGAGACTCCAGCTTCTCATTAGAAAGTACCATTTTACCTTTTTAATGTTTTTTAATGAAACCATTTCTTCCCGAAAGAGAAGAGAATTGCCTTGTTCCTAAGTGGACATTTTCATGAAAAAATAATCCCTGAGTTTTCATTACAGCCTTGAACAAGAACTTGAAAAGAAAATCTGCTTGTTTCCTCCCTTGGCATTCTGCAAAAGGGAAAAATAGAAGAAAAAGAGAGCAAATGGGAATTCTCAACACACTTTTTTGTGGACAGAGTGGAAACATGTAAAAGCTTGCTTGGTTTTGAGATGCTATGAATTGAGTTGACATTTTCCAAAGTCCTCATAAACCCCACTGGATTATTTTGGGTGAGTTTCAGCTCTAACCCCCAAAAACCAGAGTCACCGAGTGTGAGCAACGTGGTTTTGCTCGTGGGTACCTCCCCAGGCCCTCAGGAGGACTCCCTCCAGCTGCTGAGAGAGCAGAGGTTGCTGGGGTCCCTCTTTTGTGTTTTCCTGTGATGAAAAGTGTGGGTTGAACTTGGTTTCTGGGAAGAAAACAGCTTTGGTTTGGCTGGAGGGGCTGAAATCTCCTGATGGACATGGGGGCTTCTCCTTGACTTCTCTGTTGCTTTGAGCTTGGCAGGGACAGGTTCAGGCTCCGTGCTGCCTCCTGCCCTGCTTCCCTCAGGAAAAGGAGCAGCCACAGATGAGCGGGAGGGGAGGAAAACTGGAAGGGGTTTGCATGCTGCTTTTATTGTGTATGTGGAAAAAACCAAGCTGGCTTCTTTCTAAGGGCCTCAGCCTGTGCCTAATTACTGTCCTTGGGGTGCCCAGTGCTAGTACCTTTCTTGAGGTGGGATGTGTGCACTTGGAGTGGGTGTTTGGGGGTTTTTGCTGTGCTTTAGGGTCTGGCTGTGCTGCCCGTGTTGGTGTGAAGGACGAGTGCCCCAGGCAATGACCAAGTTGTCTCTTTGTCACGAGGTGCTTTTTGCTTTGCTGAGCACTGAGATGTGGACAGTCTGACCCAGCCCCATCCTGCTCTGCCCCTGGGGTTCTTGCCAAAGCCCCTTTAGCCCCTGCCCCCTAAAGGCTGCATTCCTTGGTCACAGCAGTTGCACGACCTGTAGCTGGAGTTTCAGGGGTTTGTGTTCCAAAGCATTCCACTGCTTTGGGTGCCTGGTGCCACTTTCCACTTGTGCAGAGGGAAGAACCTGAAGCACAGAGCAGGCAGGTAATGGGATAAATGTTAAAAACAGATTTGTATGGAAACTTGCTGGGTCTGACAACTTTTTATGAGCCCTCTGTTAAACTCTCTGGCCTCCTCCTTGGCTGCTGACAGGGCTGTGATAGCACAAAAAGCAGTAATTCCAGTGAGCTATTGCCCACCTGGCCCTTAGACTTGCTTGGGGCCCACTGGCCCTCCATGACCCATCTGTGAGGGGGAAACTGAGGCACGGAGCTCCCAGTGCTTGCAAATCCCCTGCTTGTGCAGGCAGGAAAATTCTGCTGGAAACTGCAGCACTTCTGGAGAGGTGCTGGTGGCAGAGGGGGTCCTTCTCCTGTTTGGCAGCACTGGCATTGAGGTGGCTTCTCCTCCTCTTTGGCTCCACAAGGGCAGCACCTTTCCATGGCTTTGCCTCCTATTTGTCCCACTGGATTCTCTGGACACCTGGAAGCCACTGTGTCTTCTCTCCCCTCCCAAATTCAGTACAAAGCTGCTTTTTATGGTGCCTGAAATGCCTGATACAGGAGAATTTCCACCCTGCTGGGATCATTAACCTTCCTGCCTTTCCAGTATTTGCAGCTAATGGATAATTTCCTTGTTGTTTTGGTGATTGTTTTGTTTTTCCAACTCCTATTTATTTAGGGAGGCTCTGGGACTGCCACCTTCGTGTCCTGGTCCATGGGCAGAGCCTTCCCTGCACCTCAGCAGGGCTCTGAGAGCATCAGATCAGGCCAGCAGGGAAATCACAACAGTGACACCGGGTGCTCCTTGCTGGGGAGCTGCAGCAGTTAAACCTCTCCTCATCCCAATTCAGGGCAAGGAGCAAAGAGGTTCCCATCCATCACTAAAGGGAGGGGCACAGGGGGGCGGCTCGGTGCTGGAACAGCAGGATGCTTCTCCTGCCCAGGAACAGGGAGCTGTGGGGTTTAGGATTGACCTGTGCAGTGCCACAGAGCGATCCCTAAGTAGGTCGAGCACAGGCGCCCTGGAAGTGCCGGGAATGTACCTGTGCAAGGCACAGAAAGCTGCAGTGCTGGGCTGAGCATGTGCTCCCTCCCCAGCACTCAGCGGGGCTGAAGTGCCTCTGGGGCCCTTTCCTCCAGCCCCAAAGTGAGATCATTTGTGTGCTCAGGAGGCACCAAACCCCTCTCCTGACAGCAGGAACACTCAGAATCACCAGGAACAGGCAATCCACCCTGCCCTGGGATCTCGGGCAGAGTTAGCAGCAGGGTTGCTGTGCCATGAGGTTGTACTATGGGAAATCCTTCCAGGCTGTTCACAGTGCAGTGGGGAGGGTTTTCACTCATGAAGGGGAACTGAATTCTTACTGTATGGAGATTAATTTGCTGCCTCAGCCACCAAGTGGGTGAAAAAGCAGCTGAGGATGCAGCAGTGCAGCTGTTAATGTGTGTACTGGGATGAGCAGTGTGCTGGGAACATGCCTGGAGTGGTGGCTTCTGTTTCTTTGCAGAAGGCACAGAGCACACCCGCAGGATTTAGGAATGTGGAGCCCCTGGTTAAAGCCCGTGTTTCTATAAAGCCACATTTGACTGCAGGACACAATGGGGGTGTCTGTCACATGAACACTCAGTGTTAAAGGCTGTGGTTAAAGCTGCCCCAGGATGCTATGGAGCTCCTCATGTTCTTCCATGCTCAGCCTTCCCACTTCCTTATCCATTCCCAGCTTGAAGACTTCCCATTGCTGACCAGGTTTCTCCTTACAGACTTATTATCTGCATTTCTTGTTCCATGAGGAATTGGACCTCTCTGTTTCCCTGCTTTCCCTGAATTCCCCAATCCCCACTCTGACTCTGCTGTAGTTGTGCTCCGTGCCCCATTTCCTTCTCCTGGACTCTCTGCTCAGGTGTTTCCAGTTCCCTCCCTTTCTTCCTCGTGCTCTGCAGCTTCTCATCAAATCCTGTGTTGTCCCACCCCTGAAGGCTTCTCCTGCTCTCCCTTTGGGGTGTCCCTTTTTCCCCTGCTCCCATCAGGTGAGTGTGGCCTAGAGGAGACATTGCAGGAGGGGGGGATGCTCCCTGTTACCTCTCCAAGGACTTTGCTCCCTAGGGAAGGGGGGGTGTTGGCACTGCTGTTGGAAAGGGAGGAATCTGGGGCTATTTTAGAACCTTAAAGGCAAATCCTGCTTCAGGTGCATTGTTTGGATGGGCACTGCAGACAAGGATGTGCCCGGGTGCAAACTGGAACCCAGTGGATGGTTTTCCATATCCCAGGAGATGGGATGGATTTTCAGCTGAGGCTTTGCTGGAGAGCCCTGTTGTACTGCCTGGATGTGCTGGGCAATATTTCCTGTGGCTCCACAGTTAAGTTTTTATGGAAGCCTCGTTCTGTTTAATGTAGCTGTAGTTGGGTTATAAATTAATAATCCCAGCTGCTGGGACTGCTGTGTAGCAAGATGGCTTTGCTGAATGTGTGTGTAAATAATTCATGCCATTAAATTCGTTGTGTTCCCTGTCCACAGCTCGTTTACCTGCTGTGACTACAAATACTCCTCTGCATGCTGGAGAAGGTGTTGGGAGATGCCAGGCGTGAGAGGTCCCTGTCTGTCAGGAAGAGGCTCTTCCCTGGCTGAATGGATCAGAAACTCCTGGGACAGGGAGAGCCAGGGAAGTCTGGTTTGTGAAGATGACAGGGTGAAGATTCCACCTTGGGTTTGGAGATGATGGCAAGGTCCAGGCTGTGGGAGATGGGCTTCCCTGGCACATCCATCCTGGGGATCAGGAGGAATTTCTTCATGGAAAGGAGCTGCCCGGGGGGGTTTGGAGTCCCCATCCCTGGCGGTGTCCACGGATGTGGTACTCAGTGCTCTGGGCTGGGGACAAGGTGGGGATCGGGCACAGGCTGGGCTCGATGCCCCTGGAGGGCTTTTCCAACCTCAGTGACACAGTGATCACAGCTCTGCCTCCTTTCCAAGCTCTCCCTCTCTGTTTATAGCTCTTCTGGAACTATTTCAGTGGCTGTCCCTACCAATAAACCAGGGACAATTGTAATTCTTCCCTGCTTCGCATGCAAATTCCATGGGGTTTCCAATGTATTCTTTTTATTTAAATTCCCCCCATGTTTCCTTGGAAAGCAGCTCCCACAGAAGTCGTGAAGAGTCCTTTCCAGCCTCAGGCATCACCATTCCGTGCTGCAGTGAACAGAGCAGGGTAATGACACAAGTCCTGCACAGATAAAGGTAAAAAGAGTACAAAAGAAAATAAGAAAAAAATATTATAGAGTCTAAGAGCTGTTTTCCAGAGTTCCAATGCACAGTCTCTGAAGTGTTTGCATCTTTGTGGCACTACCTGATGTTTCCAAGAGCTTTGATGCTGTTTTATTGCTCCTGTACTGGCAGATTGTTTCAGACCACACTGGTGATGCTTTTGCTGGTGTGATGTCAATTCTGGTTTGTTTTCCCTCAGCCTTGCTGCTGCTCTCATCTGCATGTGATGATCCAGGGCAAGACTTGAGGGAATCTAGGGAAGACTGTGCTGGAATAACTTCCATCTTCTCCCCACACACCAGAAACCTGATCCTCTGACAGTAAGTAATATTTATGTGCTTTTATGCATCATACATAACCTGTAAAGTTGTGTTATTGTCAAGTTACCATCATATATTATCTAGAAGCAACTTAAAAAGCTTGGTTTAGCTTCATGTATAAATATTGATGAGAAATCTGAAGCATGTTTTTCTGCAGAAAATACTTACATTCATATCAGACTCAAATTTATCTGGAAAAGATGTTATTCCTTATGTTCTTGCTGAAGTCTACTTAGGAGACAGCCTGAGCAAGGCTGTGTCTGTATAAGTAACAAGGACTATTAGTTTGGGACAAATTTATTCACTGAAAAGGCTTCTGAAGAAATGCATCATCATATTGGAAATCATTGCAAAGGGTTTGGATGATGTTTACTGGGGCTGAAGACAAATGTTTGGGATGGAAGGAAACAAGAAAGAAGTCTTGTAGTTACAGGAGCTGAACAAAATGAGGCAGGTGCTTGATAACTGAAATAACTGCGAGTTCTTAAAGTTTTTTTATGAGGGAACTTTCACTGCTGTTTGTTTTGCTTAAAAAACAGGTTTCTGTTTATCTGGGAAAAAAAAAATAAGTAGTGGAGGAAAGAGTGACATTGTGATTCAAAATTTGGCACTTGGCAGTGAATCTGTTTGTTCTACTTGAGCTTTATGTTGGGATTTTCAGGTGATGTCCAGCAAATGTCCAGCATGCCTGGCCAGTGCTCCCAGACAAACTGGAAAAGCAGAGCAGTGGCCACTGCAGGTTGCCCTGGGAGGACACCTCTTGACCCAGTCAATCCCAGCTGAGTGACTGGGAGGAGGCAAAGGGATGGAGCAGCTGCTCCTGAACAGGAAAATGGGCTCTAACATCTCCTTTTAAAGCTGCTGCAAATAGGCTGGGGAGTGTTTTATTGCAGCCCTGCAGCCAGGCAGGAGTGACCTCTCAGACAGCCCTGCTCTGAGGGGCATTGCTGCCTTGGCTGGGTTTGGTGTGGGATTTTGGGGGCTTCCCCAGCCCAGCCCAGCACTCTGTGTGATGCTGTTTGCACAGAGCATGGGCCATAATGGAACATGAGGTATTGTGCTCTTCCCTAACCTATTTACATGACTTCATTACCATTGAATTTCACTGGGCATGTCAGGATTGGAGAGGGAAATCTAATCTAGTAGGAAGGAATGTACCTCTCTGGAGCAGGGAGGCTGTGAGATAAAAAATGGGGTTTAGACAGACAAATGAACTGATGCACTGGGGAAGGAAATGAGCACACTCTTATTCTTCCCCCAAAACGAGTTAAAATTCCTCCCACAAGTTAATGTTGTGGCAATATTCAAATGTCCCAACCAGTATATTTTGCAAGGATTGAAAGGAATAACAAAGCCAAAGGTGATGGAAATAAGTGGATGATGCAGTGGATGGGAATCAGCTGGGACTGGGATGCCCATAACCCTAAAATGCATTGATCAAATGTATGAATGTATCTCGCTGTCCCAGACTGTTTGCCTTGAAATGGAAGCAATTTAATCTTTTAAAAAAATAATGAAAGAGCAAACTGTAAATGAGACCTTCTGGCAGCAGGACAGGCTGTGGTCCCAGAGGCAGCAGCACAGGCCAGGATGACAAATGAGGTCATTAAAGTAAATAGTGTAAATTGAGTTTTGGCAGTGGGAAGGAATCCTTATTATGATGAAGGGCATTAATATGGGAAGAAGAAAAAGGGGAGGAGGAATTCACTGGTGACAGGCTCGTCTGGGGCAGGCAGCAGTGTGATCCTGTGGCTGCTCCAGCTGCCTCCCTCGTTGCAAGGCAAGGAGCCCATTTAGTTTCACAGGGTTTTCAGCAGGGCATGGTTTCGAAGTGCATTAAAGATTATAAAGTGTCACCTCTCCAAACAGCATCCAGGAGGTGCTGAACCAAAGCCTGGGATTCTTTACTCATTTGGTCTCGTCTTTGACATCATATTTGCAGCACAGTTGTGCTTTGCCTGCTGATTTTTCATTTTTAAAGAGTTTCTTAATAGGCGTGTTCAAAACCTGATCACTTGGTTTCCTCTGGATAGTCTTTGATGATGGGAAGTGCAAACCATGGTGTTAAAGGGCTGTGGCAGCCCGTTCCCACTGACTGACCAGCCAGGGAGTTCTGGCCTCTAAATCCGGGCTCCTTTAGGTGCTGGTGACAGCCAAGGTGATTATCCTGCTCAGATTAGCAGGGAGTTGTTGCAGTCCTTAAGCTCGTAGGGACTTTTCAAAGTTGCTGGGCTCTTTGAAAGCTGCTGTGAGAATCAGTGGGCAGCTCAGAATCCTCTGTGCAAAGTCTCGGGGTTGTTCTTTCTCGTTCAATGATACTGAAATAAATCCTTGCTCTTGTAAGAGCAGATGTGCCTGGCATTGCCCCGGGAATGCCCTGAGTGTCACTGTCCTCTGGCCTTTCTGTGGCCACTGTAATGGCACTAGTGACACACTGTGTAAAGGCACCTTTCAGGGTGTTACTGATTAGATAAAGGTTCATATGGTCCAATTTGTACCCTAAAGTTCAGTGGTTTTCATTCTCTGAGATTCAGCTCCCCTGCTCATCCTATTGTAAGGATAAATCACTTGTGAAATGCAGTTTGAGTTAATGAAAAACAGATTTTGGCTTCAACGAGATGGTCTTTGAGGTCCCTTCCAACCCAAAGCCTGTGCCTAGGGCCAGGTTTTCCTACACACTCCTGAGCTGTCAGGGAGGGCTCTGAGGCATGGAAAGGCATGGAAATGCACTTTTCCTTTTAGCTTGCAAAGGTAGATTTACCTCCAAGAGTAGCTCTTTTTTTTTCACGACATGCCTTTAAAAAATGAAAGCCCAACCAAAACCAAACAGAAATTTCCTCCCTTTGCCCTGGAAATGCTGGTTTTTGTTGAGCCCATCATGGTGTGGTAATAGAGACTTGCATGGCCTGTTGGAAGGAATGAGCTCCAAAGCTGCTGGGAATGGCACGGAGCTGTGGGAGGAGGGGAGGAGGAGGCTCAGGGACAGTTTGGGGCATTTGCATTAACAAACACTGCTGGGGCTGGGGTTGAGAATTTGAAAAAGTACATTTCACACCGGCATCTGGTGTGAGCGCAGCAGGATGGAGGAACACTTCCACAGGGCTTTGTGGCACACCACTGGAAGAACTGCTGCGGAATGGATGGGGGATGAGCAGGGAAATGGGATGTGAAGGAGCTCGAGGAGCACTTGAAATCATGATGGTCGAGACAGAGAGGAGAGAGCTGCATTAGGGAGACCTCTAAAATCAGTGTTCACCTAAAGGTGTGGAAGGACTGTTGGGTTAGGTTGGGTATCAGGAAAGGTTCTTCCCCCAGAGGGTGCTGGGCACTGCCCAGGCTCCCCAGGGAATGGGCACGGCCCCGAGGCTGCCAGAGCTCCAGGAGCGTTTGGGCAGCGCTGCCAGGGATGCCCAGGGTGGGATTGTTGGGGTGTCTGTGCAGGGACAGGGTGGGACAGGGTGATCCTGGTGGGTCCAGCTCAGGATATTCCGTGTGATGTGTTCTTTCCAGACCCTGCTGGCGTTTGGGATTATGTCGGTCCCAGCTGCTTTCTTTGGCTCCAACCTGTGTGTGCCTGGCCTGGGAGAGCCCTGTGGGACTCCCAGATGTCACACAGGTTTGGGCAGCACTCCACCAAGCGGCCTCACCCCCATACACTTGGGATTTCCCTGTAAAACTCTAATATCAGGCACAGGCAGCCTGTTCTGCCAGAGCCCAGGGAAGCATGAAATAGGGATGTTGAAGGTGGAGAGTTAATTTGCTCAGGTTTTGCCTCTAATTGCTGCAGAGTGAAAGTCTGCTCTGCTTTTCTGGGGGTGGTTGAATCCAACCAGAACTCAAATTGGAGGGCAATAAATGCTTCTTGCAAATGGGTTAGGAGAAAAGTGCTGATTCCCCCAGCTCTGGGAAAAGGGAGCTAAGGAAAGTTTATGGTGAGGGCTCAGCACTCCCTGAGTGAAACCCCTGCCCTTGAGAGGACCAGATGGGTTTTTTGTTACACTGGTTTCCCAGTCACATGCCAGGTCCTGACACTGGGAAAAGATTGTGTGGCACGTTTGTGTGAAATCTATGTGGTTTTGTAACAAAAAGTGTGTTGGGTGGTGTTCTGATGATCAGAGCTTTTCTGTCATGAGAAGCAGCAGGAAGCTGAGCAGAAATGAGAACTCTGTCCCCAGTTGTGTGCCCTGCAGGGTCAGGAGAAATTCAAGGACTCATTTAATGCTGTTGTTATTAGTTAGAACATCTATATGCTGGGAAAATGCTCCTAGAGTATCAATAAAATAACTATAATTTTTTGCCAAGAAATATTCAAAACCTTTTAAGCAAATACTGGAGGAAAGCATTTATTGGAAGAAGAAAGGGAAAAAAGGATTGATTCTGAAAAATGGGATTTCAAACACCTCCCTCACTCATGGAGAAACTTGAAGTTGTGCTTCATCAGTAGGAAACAAAAATGTGGCTCCAGTGCCACAAATCCCTAAACAAATGTGGCTTGAATAATAGATTGACTTGCTTAGGAGAGCTTTTCCCTAAGCAAACTTAGGGATCAATAACTAATTATTTGCAGGAATAGCCTTGCGAATTTCCCATCATAAATAGATCCAGGAAAACTCTCAGTTGCTCCAATCCATTTGTGAACAGAAAGAAGTAAAAGTAATTATTCTGTTAGCTCACACACTGATTTATCCTTGGTTTTTTCTCTGCTTGTATTTGATGGAACAGCTGCACTTAACCCATGGCCTTGTTTATGCTGGGAACAATAGATCCTTTAACTGTGAACACATCACTTCAAAAGCTGAACCAGTTCCTCGGCTGCAGGGTTCCAGCGTAGCTTCAAACTTCACTGCAGGTTAGAACCCGAGTGCAGCTGGGGGAGGATTTGGACGCGGTGGACAAAGGAACTCCCGTCAGGCCCGGGGTCTTGGGGGCTCTGCTCCGAGCAGGGGCTCTGCAGCTGGCTGACATCTGCCTGCTGTGAAAGCCTTTCCTGCCACAGGGCTGCTGCTGTGGGCTCTTTCCCTCTGCCTGGTGCTATTTCCATAAAACCTGTCAGAGCTTCATTGTCTTTGGGGCTTCTCTCCACCAAAACGATGCCCCTCCATGAACTCCTGGGTCTGGTCAAGGTGTGGCCTTGGTCCAGGAGAATGCACTGAAGCCTAAAGCTTGTGGCCACCAGTGTTTGTAGGTGTGTTTTCCCCTGCAGACTGTCTCAGGTATTTATGTGTGTTTGTATTTGTTCTTTCCCCAAATATAAATCAGCTCAAAGGGGCCCAGCAGATCATACATTCTGATGGGTCTCTGCAGCCGAGCCGGTATCAATCTTATCTTGATAAAACCCCCTCCAGAGCGTCTCTTTCTTGCTGCTGTACTGGGAAATTCCACAGACAAGCCTGTGGAAATTGGCTTGTCTGTGGAAAATGGGGGTGTGAGAGTGTGAGTGGGATAAACTTCACCCGCCTCGTCTGGAGCTGCTCTGCTCAGCCCGAGGCTGACAAGGAGCTGCTGTTCCTGCCTCGTGTGCAGAGCCCTTCCTGGGCACCTCTGCTCTTCAGTCACTGCTTTCAGTGTCTGTTCAGCCCTTTCATTTCTCCAGTGTCAGCCTCTGACTCCGTCCCAGTAACACCTCCTGGGGCTCAGGCTCTTGTCTGGCCCGTTCTCTCCAGGGTATTTTATTTTGCTCATTGACAGCAGCAGCTTTCTCTGGAGAAGCAAAATCCCTCCTTCCCTCCCCTTTCTCCCCTGGGCTCCTGTTAAATAACCTTGTGCACAGCCAAGCCAGAAATAGCTCTGGGAGAAAACCAGGCTGAAAGCCCCAGTGTGGCCTGGGCACTAAATCCAGGATCAAATCCAGCAGGAATCCAGAGCTGTGAGGATGATGAGGGGACCGGACCATGTGCCCGGTGAGGAAAGGCTTGGAGGGTGGCAGAGCCCTGGAAGAGCTGCCCAGGAGGCTGTGGAGTCTCCTCCTCTGGAGATGTCCAACTCCCCCTGGGCTCCCTCCTGTGCCGTGGGGTGACCCTGCTCCAGCACAGGGCTGGAGGTGACCTCCAGAGGCTCCAGTCCGTGATCCTGGGATTGTTTTACCAGCTGGGCCCTGCTGTGGCCTCAGCTCACCCCCAAGGACTGAGGCAGTTCAATGTCATTGCAGAAGGAGCTGAAATTGTTCCCAGCTTGCCCGATCCCGTTGCTGGTTGGTGTTGGATCTGTCGTGGCTGGAGCCAGCTCAGGAGGACTCTGTCCTGCTTCAGGTTTGTTTGATCAAGGATACTTGGGTGAAAATTAGTCCAGATAAACAAAGAGCATACGCTGGCATGGCTGCTCTTGGTCAGAACAAAGGTGGCCTTTAGTTATTTATTTCAGAGCTAAAATAAATGAATCCTGCTTCTAGCTGTGTTCACATAGGAGTTTAATCCAGTTTATTTGTGCCAGTCTTACTCAGATGGACTGCCTTGACCATCTGCCTGTCAGCAAGTCTGCTCAAAGCAAGGATGTTCCAGAGGATGGGAGAACTTGGCCCGTGGATCCTCAGTGTGTGTCACGCTGCGCTCGTGCCAAGGTCCCTGTGGGAGCCTGTGGGGTGTGACAGCTTTTGCTGTCCATGGCAGGAGTCCAAGTGGTCCTTTTTAGAACTTCCCTGTACCCCCTTAAGTCCTGGAGCCCCCCATCCCTGCTCCCCTCTTTCTCCAAGACCCCTCGGTGGATAAGCACCAATTTCCTTGTCTAGAAAAGCTGGAGAAGGGAAAAAAACAACCCCAATTTGTATAAGTATAGGGAAAAGCTAGCACTGCTAATATTAGTGTTGCTTTTGTATTAATAATTCTCTGATAAATGCCCGGGATTTTTCTTTCCCATTCTAAAAATACTCGCCCAGCTTGGCAGTGTGTTGTGACTGTGATAATGAAAGTGCAGCAGCATGTGCCTGCCACAGCTCCTGCCCTTTCCTCCTGGGCTGGCACAGCTCTGGGGTTTTCTGAGGGAAGAGAGGGCACAGATACTGAGATGGAGGAAAGCTGGTCCTGACTCCTGCCTTCCAAAAGGCCACAGCCCGGGAATTATCTCAATTTCAGTGGAACCCAGTGTATTATATGGAAATGTCACATCCCTGAGCCAGGGAGAGAGGTGGAGTACAAAACTAAAACAAGAATGCCACAAAATTTAAAAAGAAGCAGCTCATTTTGAACTGATCGAGGTTAAGTACAGATTTTTAAATTTTTTTCACCCTCAAAGACTGTGGAACTCCCTGCTAGAAGTACTTGTGAAGCCAAAGGGACTCTGAAGGTGTTTGGGTGATGAATGTGTGGCTGGGAGAGGAGCCTGTTGTCATTGTCACTGTTTAACTGTTGTCATTGGTGCTGCACCTGTACGTCGTGACAACTTTCACTCTGAAATGACATTAAAAGCAGAAGCTGCAGCACAAGGCTGACCGAGTGCCTGCCCAGATGCTGGAGATCACCTTTCTGCTGGCTCACGGCAAATCCTGTACCTGCACAGGATTTTTGGGGTGTAGCTCTGAGTGCCTGCCATGGCTGGGTGGGTTTGGGGTGAGCTCCTGCTGGGAGGGAGCTCCTTGCTGGGAGCTTCAGCTGTGGGAAGAGGACTCTGCTCTGCACTCGGGTGTCCTTCCCTCCCTCACTCTCTGTGTTTTGGGTTCTCCATGGGGACAGAACCTTTATACTCCTGTGCCAGACCGGACCAGAGCCATGTCCTGTGGTGCCAAGGAGGAGTCTAAGCTCTGAGTATTGAGCCACCCTCAGGTACGTGAGTTTTAGGAACCCCTCTGTGGTTTTTGTGCCAAGGGACAAAGGAGGGGACGAGGCAGATGCTCTGTGGGATGCAGGGACCTGCAGAGGGGTCAGTGGTGGCACCCACCCCCTCCCCTCAGCTATGGGCTTTTGCTCTCCCAGCCCTGTCTGCACCCTGCAGAAGGTGCCTGCTGCATTCCCAGCCCAGGCTGGAGCCAGCCCCTGGCACTGGGAGAGGAGCCAGGGGAGGGGAAGGATGGGTTCCCAGCGGTGTCAGCCCCAAGCCCTGCAGAGATGGGTGTCAGGGGCTGTGTCCTGCCTCTGGGGGATGCCTGAGCTGTTGTCCCTTAGCTGGGGCAGCAGAACCAGCTGTTGTGGTGCTGAGCTGGACTGGGATGGGATGGGTTGGGGTGGGGTGGGGTGAGGCTGCATCCCACAGCTTCCCTGCTCTCTCTGCCTTTCCTCTTTCAAGAAATGGGGCTGTTTTGTTTTTATAAACATGGCAGTCAGGGAGCTGATGATCCTGGTGACACCAGACAGCCCAGCCTGGGGTATTTGTGCCCCCAGCAGCCTCCTGGTGGGAAAGGGGAGTGGAAATGCCTTGTCCTAGAAACAAGCCACAGCTCTTGAACCCGCTCTGTGGCCTCGGAGGCTGTGGAGAATCAGTTTGGGAGGCAGCTGAAGGGTTTATCGCTGCTTGCAGAGGCCTTGGGAGAAAGGTCCTTATCTTGCATGTTTTCCTTGGGGTTTCAGTCTCAGATGGATCACTGAAAGGAAGGGATTGCATTTATTTCCCCAGGACTCAGTCTCAGGAGGCTGCTCAGGACAAGAGGAGCCCAGAGAGGGGATGGCTGAGGGGCTGGGGGGATGTTCTGTGACCACAGCAGCTGGGCCAAGGGAAGATGGAAAGGCCATGGGAAGATGAGGTCAGCTGTGCCCTTGTCCAGCTCCTGCCTCTTTCCACAGGGACATGGAGCTGCCTTCCAGGGCTTGGATCCTGGGAAATGCCCACAAGGGGTTTTCCTCTGCAGGAAACATCCACCACTGACCTTGTCCTTGACAGAGCAGGGCAGGAGGAGGAGTGGGACCAGCAGGGCAGTGACAGCTTCTTCTCACAGGTAGAGCAGAAACACTCAGGAATTGGGACTCTGGGGGGTCCCAGCATGGTCAGGGCTGGTTGGTGGCCTTGGGCCCCATGACTCCTGTTCAGAGCTTTGGGGCTCAGTAATTTGGCTTTCCCCCCCTGTCTGAGGTGTGTCCAGTGGCACGGGGCGGTTTCCAGGCACATCCCAGGAGTTCCTCTGTAGAAAGGGGAATGTTGCCTCATCCCCTGACCATGGTTCAGGGAAAACACTTGGATGAGTGCTAAAATAGGAGATGTTTTGTGCACACTGGAGGGAAGTTACAGGATTTGAGTGGATAGAGAGAAAAAGAACCTCTTCAGCCTTAATTGCTTTGACATTTCTATTCCTCAAGTGCAGAGTGCCCTCCTGAGCTCAGGATGCTTCAGTGGGAGTCCTGGGAGTGTCCAAAGGCAAACCTGCAGGATGGGAAAGGCTGGCCAAGGCTCGAGGCTAACTCCTGGCAGCTCTCCATCCTACTCTGCTGCTTGATGAAAAAAGGGGATAAATCTGATTTTTATGTCCAGCTAGTGATAGAGGCCCCAAATTGATCAGGTGCCTAATTACCTCTGGAGGTACTGGCTTGGTTGCTGGTGTCATCTGAGCTCAGGAATTGGGCTTTGGGAGCTGAGGAGCCTTGGGAGGGTCTGCAGTGTGACCTGCTCCCCATCACTGTGCAAGGATAAACCAGGAGAGAATAAACCTGCAGTTTGAAGGCAGGAAAATGAGCTCAGTCACTTGTGGCAGGGTCCCCTGGGAATACTGGTGTCTGTGGGGTCCCATTGTCACCTCCCAGGTGCTGTTTGACTCCCTGCATTCACTGAGCTCAGATTCTGGTTTTCCTTCAGTAAAATGGAGATGAAACCTGCTTCCCAAGGCCTGGGAATGAGAAACTGGAGTGTTTTGAAATCCATCTTCATGGAGTCCCAGAGTGGTTTGGGTTGGAAAGGGACCTTAAAACTCATCCAGTTCCACTGAGCAGGGACGCCTTCCACTATCCCAGGGTGCTCCAAGCCCCATCCAACCTGCAATCATCCAATCCCAGTCCTTTAGGGATTTTTGACAGACAAATTCTGTGTCCCTGTCACAAGCTGGGGATTTCTATGAAGGTGCTGCTGGCCCAGGTTCCCATTGCAAGACCGCTTCTCCTTATAAAGGATGGTGTGAGCAGGGTTTTACTGTTAGTGAGTAATTAGCCTGTGGTAATGAGGTCCTGATGGGGGAAAGGCCTCCCAGAGCTGAGGATGGATCATCTCTAAGGCACTGCCCAGCTCAGGGGTGCTCCAGCCCATGGCATCTGGCAGGACATCGATGCTCTGGGTCTGAGTTTGTCTATGTTACACCCAGAAAGCCACAGCATCTGTAGGGGAAAAAAGAATGTAAACCTAATTCCTTGTTCTCCTTCTTCCCTTTCATGATGAGGGGCTTTGCCAGAGCCTCCTTCCCACTGGTGCTTTTATGAGGAGACACAAACCATCAGAGCTTCCTGCTACTTCAGGTGCTGAGCTCCTCTCTGCCTGCTCTGACTCTCCACAAGGCGTTTCTGCTCCCTCTTTGTCCTCACTGCTCCATTGTCCATCCTCCCCAAGCTGAGCTGGAAGGGAGCAGGAACAGGGACACAGCTGCTGCAGCTGAGCTAGGGGCAGGGTGTGATGGGAGTGTGCAGGAGCAGGGAGCAGAGGTGGCATCTACAACACAAACCCACAAAAGGAGAATTCCCGAGGTTGCAAAATGAGGGACTCAAACACGAGGAATTGCCGGCAGAGGGATGGCTGGGGAGCCTCAGTCTGCACCTTTGTGTCTCAGCTTTGTGATGGCTTTTATCCGTGCAGCCCAACTGTCCTTTTCTAAGGCTCCCAGCCCACCCCTTGTGGATCATGTGCACCTGCTCAATCCCCAGTAAATATTCTTCTTTTCCTGTGCTCTCATGTCCGTCCCTCTATTACTCAAATGCTGCTCTGGAGAAGAGACTGGTTAACTCAGAGCCTTGTGGGCTTTTATGCCATCAGTTGCTGCTTCACCAACAGCAAATTGGTGAAGCAGCAACTGATTCTATTCCCTCTGGCTCTTGGGAAGGGGCTTTTCCCTATTTTCCTGATGGCCCACCTGTCCCTCGAAACCTGATGTGAAAATCACTCAGTTAAGCTGGACTAGATGAGCTTGAAGGGTTCCCTCCCACCTAAACCATTCCATGATTCCCAGTTGCCCTGCAGATTCCAGACTCTGACAGCCCTGAGGGAAACCTGCACCCCCTTCCATGAGAAGAGCTCACTGTGGGTGGGGGACACTGAGCCTGCCCTCATCCTTCACCTTAAAACCATCCCTGAGGTGCAAGGGAAAAGGCTGTGTGTTGGGGGTGTTGTTACAGTGGGTTTGTTTTGTTTTTGGACTTACTTCGTTATTTTGATTGAGGAAAGTATTTTATGAAGTGGCGGCACCGTAACATTGGCTCCTTTTCCAAGAGGCTTTCACACAAGGAAAATGTGAGGAAGTTTAAGGCAGCCTCTCCTGCTCCCCTGCAGCAGTCAGTGACTGCTCTGTAGTGTGTGAATGTGCCTTTGTATTGGAGATTAGTTGGGAATTTGCTGCATTCTTGATGAAATTCCATTTTCTTCATATCAGTGAGAAGAGAGGGGTTTCTGGCCAGCACAGTGAGGTTTGTGGTGGGATCCATCCACCTGCCCTTCCTGCCCAGCTGTCTTTGGCCACAGAAGATGGGGCAGATCCTGCTCCAGTTCCCACCCTGGTGGGGCTGGATCAAGGGAGAAAGGCTGGCAAAGCTTGAGCTGGATTCAAAGAAGAGAAACTAAAGGCTTGAAACAAAAACCCCGCGGGCGAGGTGATGCAGGTCCCCCTCGGAAAGCAACCAGAGGGAAATTGAAGAAAAGAAATAAGAAAAGATGGGAATAAATAAAGAGCAGGGATGGGGAGGAGGAAGGGGCAAGGCAGCTGTGCCCGTGCTCGGTGTGTTTGTGCTGCTGGCTGCCTGCCTGCCTGTCTGAAAACCTGGCCCCGTCTGGCACCTCTTTTTTTATTCTGATGTTTGAATTTATAGCTTGAAGTGCAGCAGAATGAGGTTCTCTGGATATTGCTGTGGATGGGATTGGCTGCCCGGGAGGGCGAGGGTGGATTTGGAGGAGGAGGGACTCAGTTTTACCTTGCAGGTTTAATGAGGGCTGATGTGTTCTCCTTCCTCCCTCAGCCTCTGCCTCCCTGCTGCCTTTCCGTGTGTATTTGCATCAGTTCTGTGTGACACGGGTGGCTCAGGAGCAGCTTCTCCCTGGGTGTATCCTGAGTGCAGCCCACTGGGATTTTTGGTGTAGTCTGGGGGCGGAGGGGAAGCAGGGCTGCTGTGAAGTGCTGAGGTGCAGAGCAGAGCCAGCAGCCATGAAAGCCACTGCAGCCGCCTCCGCCGGGATGACATGGATCATCCACACTTCCTCCCTGGGAGCGTGCCAGGAGACTTGTTCTCAGTGAAGGTTTCCAGGTCTCCAGGCTTCAAACGTTCACACAGTTTGAATAATGCATAAAGCTCCAGCACTGGCTGGAGTCAAATATTCTTCTCCAGCATCTTTAAAAAATGGATTAACACATTTTTACTTGAAAACCTCCCCCTTTGTGTAACCTGTTTCTCCTTTCTCACCTGTCACACCTGCAATCCTCACATCCTTCTAAATGCACAGCCCCCATGAGGGTCAGATCTGCAAGAGGATCTCGTTCTTCCCCGCTGCCTTTGGTATTTGGAAGGGCAACTTTCCTTGTTCAGAAAGGTGGGAGCCTCCTGACTGCACCTGCCTGTAATTAATGAATTCAGTCACTCTGTACCAGGAGGTTTCGGGGGGATCCATCTTCCTCTTCCCCTTGTGAGGGAATCAGAGCAGTGAAGCTCCCCCTGTGCTGCTGGGCAGCCCTGGGTGGCACGACAGGGACTGTGGCACGACAGGTGGGACAGCAGCTCTGGGCAGAGCCTGGAGGAGGCTTCGAGGGGCAGGGAGACCTTTCCAGGCAGATCCTGGAGGAGCCTGTCCTGCAGTTTGACCATAAAACACAGACACAGTCTGGACTCAAGGTGTCTGTCTGAGGCTACTGACTTTCCTTGGCCCACTGGGAAGGATCTGGAACTGGAAGGATTAAGATGCACGGAATGGAGTTGAGGCAGCTTTAATTCCCCTGTGAAACGCACCAAGCCCCTCCTTTTTCCAGGACAGCTCATTCCCTCTTCCAGAGATGCTTTCTGCAGGTCACACCTTTGGTTTGGGCTCTGCTGCCTCTTGAATTGATGACTTCAGGTGTGGGGGTGTGGTTTGGTCACCCCACAGGACACTGCAGTGACTCCGTGTGTGCAGCCCCCAGGTTTAGTCAGGCAGGGGGGATCCCTTCGTCAGGACACCCCAGCCCTTCCCAGCACCCCTGACTTCTCCCACTGCGTCTGAACACCCAGATGGCACAGGATTAACAGAAACCCTTCCAGAAAGGTTGATGAAGTGATGGCAGAGGGGCAGGGGAGTGTTGCTGTGACAGTTCTGCTCTTTGATGCAGAGCTGCCTCAAAGCTTTTGCAGAGGCAAAGCAAAGTGCAGGACCTTGCCCTGTCTGCTCTTCCCGAGGGAGGAGTGGGAGGAGGCTGGACAGCCCTGGAGCAGGGAGCTCGCTCCTGCTGTCCCCAGGAAGGATGAGAGGAGCACAGGTGATTGCTTTTCCCATCCATTTTGGTTGTTGCTGTTGGCCCCACATCACGAATTCTCCCTGAGAAGAGGCCGCTCTGGCGCTCCCGAGCCGTGCCTGGGCAGGATCCTTGCCCTCCATGACAGCTCTCCGGAGGGGCTGGCAGGCAGTTCCTGCACCAGGAATGCTGATCCAGGGGATTTGTGTGACGTTCCGCATGTCTTCCCCGCTCCTATGACGCTGCCAAACTTCTGTCAAGCCCTGCTGGAGAGGGGCACCAGCAGCTCCCAGTTTGGAGGGATCCGAGGCAGAGTCACCTCTGTCCCCCTGCTCTGCCTGGCCCTCAGCCCCTGGGGGATGGGAAGATGAGAACACAAATGCAGGCTTGGGTTTGGGAAGGGAGGAGGGAAGGGGAAGGGAGGCTCAGCAGCGGCATGGCTGGGGATGTGTTTGCCCAGGCCTTGCTCTGGCAGGTGCTGGGCTCGGAGCTTGTGCTGGGGGCTCTTCTGGCTCTGTGGGCTCATGATGAATCTTAGCAGCGCACCCGTGCACCAGCTGGAGGGAGGGAGGAAGGACTGAGCATCTCCCCGGCTTTTCCAGCATCAGTTGCTGGTTTTGGATGACTTTTAGTGTGGAAGTGAACATATTGTTATGTTCCTCAGGGACGGGGCCCTGAAGAGCCAGGGCTGCTCTGGGGAGCAGGTCCCTTCTCAGTGGGGATGCTCGGCCGGGGGCTCACACGGGGCTGCTCCTCAGGATGNACCCGAGCAGAAACTGCTAGAAAGGAACATCATCCTTTTCAGCGGCCGGCCAGGTCGGGTTTGAGAGGCAGAGGCTGTCTAACAGCGCTGCCTGCTGGAAACTCCTCGGGAGGAAAAGCGATTTTGCGCTCCGGGTTTCACCAGTCCTTCGGCAGAGTTTAAATCCGTCCCTCTCCATTTTCCTCAGCCTCCTCTGCCCACAAACCTCAGCTGTTCGGGACAGGCTGTCACAAAGGGATGGAGTTTCCATCCCGTTCATCCTCAGAGCAGAGGTTGGAGAACTGGGTGCACCCCGAGCCCGGAATTCGGGCCTCACTGGGATCTCGGTGGCATAAAAGGAAATGCCCGTGGTGTTGCTTTTGGAGCATTTCGGGCCAAGCCAAGCTGGGGAGGTGGGATGTCACTTCTGGGGCTGCTCCCTGAGGAAACACCCCTGGGGTTCATCCTCCTGCTGTTCCCTTACCCACCCAACCCGAGTGTCCTGGCACAGATTTACCCACCCTTCTCAAGTGCGCTGTGCAAAAAACAGGCTGAGGAGCCACCAATGCTTTAGTGAAGATGTGAAATTGTCTACTGGAGTTAAAAGTCAAGATTTTTATTTGCCAAGTCAGCCTAGTCACGTCCTGCCCTCCAAGGGCAGCTCTGGTGTCCTCCCATGAGAGGGGGGACACTGAGCACGGAGGGTGCTCTGCAAGGCCCCCTGGTCCTGGCTCTGGAGGAGCAGGAATTCCTGGCTCAGACAGGAGGGCTGGGCTGCTGGGTTTGCTGGTGAGACCCTACAAGGATGGCAGCGCAGAGTTTGGGTGCACATTAATGAGCAGATCTGGACTGGAAAGGGAGGATTTGGGAGCAGACAAGGCCAAGATTTACAAAGCCCTAATGCAGCCCCTCTGTGTTCACACAAAGCCTCTGGGCAGAGCTGGACTGCACAGCAGGAGCCACCCCTGCCCCACAGGTCCACGAGCAGTGGGGTCACCTGTCCTCCAAGGAGAGGAGGATTAGGCTGGTTTTATTCCTGGCACCAGTTCTAAACCCCATAACATTTACTGGATGAAAAGACTCTGAGAATTCCTTCTTAGAGTGTTAAAAATGTTTGAAATTCACTTCCTTTAATCATCTTTTTGCTATTAATTAACTATGAGCAGTATTACTGTGCTGCCCAGAATCCCTCCCAGCCAGCTCAGAGGTGGCCTGTGCCATCTGTTTGTCCTGACTTCATCTGCCCTGTGCCTTCTGTGCCAGGGCCAGGCTGTTTCTGCTCGTGCTGTCATGCTGGGTGAGAGGAAAGGGACACTCGCACAGCCCAGGCAGGTTTATTTATTGCTAGGAAGCAGCGATGGGCACAGGTGGAATGGCACAGATAAGCCCAAGACTTGGCATGGGAATTCAAAGTCACCTCCTTCATCCTTAGCTGCCTGCCAGCATCCCTCCCTCCAAAGCACAGCCCCAGGCTGGCTCTTCCTGTTTCGTTTTTTGAGCACACTGTTAATTAACGAGGCAGAGGAAAAAATACACACAGGCACACCAGAGTAGTTTTTAACCTGGCTTGATTAATGCTGTCAAGTTGCACATCTGAGTGTGAGCTCAGTGGGACTGCTGCTTTTGTTTAATACCACAAGACACCTCAGTCTGGATTGTTGCATTACAGTACAAATAAAAAACAGAAACAAAACCACATCTGCATCATACAAGGTGAGAAGAATATGAGAATTCTAAATATTTACAGAGAAGGGCAAGTGGGGAAACCACAAAAAATATTTACATAAAAATACATGAGCTTGTCGGCATATACATTTTACACCAGTTCACAAAAAAAGACACTCTATAAATTAAAGTGAAGGGAACTCCAAAGGTAACCCAAGACTTTCTGGGATGTTTCTCTCATGCGGCTCAGGGAAAGAAAAATCAAGTCTTCTACAGCAGGAAAATGAACGGCAAAACAACCCTTTTCTCCCCCCTCCCTCCCCCCAGCTGGACGAGGCAGGACTCTGCACACGAGGAGGAGCGGTGGCGCTTGCTCACACCACACCATGCCTTTCACACCGGGACCCGGGCGCTGGGAAAACAGGAACATGCCTAAGCCGCCGCAACGAAAGGAAGGAAAACAACTTCTCACCCAGATTTCCTGACACTTAACACATCACTCGAGTCGATGCCCTGTCACCAGCCTGGGGGATGGCAGAGCACACTTGAGGTTCTGTCCCTTCTGGGCTCAAAGAGGAACAGGAAGTTTTCAAGTCGGTTTTGGTTTTGTGTAGCAACTTACTACCACTGTGCAATCCTTACTGATCCCCCCAGTGATGAGCAGGGGAGGGGGATCACTGCAAAGACAGAGGCACAAAGTTGTGGGGTTGTTCTCAGAGATGCATATAGATATCACCTGATAAGACTCTGCAAAAGTCAGAAATTAATGCTTTACATAAGACTTCATCGGGGCCAAGTCCTCATTACTCACCCACCGACTGCACTCCCCTTCCCAAGGAAGGTCTCCTGTGGCTCACGTCCTGCTCCAAAGCAGAGGTGAAAATCCAGAGCTGGAGCACACTCCTGGGCCCCCATTCCTGCATGCACTGGGAGACCCTCGCCTGGAAATGGAGGGAGTGGCAGCTGAAGATGCAGACAGCGCCCATGTGAGGGAACTGCTGAGGAACAGAGCTGCTGTCACCTCGTGGGGACATGGTTAAGCAAGGAATAACTGAGCTCGAGCACAACTGCACTTGGATTAGAGGATTATTTGCGCTGCTGTCCCCCTGCTCTCCACTCCTCTGCTAGGACACAGGACTGGGCTGTCACCTTCCTCCAGTTCACCCACCCGAGATTCCTGGTGTCACCTCCCCGCCTCGCTCTGATGCACGATACCCTTTCCAACCTCACCTAGGAATTTTGAGATTAATGAGGATGTAGAACTCTCTGTAGGACCAGCAGACTGAGCCAGGAGCAGGACTGCATAGTTCACTGTATGGCTTGGCGGGGCGGGATCGTGCGGGATGCTGAAGCCGTGGGCAGGAGCAACAACGAAAGAAAGGTGTTGGTCTGTGTTACCTGGGAAAAGCTGGTGCCTTCACCTTTACGAATTCTGTGCTGTGGCTCAGCAGTGCTGGACACAAGTTTGGGTTCTTGGAGAGCTTCCACCCTTGGAGCACACCTGGCTGTGGCTGCGTGCCGAGGGGGACGTGGCTGGGAGTCACTGCTCTGCTGTCTTCTTCCTCTCGTTCCCAAAAGGCTGTTTGCAGCAGCCCTCTGGGTTAGGGTACAGGTGTGCACTTCCAGAAGCCCTTTGGGAAAGGTTTGTTTCGGATGGGATGAGCGGGTGCTTCGCACCTGGCACTTCACACGATGCAGGGAGAGCCCGGCTCGGGCGGGAGCAGCACAGCACTGAGGAGCAGAGGCTGTCCAGGGATGGCACTTGGGCTCTACAGGGAGACAGTGGCTTCGAGCAGGAAAATCCAGAGGCGTTTACAATTAGTGGGAGCTGGGATCAGCCCCTTGTAGTGGCAGGATATCCCGGCTGACGTAAGGCCCAGGCGGAGGGAGGGAGAGGCTGCGGGGCAGGGGGGGAGTTAAGGCTTTCACGGAGAGAGAGGTTGGACCTGCAGCTCTCATTACCTGAATCCCAAATAGCCTGAATCCCAAACAGCCTGAACCAAACACTTGTCCCTGCTTCAACTGGAGACCTGGCAGGTAACCAGGGGCTGAGGCTGGTCCTGGCCCTGGCACAACACAGCTCTGCTGAGAGCACAGATAATCCAGCCTGGCTCCTGAGGAACCGGGGCAGCTCAGCCTTTCCTGGGAGTTACTGCCAGTGGAGACAGCGTGGCTCACCCAGTGGCCCCTTTGTGTGCAGTTCTGTCAGTTTTCCTTAAAAGAAAACATTACAAAAAGCATTCCCTCACCAAAAACCCCAACCCCTCTACCTGGGAATTCCTCGCGAGGAGATTGTGGTAACCTGGATCACAGTGCTGCTTTTTTATCTTTTTCTTTCTTCCTTCATTCCTACAGCCAGATTTTGTTCCGTAACATGTGAGAACTCTTCTAAACAAAATGCTTAAAACACCAGCATTGCACAATAAAATAGAACCAGAAGGTAGTTACTGAAACAGCCCCAGACAAGGCTCCAAGGTTAAAAGAAGCAAACAGCTACAGACTAGTCAGCAAATAGAAGCAGGTTTTCCTTAGGATTTAAAAGTCCCAAAATAGCCATGAAACTTTTTTGTTCAAAAAACCCCACCTAAGCAGCTGTGCGCTAACTGCAGAACTTCCAGGTTTTTCATAAAACATTAAGAGATTCAAAACAGGTAGAGAAGTTCTTCAACCACGGAACAGGAATGGCCTTAGAATTTATCAGTTAAGATTTAAAAACTCCTAAATCTCAAGTATTGCTTGCAAGCCCTGCCTAATGGGATGGATGTGCTTTATTTGTACAGGGGGTGAGAGTCCTGGGGAGTCTGAGAGGCAGCACAAGGGGCTGTCAGGCTGCTTTTACAATATCAAAGCTTTTCAACAGCTTGGACACCATTTTAAAGTATTTTAGAGTGCACTGACCTTCTGTCCCTACTCACTCAGTACTGGGGGAGCTGCACCTGGGCACAGCACCGCTCCCTGTGTGCCACAACTCCACAGGGATCTCTGCCCTACATGGAACTCAGAGGCTGCAGAGAGCCTGGAGAGCTCCAGCTTAAGCTCAGCAGGAGCATTCCCTGATGGAATTGCTGCAGGACCTGGCCCAGGGCAGCTGCTCATGCAGACAGCTTGTCATCCACAGCTGGCAAGGTGGGCTCTGATTTACATAATGCTATAGACTTTTTTTAAATCTGTTTTTCTAGTATTGTTTGCAGTGAGATGACACAGTCTGGCCAGCCACAGGATGGAACGAGCTCATCCGGGCCACGGATAGCCTCGCAGCAAAGAGGAAGAACTGGCATGGAATGGGTGTGCTGTTCCCAGCTCTGGGGGTAGGGTTTGGTGTAGTTTTGTGTTTTATTTCTTTTGGTGTGAGAAATGCAAACCTGCCCTATGTGGCTCCTGCAGCTGGCCTCTGCTTGCAACAGAGAAATGTGAAGGAACTGGACTCCTTGTAGGCAGAAGCAGCTTGTTAAGCAAGAAATGTAACGAGCGTGTCACGTTCTGAGCTGGCTTCGGAGCCTGTTCCACGGGCTTGAAGTCAAAACAGGCCCCCACCCACCTCAGAGCAGCTGCAGTGGGTGCCCCATGCCCACAGGAGAGGCAGGGCCTCAGCATTAACCCAGGAGAGGATCCCTGGGGAGCCTTTCCCCCAGCACCACTCTCGCTGTGTGGCTCCGAGGGGCTGAGCAGTGGTTACTCCACGGCGTGGCAGGGAGCCCCTTTCCTGGGAGCCAGCCTGGGAGGGGCAGTTGGCAGCAGGAGAGAGCTGCAGGCACAGTCCATCGTGCACAGCCCATCGTGTACGGGACCGTGGGCGTGGGGAGGAGCAGCCAGTGTCACGTCTGGGAAGGGAAAACTCCTTCTCTCCCTGCCCCAACAGCCTCTGTGTGAGCCCTGCCCGGCCTCTGGCAACACCTGTGTGCCAACAGCCTGCCCTGTCCTCCCAGGTGGCTCAAAACTACATGAAAATCTATAGCTCTACTACATAAAAACAGTGACTAGGGGCTGGGGGGGGGTTGCTTTGCTCACCAGGGCAGGGTCGCGGGGTTTTTTTCCATCACTGAAAAAATAAAACAGTCCACTGTCCAGCAGAGGCTGCTTAGACTCTATCCCTTGTCCCCCCCAGCTCACTCGACGTGCACCTCTGTCTCGGGCCTCTGCAGACACAGCTCTGCGGGGAGGAAGGCTCCCTGCCCCAGCGCCGTGGCGTAAGTTCTGCTGTGCACATGGGGGAAGCCGGGGGGCACGAAGCCCCCCGCTCCAGCATAGCCCCCTCTTTGGTGCTGAGGCAGGGTATGGTAATCCTCCAGATTATCATACTGGGACACCACAGTCATCGTGCTTTGGCGCTTGCCCAGGGTTTGGTAGGGGTACAGCAGGGTAGAGTCCCTCTCCATGGGCTCGGGGTGCTGCATCCGGAGGCTGTGGCTCCGCTCGGGCTTGGGCGGCGGCGCCACGGGAGGGGCAGCGTGTTCCTCCTCCTTGTAGCAGTCTCTGGAGTGCTTCTCCATGGATGCTCTGCCTCGGGGCCTCTCCAGGTCTGGCCTGTCCTCGGCCAGCCTCCCCTCCTTGTGGTTCAGCCTCAGGGTGTCCTGGCCGGCCGGGACGTACTTGCTGCCCGAGTGCTGGTAGCCCATGGGCTCGGAGGGCTCTGGGCCGCCCTTGGGCCTGTACTCGGGGTAGGGGGGCCCGTTTTTGGGTTCGGAAGGCTGCCTATGGCTCGCTTCCTGCTGCAAATGCGTCCTGTGCTCGCTGCTGTTGCCGCCCGGCTCGTGCACCTTCCTGTTCCGGATGCTGCTCTGCTTCTGCGGCAGGGACGGCTTCTCGGGCTGCCCGTTCCCATAGCCCCCGCCGTGGTAGTGGGCTCTGTCCAGCTCGGGCTCCGCATGCTGCCCGTAGTAACGCTCGTCCCCCTCAGGTGTGGCCACCTTGGCCGGGTACCTGCCCTCCTTCCCTTCGGCCACCGTGAGCAGGCCGCTCTTGCCAGGATCCGATTTGCTGCGCAGGTGGACGGCGTCCAGGCCCCCCAGCTCGTCCGGCAGCAGCGGGGCCACGTTGTCGTACTGGGACATGAGGGGCCCTTTGACCTTCTGGCGCGTGCGGCTCTCACGGCGGATGGACTGCATGCGGTACTTCTCCATGTCCTCCAGGTCCCAGGACATGTACATGTGCTTGATGTCCGGGGCGGGGGGCACGTCCCTGCTCACGAAGCTGTGCTCTTTGCCCAGGTGGTTGATGAGCCCTGCCCGGGGGTAGGCGGCCAGGCTCGGGTAGCGGTACAGCCCCTTGCCCTGCAGCCGGGATGCGTAGGGGCCAAACTCACGGCCGGGCAGGCCATGGAAGGGCCGCACCCGCACGGTGCTGTAGGGATCCAGGTCATAAAAGCTGCCGTCGGCCGCAGTGTAGTAGGGGGAGCCGGAGGAGCTGGAGTAGGGACTGTAGCGGTAATGGACCCGCCCGTTCTCGAAGTAAGGCTGGAGCTGTGTGACGTGGTAGTCGGAGTGGGGCTGATATGGCTTGTACTGGTAGAGGGGCCGCGGGCAGTACACGGGCTCGTCGTCCGGGGGCACCTCCGTGCGGGAGATGGGCACGGAGCGGATGGCGGTGGCGGCAGCCGGGCTGGGCACGTGCAGCGACTGCACCCTGCGGATGGTGGGGTACGGGGGGGCCTCCTCGGCGTAGCCGGCGCCCCGTAGCCCCGTGGGGCTCACGGAGGACATGAAGTCGGTGCGGCCGCGGGGCTTGGGGTGCAGGCCCGCGGCAGAGCCCTTGCCCTGCGTGCCGTAGGAGCCGTAGCGCGCGCCTGCGGTGACAGCCGGCTCCAGGCGAGGCGGGTAGGGCTGGTGCTGCTCGGCCTTGCCATGGTAGCCGTGGGCAGGGACGCTCTCGGGCCGGTACTGGTGCTTGGCGTGCAGGTAGCTGTCGGGCCCCATGGGCTCAGGGAGGCTCTCGGGCTTGGGGTGCGGCACGTACACCGGCTGCAGGGACGCGTGCTTGGGCGGCGGTGGCGGCGGCAGCAGCGCCTCCTCCACGGAGGACGCCAGCATGGAGGAGGCCAGGAAGGAGTGGTAGTTGGAGTTGTTGATGGTGTCCGTGTTGTTGGAGTGCATGGCCGCAGCGATCTTGCTCTCCAGTGTCCTCACGGGCGGCACGGGCGGGGTGAAGCCGTAGGAGGAGGGTGCAGGGACGGACTCGGAGCGCAGGTGCAGCGGGGGAGCCCTCATGCTCTCCCGAGGCTTCTCCAAGTGGCCCTGGTGGCCCGTGGGCACAGAAGAGGAGCCGCGGGCGCTGGAACTGCTCTCGGAGACAAAGCCAGGCGCGGGCTCCGGAGGCTTCTCAGGTGTAGCGGTGCTCCACACCTGCAGGGAAGAAAGCAGCCAAAGTTAGGGACAAACAGCTTTTCCCCTGCTGTTGTGTAGTTAGAACAGCCCAGACACTCGCATGGATCAGCTCCATTCCAGCCTATCTGTGCCTGGTTTCTGTTTGCTGGGGAAGGACAGACGTGTAGGCTCCCTCCCTCAGCATGGTGCCTCTGGCAGACTGGGACCCATCACAACTGGTGTGTTCTGTAAATGCCAAACCAGAGGAATGGGAGGAGGTAGCAGTCTCTTCACTGCCCTCAGTGTTTTGTTAGGTGGTCTGCTTTTAAAGGTATGGTGTTAATAAAAATGTCACTGTATTTAACCTGCTCAGGCACTGGTGAGCAGATCAAGGAGTGCAATAGAGCAGAAATTCCTGCCTTAAATGTGGCTGCAGGGCTTAGGAAGGGCTGCAGCTGAGCACATTTCATGGGCTAGGGGGGTTTGGATTTCTGACAGAACACTTCCATGTTTCAATCCCACACAAGGAATCTGACCTGCTTTGTTTAACAGAATCACAGAATCATTTAGGTTGGAAAAGACCTCTGAGACCATTGAGTCCAACCTGAGACCAATCTCCCCCTTGTCACCAGCTCAGAGCACTGAGCACCATGTCCCTGGACACCTCCAGGGATGGGGACTCCACCAGCTCCCTGAGCAGCTCCTTCCAGCACGTAATCACCCCTTCTGTGGAGAAATTCTTCCTATTGTCCAACCTAAACCTCCCCTGGTGCAGGTTAAGACTGTCTTCTCATCCTGTCACTGACTGGACAAGAGCCTAATCAAGATGCTGGAAGAGGACCTTGTCAGAGGATGCAGAAATACTTGTTTCTGAGCATTCTGAACTATCATTCCCTCTGTCAGCTGCCCCTGCAGATACTTTTTTCCTTAAAAGCAAGGAGAGTGGGAATATTGGGATGTTCCCTTACAAAAGCAGCACAGATTTCCTGCAAGGCTGTGTCTGTGTTATACCCACGTGACTCCCGCTGTCCTGCGAATTCCCCCCCGTTGCCATCTGGATTTGGACCAACTTTCCCAGTGCTCAGCACGCCAGAGGAGCTGTGCAGGGAGCAGCACGTACCTGCCCAGAGCCGCTGGGTGCTTTGGCCGCTGGCACCTGTCCCACGGCTGCCTGGTGCTCCTGTCTCTGTGCCGGGGCCGTGGCCGCACGCGGGGCGGTGACATCCGCCGGTGGGGCGGCCCCGGGCGGGGCACGGGGCTCGGCGGCGGTGCTGGGGAGGGTGCTCAGGTACGGCACCGCGGCCGGGGCGCCCTTGTCCCCGGCGGGAGCCACGGACGGAGACTGCAGCTTGTCCTCGGCCGCGCAGGGAGCGTGCAGCTTGTCCCCAGGCGGGCCCCCGCGCAGGTGGGGCTGCTCCACAGCCAGCTCCGCGGCGGGCGGCTCCCGCTCGGGCAGCGCCCCTGGGCCGGGCAGGGCCGCGGGCTCCCAGTCCCCCCCGCAGGCCGGGAAGGGCTCCTTGTCCCCCGCTCTGCCGGGCTGGAAGCTGCACTGCTCCTGCTCCGCATCCCTGCTACCAGGCATGTCCCCGGGCACGCCCACGTGGAGAGGCGGGGGCTCCTGGCCTCCAGGTGCGCCGGGCGGGTGGTTCTGCTCCCCGGCCGTGCCTTGGCAGTCCTGCTCTAAAGGCGGCCCGGGCTGGAAGTGCAGGCGGTTCTCGGGCAGAGCAGTGAACAGGTGGAGCTTGTCGGGAGCACCCGCAGAGAGATGGAGCTTTTCTAGAGCTGTGCCAGCTTCAGCCTCTCCATAATTTGTGCTTTCAGCATGAGCATCTCCTGGCCTTTTGTGGGACTGGGCGGATGCTTGCTGTGCGGACTCGGCTAACGCTAGGGCCAGCATGCGCGCTGCGTTTTTCGGAGGAGGAGGAGGGATAAGAGACACAGAACTGACGGGAACAGGATCCTGGGGGGAGTCGAGGGCAACTGCTCCTAATGGGGGGAAAATTGAGAGAGAGAGTGATTTTATGTTACCCAATAAGGAGAGTGACCTTAACGACTATTATAAAAAAATAGATGCTCTCCACACTTTCACAGTGGCAGTTCCTTCTGATGTGAAACACTTGTGTCTCACAGGCAAATGCTGCTCGACAGCACAGCAGTTCATCACAAAGAGGAAAAACCCCAAGAGACTGTCTAAAGGCTCCTCTTGCATTTCTAGAGAGGTAGGAAGGAGGTAGCAGAGAATGAGATACCCTTACACAATTTTGATCATAAGGTTTTAGGTGGAAAGGTCCCTTCTTCGAGTGTTGGCAGATTTTTAATTTAAAAAAGAAAAGTCTTAGATGATCTATTGGCTGAAATGATTGAGAAGGACATGCTAGAGATTTTCACATATGACAGGATGGGGAAAAAAAAAGCGGAATATAAAGCATTATGGAAATTATCCAAGATTTGTGTGATGTAGGGAGAAGGCAGAGGTTAAGACCTTACGGATCTGCACAGCCCTGCAAGACACTTGTGACCAGAACTGATGGGCAATCCCCTCTCCTAAAGGCACGCAGAGGAGGATGGTTCTGAGAGCAGCTCCCCTTTGGAACTTAAAGAAAGAATGGAGGAAAATGCACTGTACCTGGCTGTGTGTGTCCACTGGGTACAGTCTTATTCTGACTGCTTGGCATGGCTCTCTCCCCTTCTTCTGGCAACTCTGCTTTGCAAGCAGCCACTAGCTGGGGATGCTGCAGCTCTTGGTGGGCTCCTTCCCCTGCTCCTGCTTCACTGTTTTTCAGGGGTAAGGACATCTGGGTTGGGGACCTGTTTGTGATCTCAGTGATGCCAATCCCTTTGCTCCAGCTGGAAGCACAGGAGTTCCTGGATGTGGTGGGCACTCCTCCCAGGGCCTCTGGCACACGGCTGGGCAGCACAAAGGAGGTGGGTTCTGTGGTCAGTGGTGGAGATTTGATGGGCTTTCGGGCTGTCTTGGGCGAGAAGCTGAGGGGTTTGCAGTCCTGCTCTTCCGTGGGGCTCAGGTCCAGAGTAAAGAAGGGACTCATCTTCTCCTGGAAAGGGGACACTGGCTCAGAGCTCGTGGCACTGCCCGGGGTCTGGGACTGGCTGCCTGATTCTAAATCCTTCTTGAGCAGGCTCGGCTTCTCCTTATTGATGTCGACGGACTCCAGCAGGGAGGTGCTGCTGTCCAGGCACTCGGACTCCGCCTGGGGGGGGCTGCACTGGAAGGACATGGGGTCGAAGTCCAGACTGGCGACGCCGATGTCCGGCGGGCTCAGGTCCACGTCCTCGGAGGAGCGGGGAGAGACGAGGGCAGGGACGTGGATGAGCCCCTCGTCCCCGTCGCTGTCGTCGTGGGGGAGGTTGTCGTAGGAGTTGCAGCGGTTCATGTTCCCCAGGAGCTCCCCGTTGAAGGAGGCAGACAGGGCATCACTGCTGGACCTGGGCCTTCGGGGCCGGAACAGTTTGGATTCACCTGGAACGAGGAGAGACAGGGTTAGTGACAACACCTCCTGTCCAGGAGGCCAGATGCTGTGGAGGGGGGTCAGAGCAGTCCTAAGGCAGCGAGAGGTTCCCATGTGACCTCTGCACACAAAGTAACATTGTTGGCAGTAACTGCTTATTACGTTTGCTTAAACTCTTTTACAGCACTTGCCAGGCGTGACCTAGTCTGAAATTTAGCTGTGGGCACAAGCAAGGACAGTTTAAAGGTGCTGAAGGCCTTTCTCAGAGAGCACTTTCCTTCACAATGCTGTCCTGTCAACCTTGAACTAGCAAGGGGAGGTGCCAAGGAATGAACACCAGCAGTGACAGCTACACCAGAGCAAGAGGTTTGCTTTTTTTAACCTTAAAAGCAGGAAAAGCCATGAAGAGCATTTCTGTGAGACCCATCTGTGCTGGGAGCAGAAAGCTGCTTTATCAGTTAGCAAGTTCAGTCTCCCTGGAAGGGCGGAAAACCTGCCCTGCTGAATATCTGCAGCCAGAGACGTCCAAGTGCCTCCCTTAATGCCCATTTCCTGGAAGTGCAGGTAGGATTTTGGCTTACCATCCACGGCATGCAAGGAGGTGAGGGACTCCTCGCTCTTGGCCGAGCGGAGCGTTCCGCTGTCTCCTCGTCCTCCTGAGGGAAGGAACCACACAGGGAAAGGATCAGTTAGGAAAGGGGTTTACATTTAGCTGGGTAATGGTGGCAGGAAAAACACAAATGTGCTTCTAGCACCAACATCACTGTCCTGAGAGTAATTTTGTTTTGAGGGTGGGTTTCTAAATCTCATTTTACCTGTAAACTGTAACCGACCCAAATGGTGACTGCTGCAGGTGACAGGCTGGGAAACAACTCCCCACATGCAAAACCCCTCAAAAAGGGGGAAGGAAGGAACATTTACACACCCTGGTTCACAGGCACTAAACAAGTACAATTTCAGTCTCTGAGGAGACAGTCCCGAAGGGCATCATAGAGTGTGTGAGCACTGTGAGGGTAAGAATTTAAAGACGGACCTGGGAGATGAGGGGATAAAAGTTCTCATGGGCCCATGTTTTGGGATTTGTGGTGTGTTTTACTGCAAAAACACGTTGCTATTTTTAAGTTTGGAAAGAGACAGAAAATTATATATGGAAAAGGCTGAGAATTCCATCTACATATCCTGGCTGTGGCTACAAAGGGTTGTTGGCTGCCTGCTCTGGGTACTCTGGTACAGCTTTCGGAGGGAATGTGTTTGTGGGAAGGTGCCTTTCCCTCGTTTCATCTTCTGAGAGCAGCAAGGGGAACCAGAACTGTATTCTCATTTCAGAATGAGTGTCAGAAGGAATTAACCTGTGACTTATTACAGCAGCACCTACATCTTGTCTTTCCAAAGCTGCTCCAAGCAAAGCACGGAGGTGTGAGCCCCGGCAGGCTCCAGAGCTGCCCAAGCCCCAGTGGGAAAGAGCAGCTGCTGGAGGTGTCATGCACGGCTTGGACGCTAGGAGGAGATAAAAGCCCACTGCAAACATCACTCTGCACTGCTGAAATCCCCGGGTTTTGGAAGGGGGCCTCACCTGCCAGTGCTATGGCTTTCATTTCCGAGGGCTCGCTGGGGTTGCGCTGCAGTTTGCGCTTGGACACGGAGGAGGATTTTCCCAGGTTGAAGAAGGAACGCCAGCTCCCCACTGGAGACTTCTTCATCTTGCTTGGAGGCCTTTTCCTGGGGAGAGAAAATGGAACACATGGATGGAAGAGGGAGCTGCAGCTCAATCCTGGCTGCTTGTCATCAGCACTCTCTGCTTTCTGCTCAGAAACTCCTGGTTTCTGCTTGGAAACCGCTTCCCTCTTTTCCACAGCCGAGGATGTTTTCATTTTTCCCACTCAGCCCTAAAGTCTTGCTGGGTGAATTCCCCAAGCCTTTGCAAAGCAGCTGCAGTGCAGGTGAGGAAAGGCTCCTCCTTATGCGCTCCAGCAGCCAAGGGATGGATTTTTCGGAAGAAGCCCCAGCTCTGTGGGAAGCTTGGCAGCCATAAAGGTGTTCAGAAGCATCTCTCACTCCTGCTATGAAATCACCTTCGTCTCCTCCACTGCCATATTTAATTTCTGGTGTCCTCAAGCCTGTCCCAACTGCTCCACTTCAAATGGGGCTGGATCTGTGACAGGCACTTAGTCCTGAGATCTGGAAAACCCCAGCATCTACAGGTGTTCACCCTGTTTACACTTCTCTGTGTGACTGGTCCAGGCATCTCTGCATCACAGACAACATGGATTTATACATTTAATGATATCCCTGCTGAAAACAAGGGAGTGGAGCACAAATTACTTAGCTAAACCAAGTCCACCAGACCACTGATGTAAGCTGAATCCTCCCGGAGTCCAAAGCAGGTGGAAAACTAGCTCCAATACTTTACATATTTAACGAGTCTCAAGTCAATATAAGCAAATCCTTGCTGTATTCAAAATAACACAGTTATGACACGTGCTGGAAAGGAAACCTGTCTCTACCTTTCAGATGGGAAGTCTATGACTGTGTGGAATTTCCCCTGCAAAGCTGCTGGGCCTTCTCCCACTTCGATGTATTTGCTGTCTGCCACGATGGGAGAGTTGATCTGGGCCTGTGTCCGTGCCTGAGCCTCCTCCAGCGTGAGCAGCTTCGTGGAGGGGGAGGACACCAGCAGAGACTTGGGCCGGGATAAAGAGCTGTGCCCTGCAAGGGAAAACCACAGGCAACAGGGAGAGTCAGCAAACAGCAGTGCAGAGATCAAAGCTCAGCTCTGTGTGTCTAGGGAGGTGCTGTGTTTTTCTGAACCTTTGTTATCCCAACCACTGAAAGACATGGACAAAATGTGGTCACAATGTCACAGATACGTTGATGACTAAAAGAATAATGGCTTTGTGTATTAAAAAAAAAAAGCAGAGGGAAGCAGGTAGGACGGAAACCTTTGTGACATACTTTCCTTCATCTCTATGCAAGAGTCTGTAAAGAAAATTATGTTTTTCCTTTGTATAAAACCTGTCTGGGTCATTCCCAGATTCCACTTCTTGCTGCAGCAGGAAATGCCACTGTGTGACTGAAGCTGCTACAAACCAAAGTGTGCCTGGGCACAGCAAACAGAATCTGCTGCGTGCCCTGCCTGTGGCCTCTTACAGCTTGTGCCTGGTTTTGGAGATGAATGTGTAAAATTTGAGAGTAGCTGCTGCTGCCTCCTGCTGCTGAAAGCTTCACTGGAGAGGAGATTACAGGGACCCCATTGTAGGAGCAGCTCTCCTGTGTCTGCCACTGCCTCTGGTACAGGTGTTTCTAGGGTTATTCTCAGGTGAGTTCAGGGTTGTGGGGTGATGTGCCAGTGCAGAACATCCTGGTTGGTCCAGTCCCATGGCTGTCCCTGGAGCAGCACAGCTGTGTGTGAAGGATGCACAGTCTGGGGAGTGTGGGAGTTGTAAATGCTGTCCTGGGTGAAGTATGGGTTAAAACAGGTTTGGCAGCACCACTTCCCCCTCTCACAGGTGGCTGCAGGAGCTGTGCTCACAGCCAGAGGCTCCCAGGAAGCCATTCTGGAATGCAGAATTCCTGCACTTGGCCAATTTTCTGCCCAACAGCCTGACCCTCCTCCCTGCCAGGTCTATGTCAAAGCCACTGAATGCAAATGACCAAGTCATTAAACAATTAGCCGAATTTACATGGGCCATTCTAAGCCTGGATAATCATCTGGCTGGGATTCGGAGCATGCTTATCTTCCTTCCCCCGGCAGAGTCAGCCTGCTGGGGCTGGCACTGCTCAGCCAAGCTAACCTCTGGCTTCCATGCTGTGAGGAGCCAATTCAGTTTTGTTATGCCTCAACAATGGTTGTCAGAGGCATGTGGAGGAGGGGTGCACATGTGCCACATGCAGGAGACAACCAGGAGAAGCCTGGTCTCTGGGAGGACTTCACCTGGCAACACCTCCCATGGGGCAGGCAGTGGGAGACACTGGAGGGGCTTTCCCAGTCAGGTCGTGAAAAGGTCTCCACCCATGGACGGCACAGGAAGATTGGACCGGGCCAATGGATCCCTGTTAGCGGGCAGGCTTTGGGAGGGGCCAGGGGGATAAAACCAACTGCGTTGCTGCTTGCTGGGGCTCACTGCTGTTTGCTACTGTTCGTCGGCTTGCTTGCTCCCTCCCAGCCAGGCTGCCTTCTGGCTCTCCCGCCCTCGCCTGGCTCGCCCTCGCACCTGTCCTGCCTTCCTTCCTGTGTCCCTTCCTGACCACTGCCTTGCCACTTCGCCCCGCGTCCTTGCCTGGGCTGCCAGCTTCCAACCCTGCTGCCCGATCAC